>JAJOZX010000034.1:1232500-1262500 GCA_023014485.1 Bathynomus jamesi | reverse complement strand
ATATATATATATATATATATATATATATATATTATATATATGTGTGTGTGTATATATATATATATATATAATATATATATATATATATATATATATATATATATATATATATATATATATATATATATATATATATATATATATATATATATATAATACACAATACACACAGACCGTGCATGGAACAAGGAACTCTTCTGGGATAATTAAATCCACTATAGTCCGAATAAGTAATGGTAAATGACAAATACCATAGTTTTTCTTTTTCATGATGCAAGCCCGACGTGGGCAACGGGTCTCTCGCAAAGACGTCCCATAAATATAGCTTCCCTCACCAGCTATCTGCAAAGCAGACAGGATCCAGGTTCTAAATGTAGTCGGGCTAGGCTGCTTTATGTCCCAAAGCTGGATCCTGTCTGCTTTGCAGATAGCTGGTGAGGGAAGCTATATTTATGGGACCTCTTTGCGAGAGACCCGTTGCCCACGTCGGGCTTGCATCATGAAAAAGAAAAACTATGGTATTTGTCATTTACCATTACTTATTCGGACTATAGTGGATTTAATTATCCCAGAAGAGTTCCTTGTTCCATGCACGGTCTGTGTGTATCATAAAAACCTCAGGGAACCATTCTGAGTTCATTCCCAGATATATATATATATATGTGTGTGTGCGTGTATACTGTATATGTTACGCCACGTTTGTGTAATTGCCCAATTCATGAAATGGGCGGAATTTTGCTTACCCATTTCGTGAAATGGGCATCTGTATGAAGGAAAATTAAAATTTCGACTGAATCATTTATTAAAAAAGTAAAACCTTAAAACGAGAAGGCAAGTGATAATGATTAGTCTACATTCTTACAGGATTTGTGACTGTGACAGGTGCTGTTGCAACGAAGATTATTTTTCAAACATAAACATCGTTTAGTTAGACAATTACTTCTACAGTGGCACCTCCTGAACCCTTGTCCTCCACAAACACTTTGTAGTTTAACGATTTCGCGAATGCTTAGTTTGTTTGAGGGAATATCGCTAGATTTAACACCAATATTGTGAACAGATTCACTGTACAGCAGCATCGTCTTGTGATACTTGCAGCACGGCTGTTTCATGCGCAGGCGAGTGGTCTGGCTGTAGCGGTGGTAGTGCGGGTGTTTCAGCAGCATTTTTTTGTGCTGGCAATGTTTAGGCGTTGCAAATGGGCAACTTACTGCCCATTACATGAAATGGGCATTTATATTGCCCAGTTCGTGAAATGGGCGGAATTTTGCTTGCCCATTTTGTAGAATTGTATAAGATTTTAAAGGTCATACACGTGATTGCCCATTTCACGAACTAGACAATATAAATGCCCATTTCATGAAATGGGCAATTATATTGCCCAGTTCATGAATTGGGCAATTACACAAACGGGGCGTAACGTGTGTGTGTGTGTGTACACATTTTAACTGCAAACAACACACACTATAATTAATGTAAAGAACGACACTTGTGTCCCTGACGAGGTGTAGCTGTGAATACACGAAAGCCTTGGAATCGTTTTTCTTTTTCCTTGTGTGTTTGCAGCATATTATATAATATATATATATATATATATATATATATATATAGTGGTGTAGTGCTAAATAAAGAAGTGAGGGAACGCATTTTGAAAGTGTTACTCAGATGCGGGGGTGACAATGGCGAGCGCGGCGAGCCCATACAGCTGGGGGTCCGGGGCACTGTAAGCTCCCGGGAAATCTTTTGAAATCTGACCAATTTCAGGGATATTTTGAGGTCATGTGCACTGGATATTAGGATATATTCCAAGGTTGAAGATGCAGTATTTCCAGTGTCATTAGATATACTACATCCAGTACGATCAATAAAAATAGCTAACAACTGGAATGATTAACTAAAAAAAGTTAACAACTGGTACGCCGTGGTGACTGTTTCACCAGATCTTTATAGGCTAGCATTGCCTCAGTCGAAGCTAAAAGAAATGAAGCAGTTAATGATTCTTTCTCATATTTCTTCTAGGGGTGGGAATTAAAATTTCATGACGTTAGAGATTTGTAAGTTCGGATTTATTTGAAATAGTGAGGGAACGCCGTTCCGTCTACCAAAAAAAGTAAGGGAACGCCGTTCCCACGCGTTCCCACAGCACTACACCACTGTGTGTGTGTGTATATATATGTATATATACCATCAATTAATGAAATATTCCAATCTCGTTGTTCCTTCATTTTGATAATGTTTCATTGCAGAAACATTCCCTTCTTAATCGAATCGAAGAAAGCACGAGTGATGAGGATAGAGAGACTCTTATTCGCATTTCACGATCGCAAACCCTTTTCACAACTCTTTTACCTATCAAAAGCGTCGGTGTTCAGGTAGCTATAAAAGAAACCATATCACCGGACTCGTGAAGTAAAATGTAAACTACAAACAATCTAGTTCTTGAGAGTAGTTTTTAAATTTATTAGTCGGGTGATTTCAGCCTTACAGAATTTAATAGGCCAACTTAATTTTATCATCACTATATATAGCTATGCAAGTTTATTTGTTAGAATGGAAACCATTAGTGTTTCCATATAGATGGTTATGTAGTAGTAATAATCCTCTTATTAACGAAAGAACCTCGTAAGTGTACTGCTGTATATGACTATACCAAAATAAAATTTATTAACAATTAGTAAAATGTAAATACGGACTGAGTAATAATATATCTTAGTTACCTCTTAAAATACAATAGTGTAACCCATTTTTCAAGTTACGTTTCCTTTATACAATGGTGAATAGGGAGACTGTAGAACTTACAGCTACGTTGCCTGTCTTTCCTGTGATACAGATGCAATGTGGACGGATCTGCTCCACTTAGCCAGACTTATTCCGAAAATTTGCCACAACATCAACAGGTAAAATGTTGCGTTTACAACTTTCACTTAAATGCGACAACTCCACTCTTGTTTATATATTTCGCATTAATTTATTTCGCGATTTATTGTAAGATTAGATTATTTAGAGTTTATTTTTAATCACTTCCAGAGTTTGCTTCGCATTCGGAGGCGCCATCCGGGAACCCATCCAAGACATCACCCCCACTTTCCTCACACCGGGTGTTCTTGCCACTCTAAGACAAGCAGACTCGCTCGCTAACCAGGTAGGGAACAAGGATAGAGTTCTCATATGAGAATTATAAGCATCGTGTTATGCGTATTCTCCGCTTGTACGAGAAATGCATTAACCTTAGAAGGCCAGTGTGGGACTAGTGTTGGGTCTACATAACCCCATAATACAACTTACAATTGTAGGTTGATTTTAACAATTTATTATTATTAAACAATAAAAATTAACTAAAAGGACACCATTTCCAGAAAAACGAGTGTACTTTTATTTTAATAGGCCACGCTGGCCTTTTAAGGTTAAAGTTTTTTAATGTGTGAGAGCAAATTTGTTGTCCGTTAAACCATTATTTTTTATTTTTTTAGGTATTAACTGAATCCGGGTGCATGGAGAAGGTAGCGCAAATGCCGGTTGTACTGATTCCGGTTCACTTCGATCGGGAACCCGTGGGTCGACTCCCATCCTGCCAGCGGTCCATCGTTCTTAGGCCTTTTATCTCGCAGGATTTTATGACGGGCATTCCCGCGCAACCAGGGAAACATCTTCCAGTCAAGGTTGGTCCCTTTGTCGACCTCAGTTTTAAAAGCCGAAAGTAAACAAACTTTGTATTTAAATAAAAATAAGTAAATTTAAATACATATAACTTAAATTCTAGAGTTGTTTCGGATATACACGATGTCGATGTCTCATAAATTTAGTTATTTTTCTATTGAGTATTTGTATTTAAAGAGAATCCAGAATGGAATTAACCTTGTTACCTGCTTAGTAATCCAAAGTTTGAAGACAAGATTTATGCCCTTCAGTTGCCGAGGGCCTTTCAGTTCCATTAAAACTGAGAGATCCTATTTGTAATTAAAGCATTTTAACAGTGTGCTGTTTCGGGGGGGTAGGAAGAAGACAGGAAGTGCTGGAACTTTCGTTTCTCCTGTCACTGTCCTTCTTAGCTCATCTTTCTCCGTGTCTTATCTATCCTGTAAGCAGTCGAACATGCTCTCAAACACATTTTTGCCGGTGCTTGCCCTTGCCCCCTCCTTCCTGCATAAAAGAAAAAAGTTTTCTCGTTTACGAGAGTGACGATTTATTGAGGGTGCTAACTTTTTATAATAGCTTAATATAAAGATGAAAACCCAACCAAAAGTTTTTGTAATGTTTTTCACCAACAGTAAAACGTGAATTTTCTGTTCTTTTCCAAAGTTCGACTGTAAATTTTATCGTCGTCATTTACCCGTTTTCCTTAATCTCATGTTACCAAAAGCCAGTTTTGTAAAATAAAGGTTTTTAGTCTTTGATGTAAATAAACACACTTTTTACTTTTGCCGTGAAACTTCAAGAATATATTAAGTGGTAACAGTTAATATCGTTGTAACTATTTTCAACAATCTTTGGCATCTGTCGACAACTTTAATTATTTAGTGAAGTAAAAAGTTTCCATCATAGCGGTATTTTGGATTTAGGAGAAAATAGATGGCCATAATTTGTGTGTTTATTTTCAGGTAATAGCGAAAATCGTATCTGAAATACTTGGTGTACCCGGGATCAGCAGAGCACTGTACGATTTAACCTCCAAACCTCCCGGGACGACTGAATGGGAATGATAAATATTATTTGTTTATACCGTGAATAATTTAATATTTTTTTTAAAAGGAACAAGTATTTATAAAAATTTTAAATTATCCCTTTGTAAATTATTTACTATTCTCTACGTACCTTATATTTTTCTTCCTTTGAAGTGATAATAATAGTAATAAATTTTAAACGTACGTGTTATTTACTCTCTATTCTTACGTTTTTCCTTCAGTATAGGGTATGTGGTTATATGTGACCAGGCGGTGGTCAGCTCTCCTAGATGTTCATTAGGGTGCTCCGAAAACTAAAAGATGTTGAAAAAAGCTCAAAACTTTGCTTCCCAGGCTTCTTCTCATTCTTTTATATCATATTAATGCCAGAAAAAAATATTAGCTACATTGAAACATACTAAGTCTCGCCACCAGGCAGCTGAAAAATATGCTTTATTGAATTAACTTATTATACTTAATACTCCCTTCCCCCCCCAGATTTACCTATCATAAATAGCGTATTTATTAAATAAATCGTAGTTTTACTTGAGTTTATTTTGTAATAATTATTTAAGTTTATAATTTATAAACTTAAATAATTATTACAAAATTTAATACTTATTTTTTTGTCAAGAAGAGCAATAATTAATTACTTTTCAATGGCAGACGGAAACGGTAATAATAATGATGATGATGATCCAAATAAAAATCAAAGGATAATTCAAATATTTCCTTAAGAAAAGATGATATAATATGGCTAATAGAGAAGCCTATCGAAAAACACACTGATGTTCGAATCCCAACGAAGGGGGACATTTTATACTATTTTTTCTACCTAATAAGATGGACCAATGAAGAAAGAGAAATTTAGAAATTTTAACGGTACAATTACTGAAAAAGTATTAGAAGATACAGAAAAGCGGTGGATGAAATCAGGAATCGAAACACAACGTAAAGATAAAGTCAAGAAAAAGATTTTAGACCTTTACGAGAATTATAGGACACTCCAAAAAAAGAAAGGTTCCAATTCCAACAAGGTAAAGGAAGAAAATTTTGTTAGAGACCTTGACTCCTATTTTTTTTTATTGCCCATAAAGATGCTGAACGCAGAGTTCAAACTGATCGGTTGAGGACGACAGAACAGAAAAAAAGAGGATATTGACTTCATAAATGCAATGAAAGAGGGTAGAAAAGTTCTTTTGGGATCCGAAGATAAAAAGTATTCAAAAAAGGTTCAAGCTAGAAGGAATAGGGAAGAGAATTTCACTTACAGAATGGAGACAGACATGCGAAGAAGAGAGCTACAAGAGGCTTCAACTAGCGAACTTAAAGATGAGATAGACATTGTTGATGAAGATTATTTAGAACTAGATGATAGTGATAATGATGAAAATGTGATTTCAAATTCTGATAAAAAAATATTTAAAAAAACGTTCGAAAACTATCACACTAGAACTTCCACGAAACCCATTCAAAAGTAAAAAAATATCTGAAATGGCTGATCGTTTAAATTTATCTTCTGGCCAAAGAACTGCATTTATGGCTGCCATCGCAACAGAGGGGAGAGTTGATTTGGAGAATATCACGTTGTCTAAAACAAGTACGAGGACAGCAAGTAAAATAGTGCGGCAAGAAAAAGGCGAAGAAATCAAAAGTAATTTTGTAATCTTCATTGGGATGGAAAAATTTTGCATGAAGATGATGAAAGATTAGGAGTGCTGAAATCTGGTGTCCCAGGATATGAAGTGGGAAAGCTCCTTGGCGTTCCAAAAATCGTCGATAAGTTAAAGTAGCCCTTCAGAGCTTGGCCGTTCAAGGCACAACTTGGATTCTGAACCCAATTAAAAAAAATAAATAACACCACTTCACTTCTCCAACCACTTCACAAAGCATCCCTCTCAACAATCACTCCGTGATTCGCATAAGACGGTTATGGTACACCTGACCTCTGATCTTTCTGCTATCTGTGATTGGAGCAAAGAAAACCTTGTAGCTTTCAATGCCTCAAAAACTCGGTTCCTTCATCTGTCTACTCGTCATAATCTTCCACACGACTATCCCCTTACCTTCAACAACACACACACCAATCCTTCCTCTTCTTTTAACATTCTTGGCGTTTCCTTTTCTCGTGATCTTTCCTAGAAAGATCACATACTGTATACTTTCTTTCCAAAACAGCTTCTAAGAGGTAAGGTGTGCTTGTTAGAAAATCTAGAAGAGGAAGAGCCATTGTTGTCCCCAAGGCGATATGATGACTAAGCTGATTGATGCAGCATTGCTTGTATATATTAAGTTAAGGTGTATATATATCCATCTCATAATTGTGAAAAATTCACTAAATTCAGAGCTAGCATTTTTGGCCTCTTGTGGCATCATTGTTTGGGCACTTGTGGCATTTTTTGGGGGCACTGCGCGTCTTTTCTACTCGTTTGTGGAATGCGGCACTTACAGGGTGTGGTCTGATAGAGCTCTCTTGCAATTCAGTTTGGTTGTTTATATACAAGATTGTTGCATCGTGCAATGGTGCAGGTTGTTGTTGTTGCAAGGTTTAGAAAGACCATAAATAGTGCCCCTTTTGTTTTTTATCTTAATTTTATGCAACTGAGGCCTAAGGTAGGCCCACATCGAGTCAGCAACCCTGAGGTAGGACCTAATAGGACCTCCAAGTCCGTAAGTTTTAGTCTAGCTTAACTTGGGCTGCGTGGCCCTTCAGAGCTTGGCTGTACCGGCTGCGCAGTTTCTTCACCCCCACTCAGTTGCTGTCTCTGTATGGGGGTCTTGTCCGTCCCTGTATGGAATATACTTTTCATGTATGGGGTGGCTCAATACACAGCCATACTCGATCGGTGGAATCAACGGCTTTTCGTCTCATCAATTCCCCACCTTTTACTGGCTGTTTTCAATCTTCCTCTTCGCCGCAATGTTGCCTCACTCTCATTTTACTATAGCTATTATGACGGACACCGCTCTTCTGAACTCTCTAACTGTATGCCTCCTACTTTAAGAGCACGCAGCACCAGACTTTCGACACTCGACACACACATTCCTTTTCTGTCCAACTCTCTCACGCAAGGGTTAAATCTTTCATCTACTGAACCGGTCAACTCTGGAACAATCTTCCTCAGTCCATCTTTCCCCCTGTCTATGACCTCCAATCTTTCAAAATGCAGTGTCTAAGCATCTTCAAAACGCTGGACCTTGATTTTGGCTTTCTTCTTCTTACAGGTGGCGGCACTTTTGCGGGCATTCGGCCTTGGCCCCTCCTTCCTGCATAATATATGATAGATATATATATATATATATATATATATATATGTATGTATGTATGTATGTATATGTTAAGAAAAGTATATTTTTTAGTGGAGAAATATATAATAGTTTAACTAGACTAGATTGAAAATTGGGAAATGTCTTGTAAAATTTTCTCAAATAGGTCTTTATTTGTATTCTTTTGATGCCAAACGAATTCACAATTTCATTGGATGCTTTGGAATTGTCTCGCTACAAACCTGGTACACGAAAGAAAGTTAGGTTAGGTTGTATTCTACAGGGTGTTCATAAAGTCACGCATCATAGGAACATAAGCAATGTCTATTTATTTATGTTTCCATCAGGCCAAATATGTTGAGGAACATTCAAAGAAACCTGCTTTTTCATTTACAGACATGTTTTGAGATTGGTGGGAATCATTTCGAACAAATAAATAAATAAAAATAAATATTTTCCTATGATGCGAGACTTTATGGACACCCTGTAGGTAACTTACCCCTCGCAGATACTGTAGTTGTTATAATCAACTACAGTAGAGTACTGACTGATATCAAGTTCATCTTCGCAAAATTTTACGCTTGTAAATAAAAATTTAATTTATAGCAAATTTAAAGATGTTACTCTGTTTTATAAATTAAAGTAGTGATCTCTTAATCTTCAACCGTTTCTCTCCGAGTGTGGCATATAAACTACACGTCCAATTTGCACTCAGATCCGGGTATGATAAATAAACTGATTCCTAATATTTTCTGAACTCCGGATGCAATTTATAAACCAAGGGTATAGTCCTCTCTTTCCACCCTCTGGGGTTGAAAATGGGGGGATATATGTATTATAATTCGGATTCAATAATTCGAATTCATATAATTCGCTTCAAAGCTATACCCATAGTGAAAGGGTTAATACTTTATAAATTGACTTAATGTCTGCAGTAGTAGGGAGTAGTGTTCCATTTAAGCTGCGCGCCTGTGCGGCCGCGCAGTAACTTTTCAGGTGCCGCGCACTTGAATATTCCTGCTGCACAATCCCTGTTATGCGATGTTCACGATTTTTTTAAATCGGCAATTGATGTGACAATCTCATTAGAAATTTGGGAGCTATTGAAGAATAGAGACCCCAGTCTTCTTTAGTTAGGCTTATAAGGCTATTGACAATTTTTGTAATCCTTCCTTCCTTCCTTTTTTTTTTTTTTTTTTTTGCGCTGCAGTGCCGGATGCCAATCCAGAATTTGGGCGCTGAAAAATGTGTCTTTGCTGTAGATGAGCTCACCTTCTTAGGACGCAAAGTTACTTCGAAGGGCATCTCTCCTCTCGAAAATAAACCCAAAAGCAACTTCGTCGCTTCTTAGGGATGGTAAACTTCTACCATCGCTTTAAAAAAAAGGAAGGAAGGAAGAAGGATTATAAAAATTGTCAATATGAATTTTGTATTTTATTGACAACAATTAATAAACTATGTGCAACAATTATTTTTGCGCCGCAGTGCCGGATGCCAATCTAGTATTTGGGCGCTGGTGAAACCCTGGCATTTAATTATCTACGTAAAGGTCTAATAAAATTTACCCTTAAGACTAACTAACGAAAATATCACGACCTAACCTAACCAATCGTTAGGTTAACTGTACGCCCCTGACGATTGGTTAGGTTAGGTCATGATATTTTCGTTAGTTAGCCTTATAAAGGTAACTAAAGAAGGCTGGGGTCCCTATTCTTCAATAGCTCCGAAATTTGTTTAGTGGCAGTGCAGCAGCACCAACAAAATTAAATCACATGTCTTACAAATAGGCTAAAATAACATATATATCTTTGCAAGACGCATTTAGAAATGAACAGGCAGCTAATGATGTATTTCTAATGTTGCAAAAGTCCCACTGTCACATTTATGTTAGAAAAACCACAAAACTCTTACAGCGGTTCTGCTGCCTGAAGAGAGAGAGGTTCATTCAGATTGGCTAGCTCAAAAATTAAGAACTATAGGAGACAATGCATTTTTATTTTATTCAGGTTGATGGGGTGTTTTCAGCATTAAATTGTGATTACATATGTACAGAAAGGATAAACAAATCGCATATTTGCTTAATATCAATGGCATATTAATTCTAAGTCACACAGTAATAATTCGTCAAACTGGGACTAGTACTACAGTATTAGCAACCTCCCCATATAAGAAATTATCATTGTACTTCGATATTTTATGTGCAACTACAAATGTACAGTATATTAACACCTCATTCTTAAAAATGATAAAAATATTAAAAAATTGAAATGCTAGTTACTGTAATTGTTTCAAATTATTGCATATACAATATGCATCATATGTTATTGACGTAACAACATGTATTTAGGACCAGAAAGTCTTCCGCACAAGGATTTATTCGGTTTGCGAAATATTCTATTAGAAACCACGGATGATCGGCAGAAGAGACTGGGATGGATCGAAAAACAAAGATCAACGCCAAGTGAGGTGAAAATTCTCATAGATAATGTTTTACTTGCTGTACAGATGAGCTGGTCTATGAACTCTGTACAACATATACACAATCATATGGCAAAGTATCTTAAACTGCCAGAGAACTGGAGAAGCAAAAATTATGCTTTTGAGTTTTTGGAATCTATTAACAGTGTTCTCCATAAAAAAAAAATCATGTCAGAGATTCGCTTGTCATCCTATCACACACTTATTATTGATAAAAGCATGGATATTTCTGTTAAGATGCTTATAATTTATTTTAATTTTAGAGTTACTGCATCTGCTGTGCATAAAACAGTTTTTGGTGGAATTATGAAATTACATACTTGCAATACACAAGCTATTACAGCTGCGATCAAGGATTTCTACTCTGAATGAACTGAACCTGACGAAAATGGTGATGTTCACTTCAGACGGTGCCTCTGTTATGTTAGGAAAAAACAATGGTGTTGCCACACAGCTTAAGAAATGAGTTCCACATTTAACGGAACAACACTGTGTAGCCCATCGAGAAGACTTAGGATTAACTGATACCGGGAAGAAAGTACCAATAATGAAGGAAATAGACACTATTGAGGACCATTTATACAATCTTCTGTAGATCTACAGTTCAGAAAGGACAGTTTGAGGAAATAGCAAATGTCATAGAAAACAAGACTGTATCTTTTAAACGACTAAATGAAGTAAGGCGGCTATCAAGACATTTTGCTGTAAGTGCTTTATTACGTAATTATGAAACCTTGTTTAAATACTTTGAAGAAAAAATCTCAGAAAACAATGATTCAGTATCAAAATACTGCTTGAAGAAGCTCTCTGACTCTAATTACCATATCACTATAATTGTGTTAAATGATGTTTTGTATGAATTAGCAGACCTGACCAAATGCTTTCAGAGGAGTTCTTTAACAACAATTGAAGCTGTAAATTTAGCACGAGCTAAGATTCACAAGATGAGAGGACAATATCTAGGAGAAACAGTAAATTGGAGTAACAGTGTAAAAAGTCTTAATTGCTGCAGTCTCTATTAGAGACGAACAATTCAATGGTGAATCAATTCTAAGTTTTATCTCCCTACTGCGTGATCATTTGGACCAAAGGTTTCCAAGAGAGGAAATGAATAATTGGGCAGCTTTTGACTTCACCCCACTTTCATCAAAGCATAGCAATTACGAATTTGGTGCAAAAAACATCATCAAACTAGTTGACAAGTACAGGAGCATTTTGGACCTTAGTCCAGTGCATCGATCTACTCAAACCACTATGGATGAGAGAGAATTCACTGTAAATCAGTACAATAATTTCAAATGTATAATTGCAGAGAAAAGTGTAGAAAAGTTAATTACAAATTTCCAGGAAATGGTGAACTTCAGTTTACAAAATACAGAACAGTTCAACTAATAGATACATGTGCAACCTTTCAAGCTTATAGTGCTGAATGTGAGCGAGGCTTCAGCCTTATGAATTGAGGTGACGTGTGTGTACTTTGTATATATATGTATATAGTCGAAAAGTCACTAAAGGGAAAAGTCACTAAAAGAAAGCTGAATGGCAACACAAAAAGATAAACAGCGGAACACAGGCTGTTCGTTGATTTGGGCTGAACTAACAGCATGTATTTTTATATCGAACTAAATCGTTGGTGCTAAGTTTGATTTGGTGATGTTTCTAAAGTACTAAATTTAAGCAGGAAGTTGTCTAATTATTATATCAGTTAGGGGTAATGTCCATAGCTTCTAAATTAGTAAAGTAGGACTAGTATTAGGTTGGTTGTGGGACGCTGGCAGCTATGGTAGACCCTAAAGAAGATCTAAATCAGAGCACTTGTTAGTACCTTTATTGTCTATTTAATAACCTAATATCTAACGGGGTCTAATACCCCCACGTTATTACATTTAGCGACGAGGATGGGATTTGGTTTATTGGATTTATTTGGTTGTTTGGAAAATTGGATGTAGCCTAGCCTAGTGTGGGTCGTTCGATTTGGTTGGCTTGTGTTGATAAGCTACCGTACTATAGCTTAGGTCCCGCCGGCCTAACTCTAATACTAATTCCTACTCATGCCTAACTCTAATACTAATTCCTACTCAGCCCTAACCCTATAATTGGGTAGTAACTAGATTAAATTTAAACCCTACTTAACCTACTTCACGTTATTTGGCTTAAATCGGTTTTGTTCTAGCATGTCGGTGATTGGCATATAAGCCCCTACGAGGACTTCTCAAAGAAGAGTCTACTCAGAGAGCCCTATTAGCTATACAGGACCTAACTCTTAATCAGGCTGTAGAAATAGCTGCGGCTAGGGAAGCAGCTGCTAAAGTTGTTAGAGCTTTTGGCAGTCACTAGTAAAGCCCAACACGTAAATAGCTTTAAGTCTTCTAGGCCTGGCAGACCTAATGAGTCTACTAGACAAACAAATAAAAGGTATGCGGTAAATACGACTAAACCTACTAAAAGCCTTCCAAGCTATGTACTGGGTGTGGAAAATACCATTGGAAGAAGAACTGTCCTTTTATTAAGGAAGTTTGCCGAAACTGTAGTAAAATAGGCAACATAGCTATAGTTTGTTTTTCAAAGAAAACAAGGGGTGAAAATTCTAATTATAACACATCTAGTGTTAATCCTCAAAATGGAAATACTTCGAACATTGGAGTGGAGTACCTATTTTATGAGCAGCAAAGTGGTGATAATACAGGTCCATATATTGTAGATATAGGCCTAAATGGAATTACAGTTCCTCTAGAACTAGTACAGGTGCTGCCCGAACTGTTATGTCTAAAACGTTTTTGACAAAACTTTCAAAAATACACCTAAACTACACGAATCTAAAACAATACTAAACAAATATGGGGACATACAAATACCTATTTGTGGAAAAGTATCCAGCACAGTTACACTCAACAAGAAAAATTTGTCTCACCCCTTAACTCTTCTAGTGGTGGATGAGCAAGGGCCTATTCTACTTGGCCGTGATTGGATTGATGCTTTGAAATTGCCTATTGACAAAATTTTGCAAAGGGTCGGGCAGATATGCATACACTCGCATGTCCATCTGACATAGACTCATTGTTAATGGAGTTTTCTTCTCTTTTTGGGCCTGAAGTAGGTAAACTAAAAGGCCATCAGGTCTGTATAGAGGTAGACCCAAATGTAACTCCAAAAGTTTGTAAGGCTCGTTCAATTGCACGTGCAATGCGGGAGAAGGTAGATTTAGAAATTGATAGGCTGCTCAAAGATAAAATTATCGAACCAGTCACACACGTTCAGTGGGCTTCCCCGGTAGTTCCTGTATTAAAACCTGAGAAGTCAGTGCGGTTATGTGGGGATTACCGTTTAACAACAAAGAGAGCAGCTCTAGATTGCTACTCTATAGTATATACCCAAGCCTGATGAATTATTTAGCTCTCTTGCTGGGGGTAAATATTTCGCAAAACTAGATATGTCCCAAGCCTATGCTCAACTAACTTTAGAGGAAAATTCTAAAGCGCTATCATAAATACGCACCGAGTCCTATATAGGTACAACAGGCTATGCTATGGAATAGCATCGGCTCTGGGTATTTTTCAGAGAACAATGGACCAAGTTCTAGATCACATTCCGGATGTACTTTGTTTTCTAGATGATGTCCTCATTTCAGGTTCATCTAAAAAAGAACACCTAACTAGATTAACAACAGTTCTAAAAAGACTCCGGGATGCCGGACTTAAGCTAAAGAAAAAAAAGTGTTCTTGGGTCACTAATGAGGTTTCACATTTGGGGTTCCGCATAGATGCCTCAGGCATTTATTATTTTTTTATTGGGTTCAAAATCCCAGCTGAGCCGTGAACGGCCAAGCTCTGAAGGGCCAGTTCAACCTACGGCCCAAGTTAAGCTAGATTAAAAACTTACGGACTTGGAGGCACTATTTATGGTCTTCTTTCTAAACCTTGCAACAACAACACAACCTGCACTATTGCACGATGCAACAATCTTGTATATAAACAAGTAAAAACAACCAAACTGAATTGCAAGAGAGCTCTCTATAAGACCACACCCTGTAAGTACCACATTCCACAAACGAGTAGGAAAGACGCGCAGCGCCCCAAAAAATGATGCCACAAGAGTGCTCAA
Organism: Bathynomus jamesi; assembly: GCA_023014485.1. Classification (NCBI taxonomy): domain Eukaryota; kingdom Metazoa; phylum Arthropoda; class Malacostraca; order Isopoda; family Cirolanidae; genus Bathynomus; species Bathynomus jamesi. The sequence continues at coordinate 1,247,993 of JAJOZX010000034.1, read as the reverse complement.
ACAATGATGCCACACGTGCCCAAAAATGTTAGCTCTAAATTAAGTGAATTTTTCACTAACCTTACAATTATGAGATAGATATATATACACCTTAACTTAATATATACAAGCAATGCTGCATCAATCAGCTTAGTCATCTTATCGCTTTGGGACAACAATGGTTCGTCCTCTTCTAGATTTTCTAACACTCCCCACCGAAGAGGCATTGTTGTCATTACCTTCTGCAAGTTTAGCCAAGCCTTTTCCATGAGGCTGTAACTCAAATGTTTCATCTTGACTATCCGTGTTTTTGCTGATTTCTAAAGCATAGAGTTTTTGTATAGGTCTCTCTAATTTTCCTCCTGAAGTCTTTACCAATGCAGACCTAACTAAATTGTCTTTGCCAACAAACAACTCTTAAATTATGCCAAGCTTCCAGCATTGCCTTGGTCTTTCATTCCCAATCATTACCACTTCTCCCACCTTCATGCAATTTGCATTGGAGCCATTTACATTGCCTGATAGGTAATAATTGAGTTCTGGCAAGTATTCCATCTGCCACCTCTTCTATAACTGATCTTGTAGCTCTTCAAGGTACCTGAACCTTCTGGTTAACTCTCCTTGAGTGCTCTGGATAGGCTGCAAGTCTTCTGGCAAACTGGGGCTTGATGTTAATCGTTTACCACAAAGAAAATGATTTGGTGTCAATGGCTCTGCATCCTGCATACTGTTATAAACAAAAGTGATAGGCCTACTGTTCACCATTGCTTCTACTTCACACAAAACAGTGCAGAATTCTTCTTTGCAAAAATGAGCATTAGCTAAAAGTTTCTTTAATGGACACTTTACACTTCTCACTAGCCTTTCCCAAAATCCTCCCCACCATGGTGGTGTGAAAAGTAGGATTGGAATCCTTCCTCTTTTAGCAAGGACCAAACTTCTTGGAGTTCCTTTGCAGCCTTTTTGAAGGTTTTTGCATTATCCGATATGATTTTATTTGGGAAACCCCTTCTGTTCACAAACTTTTAAAGGCCAAAAGAAATACATCACTACTTAAGTTGCTTATCAACTCCAAATGGATTGCTCTGGTGGTAGCACATGTGAAAAGACATATATAACCTTTGTTAGACTCCCCTTGCTCATACACGTAGACTGGACCTGCGAAGTCTACTCCCACTACATCAAATGGGGCAGTATAGACACACCGTTCTCTTGGAAGTGGAGCCACCTTTCCATAATAAGGCTTTGCACTCCAACGCTTGCAAACCACACATTTATGCGACTTTTTTACTACTTGTCTAATTTTGGGAATCCAAAACTGTTGTCTGATCTCTATTATCACTTCTCTAATCCCAGCATGTAACAACTTATGATGAGTAGGGGAAAGTGGGGCACAGTGGGACAAAAAAAAATTGTGACGTCATAACTCGTTTATTTGAAAACTTATTACAAAATTTAAAAATGGAAAAATAACTATCATCATAAAGGATTGATATGCATATGCAAAAGTAAAGAGAAGCTTGTTCCAAAAGGCTGTTTTTCGCCAATAAACTATAAAGGTGATTTTGTCCCACTGTGCCCCAGGTTGGGGCACAGTGGGACAAGCACTGGGGTACATTGGGACATGATTAGTTTATATCAATGAAACCAAAGTTGAAATCAAATTTAAGATACGCATTCTGTCTCTTTGTTGATCCACATGTTTTAGGCTTGGGGAGGATGGTTTTAATATCACTGAGCTTGATAGAAGCCATATCCTGGACTTGTGGAAAGAAGAATTCCATCGACTTCCGCTTTTTCCTAAGATACGAAACTTCGTAGTCCCCTTCATCATCTTTGTCCTTAGTTACAAGGCCCACATAATATTTCTTGGATGGAGTAGCAAACTCAGCCAGAATGTAATCATTGACTTGGGGCTCTCCTTCCAATGTTGGTAACTCCTGGTCTTCATCGTTTGTCTCATCATCAAAACCATCAGATGAATGATCTGACAAAACTAATTCTTCACCAGATGATGAGTCCTCCTCAAAAACTAGTTTCCTGGATTTTGGCTTGATATTGGTATCTTTTGTGCCTTGGTTTTGTGTAGAGCATCGAGCTTTACACTGAGCGAGTGCTTCTTTCTCTGGAGTGTCAGTTTCAATCATACTACGTCCTCTCTTTCGGCCTCTTCCTGACTCTTTTCTGGCTGCAGCCTTAGGATAGCCTCTAATTTAAAATTAAAATAAAATGTACATATATACATATAATATATATAATATACATATAATATACATATAATATATATATTCACATCATTATGGGGCACAGTGGGACAGCGTCCCACTGTGCCCCATTTTAAGTGTCCCACAGTGCCCCGTGTGATATTTTTTTAAATTGAGTCAGCTACATCAAAAACTTTGAAAGCAAATGCTAAGAACAAAAACAGCTCACTATGTAGACATATAGTTGTTATACTTATGCAATTAATATTAAAGAGTTATGTCAACCCAAATAAATCATAGAGACTTCCATACTTACAGCAAAATATTTACTTTCTTCCGTTCAAAGAACAATGGCCTTGACCACAGAGAATCAGGAACAGCTAACCCTCCCAATGCAACGCTAGTGGAGGCACTAATCAAAAACTGTTACGTAGCCGAAAGCACCGCTGTCAGAGTTGCCAAATACTTCTGAAATCCCATTTGTCCCACAGTGCCCCGTGTCCCACTGTACCCTACCTTCCCCTATCCAGGATCAAAAGTTCCACAAATTGCCCCCGAGAAGGTAGCAAAATTGGATGTCTTTTCTCCTCTGGAAGCCCAGAAAACTGTAGTCTACCTCCTACTCTCAATAAATCCTGATCCAAAAACACATCCAAACCCTTGAGAGCAGAATGTGTTGGTAGAACCTGTAATGGACGGCTGGTGAGCAATTCCCTCTCTTCACCAAATTTTTCCTTCTGCACATATACCACCCAGTATTGCCTGGCTTGCTGAATCTCCTTACTGTTCAGAATTGCTTCCCTTCTTGTTTCTCCCTTAATATTGTTGGTAAATCTATATACCCATGCTGTCACTCTTAACAACCTTTTCAGACTGCTAATGTCCTCAAGCTTCAATATGGGGTCCTGCTGCATAACTTGACAACTGTTCACTAGGGTGGATCGATTTTACATTTTTTTCGATTTCCATATTCTAATAGAGACAAAAACTTGCGCATGCATGAGAAAATAGCCTCTGCAAAATCTTAGCTTAATAGGTAATCATCTTCTGCCCCCGGCAGAGCGATGAAAATCATATTTTAGTAGTAAAAAACGTATTTTATACCCTAGCCTAGAGTCATAAAATTTTGCGTGTGTGTTATTTCATGCCTAAGCAACGATATAAATGCTATGGGAAATATATAAATGCATTATTTAAGACAAAGAGCCGATCTGAAAATATGTATATTATACATATTTTCAGATCGGCTCTTTGTCTTAAATAATGCATTTATATATTTCCCATAGCATTTATATCGTTATTATTTAAGACAATCTGAATTTAAGCCGATCTGAAAATATGTATATTATACATATTTTCAGATCGGCTCTTTGTCTTAAATAATGCATTTATATATTTCCCATAGCATTTATATCGTTGCTTAGGCATGAAATAACACACACGCAAAATTTTATGACTCTAGGCTAGGGTTTAAAATACGTTTTTTACTACTAAAATATGATTTTCATCGCTCTGCCGGGGGCAGAAGATGGTTACCTAATAAGCTAAGATTTTGCAGAGGCTATTTTCTCATGCATGCGCAAGTTTTTGTCTCTATTAGAATATGGAAATCGAAAACAATGTAAAATCGATCCACCCTACTGTTCACAGTGCATTTTCTCATTTCACTCACCCATTCTTCTTGAGCCTGGCATTCTCCTACAATAGGCTGATTAGGCCAGTTTTCGCTTCCAGGTTTTAGCCACTCTGGCCCATTCCACCACAAACTTGACTGTGCAAGATCTTTCACTGAAATTCCTCGTGTTGGTAAATCAGCTGGGTTTTGGGTGCCTGGACAATGCTTCAATTGCTGGGGATCTGTGTGTGCTTGAATTTTCTCCACCCTATTGGCAACAAATGGTTTCCATTTCCTTGCCTGGCTTCTTAACCAGTGCTAAACTATAGTGGAGTCTGTCCAATAATAGCTTGGAATTTCATAGAGGGCCAAAGACTTTTGCACTGTAACTGCAAGCCGACTAGCAATAACTGCACCCATCAATTCCAACCTCGGAACAGAAAGCCTTTTCAAAGGTGCTACTCTGCTCTTTGTAGCAACCAACCTGCAACTTACTTCCTCTTTGAATGTGCCTCTTATATAAATACAAGTTGCATAAGCTTCCTCACTTGCATCACAAAAGATGTGCAGCTCCAAATTGTCTGGACTATTGTTCAACTCTCCAAAGTACCATCTTGGGATTTCAATGTCTCCAAGATGTGCCAATTCTTTGAACTAATATTTCCACGTTACTACCATATGATCAGGTAACTCTTGGTCCCAACCAAGTCCAATTTCCCAGAGGCTCTGAAACCAAATTTTTTACTTTATCACAAATGGAGCCAGGAATCCAAGAGGATCAAAGACCTTTGAAGCCAAACTAAGAGCTGTACGTTTTGTCCACCTTGTCTCATTCTCAGCCAGCTCTACTAAAGATTTCCCATTGAAGGTAAACATATCTCCTTGCTGCCAAACAATGCCTAGCACCTTTGCGTCTATTGCCCACAACTCCTTAATACCAGAATCCTCAATACTTTCTGCTGCATCAGGTACTACGCAGGACTGACTCATAAACTCTTGTAATTGAGAATGATTGGTCTGCCATTTTCTAAGCTCCATGCCAGCCTCCCTCATTATAGCTCTAGCCTCCATGAATATCTGTTTAGCCATTTCTGTATTATCCACGGAATACAGCAAATCATCAACATAAAAGTTTTTCCTTATGTGTTCAATAGTGTTAGGATAGACTTCAGAATATTTCTTAAAATGGTACTGCATAGTAGCTGCCAACAGAAATTGACTAGAGCTGAAGCCAAACAACACTGACTTCATTCTATATGCTTGAACCTTAGGTTCATTTTCCAACAAGTCTTTCGTATCCACCCACAGATACTTTACTGCATCTCTGTCCTCTGGTTTTAACTTTATCCGCAAAAAGGCTTGCTTCACATCTGCAGTCAATGCTACTCTACCAAACCTGACTCTCAGTTACAAGGAAAATAAATCTACATTTAAATTTGGCCCAGCATCCAAACAGTCATTCAAGGACACACCACCTTTGTCCTTGGCTGAGCCATCAAAAACTACCCTCAGTTTGGTGGTAGTTTTGTCTCGCCGTACCACTGCATGGTGTGGCAGATAATGTGCCTCCTGGCTCACCAGCTCACCTTGCACCCTTTCAGCATAGCCCTCCCTTACATAGCTTAGGATGGTCTCATTGTATTTAATTAACAACTCCTCATTTTTTCTTAGCCTGTACAATGAAGTCTCCAACCTCCGATTAGCTAGCTGAAGGTTTGAACCGGGTTTGCTAGAATCCTTCCAAGGGAGGCCAACTTCACAGCAACCATCTCTAAACCCAGTCCCTTTTTCAAATTGCTCTAAAACATCACTGTTCACTGTACTTGCCTGTTTGTCCTTTATGCCAATGGATTCAAGTTCCCAAAACACTTTCGAATGCCTTTTCAAACCATGGCTGTTCTCCTCAATCTTAACAAAAAGAGCTTTAACCTCCATTTCATTGCAATAGCTACCATGTAGCATCCAGCCTAGCTTACTTTCAATAGCTACCAGAGCTCGAGATGTGCGGACAATATTACCAGTGATGAAGTCCCAATAATAGTCAGCTCCAATCAAAAGACTAATATCTTCTGTTCCTTCAAACTTATTATTGCCCAAATTAATTCCTTTAACTTGCAATTCTTGGACACATGCCATATATAAACAAGTAGTGACTGGAGCACAAAGTTCCTTGATCTCTACAACTTGGACCTTGATAGTGGGACTTTGTGGTAACAACCACTTAACCAGAACTTCTACCTTCTTAACTTTGGTTCGGTTTTGAACGGAACCCCCAAACCCAGAAATTCTTAAATTTTCCCTCTTAAGTTCTTTAAACTTCAATTTTCTGGAAATTCTGGTCTTAATAAAGCTACACTGGCTACCACTATCAAACAACACTCTTACAGTAGCTTCTCCATCATTCCCAATTAATAAGTCTGCAGCTGTTTGCAATAATCCCTCTTTACTTTTACTCCCTTTCATAGCAGTGGCATGTGCCACTGATGTCTCTACTTCTGGGGTAGGCCTACTAGGAGTGTTTTCACACAATAATGGCTGATGCCTGCCATGACATTTTTTGCACAAAATTTTAAACCTGTGACCTTTCAAAAAACATTTAAAACATGCTGTGGACTTAGTTACCCTGTCCTTTCTCTCCTCAAAAGGTAAAGCCTCAGCCACCTCACATTTATATGACTTGTGGTTGCCTTCGCAAAATATGCATTCCTTGATTCCCTTTAATTTATTCTCAGAGGATGCATGTAGAGCTGACACTGTACCTGGGCTATTCCTTTTTGTAGAAATCTTGGTGCTGTGCCTGCCTTTGTCCCCTTGTTTAACATCCCACTGTGCAAACTCAATTCCCACTCGTCTTGCTAATTCTGTGCCTAAAAGACTTAACATCTGCTGAAGGGGGGTGTACACATGTTCTGTAGAGTGTCCCCTATTTAATTCAAGCAAAATTGAGCTAGGCAATTTAGACTCCAGTATAGTGACCAACATTATACCATACCTTTGCATTCCTACACCCAAGTTGTCCAGGGACCTAGTTCTAACTTCAAATTCATCATATAACTGCCGTAACTCCTTGACACTATTGGGATTATTAACAGGAGGTATAGCTAAAAGTTCACGGAGGTGGCTTTTAATTAAGATCTCTGGCTTACCAAACCGTTTCTTTAATATATCCCAAGCCACATTATAATTAGCCTCTGTTAATGCTAATCCTGCTATTGTCTTTGCTGCCTCCCCTTCCAAGAGGGAGTGCAAATAATTAAACTTCTCCACCGCACTTAACACTTGACTAGAATGAACTGCTGATTGAAAACTGTCTACCCATCCTTGCCATTCCTGAATACTCCCAGAAAATGTTTTGAGTACAAGCCTCGGTAATTGAACTGCAGACCTGTTAACCTTAACTTCACAAACACCATTTGTTGAGGGTTGTGTTTCATTATTAGACCTGGTCTCTAACTGTACTGAGCTGCTAAACTCTTTTGCTCGGTGGCATACTTTAATTATATCATCAATAAGCTCTTCAAAGTAAATTATGTTATTTTCTATTTCATCCTCTTCTATAAGAGCCTCAATTTTAACATTTACTTCACTTAGAGCAACCTTTTTAGTTTCTAATATGGAAAGCTGCGCAGTCACTAAGCTTAAATCCTCTTGCTCTATGGCAGAATCTATAGTGGCAATGACCTTTGTAATTAGACCTTTGTAGGCGCTTCTCCTTTTTTTAAACTTGTTCAATTCAGCTGCACTCATCTTCAATGCAAGCAACAATTGGGCTCAATACCAAATAAGCTGAATTGGCAAAAATACTTAACCAAACTGATCAAACGCAAATTTTGCTTTTTTTAAATAAACTGAATTGCTTGGTTGGGGTACTGACCAACCACCAGTATGGAATACCAAATTTTCCACCCAAGTAACTGGCGCACCGAAGTCTGCAACCTTCGCCTACGAATAATAAACCAATATTAACCAAGCCGGTAAAAATGTAGGCCCAAAACAACGACAGACGAGTGGCCAAGTTTTGCATTTGGGCAACCAAACTTTCTACCCTGGGACCTTAACTCAATAATAAACCAAAATTAACCAAACCGGTAAAAATGTAGGCCCAAAACAACGACAGACGAGTGGCAAGTTTTGCAATTGGGCGACCAAACTTTCTACCCTGGGACCTTAACTCAATTATGTTCAACCCGTCTAGGCCTAACTTGGGCTACAATTTGCACAATCAGAACTTTGCCGAAAAATAGTCACTGACTCAGTCTTGGGCTAGAATCCGGTTCTGAAGGACCATGTTATTATTTTTTTATTGTGTTCAAAATCCCAGCTGAGCCGTGAACGGCCAAGCTCTGAAGGGTCAGTTCAACCTACAGCCCAAGTTAAGCCTGATTAAAAACTTACTTGGAGGTCCTATTAGGTCCTACCTCAGGGTTGCTGACTCGATGTGGGCCTACCTTAGGCCTCAGTTGCATGAATTTAAGATAAAAAACAAAAGGGGCACTATTTATGGTCTTCTTTCTAAACCTTGCAACAACAACACAACCTGCACTATTGCACGATGCAACAATCTTGTATTTAAACAACCAAACTGAATTGCAAGAGAGCTCTCTATAAGACCACACCCTGTAAGTACTGCATTCCACAAACGAGTAGAAAAGACGCGCAGCGCCCCAAAAAATGATGCCACAAGAGTGCCCAAACAATGATGCCACAAGTGCCCAAAAATGCTAGCTCTAAATTAAGTGAATTTTTCACTAACCTTACAATTATAAGATGGATATATATATATATACACCTTAACTTAATATATACAAGCAATGCTGCATCAATCAGCTTAGTCATCATATCGCCTTGGGACAACAATGGTTCTTCCTCTTCTAGATTTTCTAACAGCATTCATCCAACAGTGGATGAACTAAAAGCAATAAAAAATGCACCACCTCCACAAAACATCACGCAGTTACAAGCTTATTTAGGTCTCCTAAGTTTTTATAGGAAATTTTTGCCTAATGCATCGACTTTCCTTGAACCCCTAAATAAGTTATTACGATCTGGGGAACAGTGGAGATGGGAGAAAACCCAAAAGGAAGCATTTAAGGCTTCAAAGGACGTACTACTAAAGTCCACTCTCGTAGTGCATTATGATCCTAAACTTCCTTTCATAGTTTCAGCGGATAGCAGTTCTTATGGAATTGGGGCAGTGTTATCTCACCACATTGATGGTGTAGATAGGCTTATCTGTTTTGCTTCTAGAACACTAACTGAGACTGAAAGGCGATATGCACAACTTGAACGTGAAAGCCTTAGCCTTAGTATTTGCAGTAAAGAAATTTCATTTCTATCGATGAGGTCATGAATTCCAACTAATTACTGACCATAAGCCTCTTTTAGGTTTATTTTTACCTAATAAAAATATTCCAGTTATGTCCTCAGGTAGGATTCAACGATGGGCACTGATTCTACAAGCTTATATATTTGACTTAGTACATCGGTCAGGCAAACTTCTAGGTACGGCTGATGCTCTAAGTACAGTAGTTTGCCTTTAGAAAATCCAAATGAATGCGTACTTATACCTACAGAATGGGTTCACTTGGTGGAGTTTTTGGAATCCACTCCAGTAACTGCAGTACAGATAGAGCAGTGGACAAAATCAGACCCTATTCTGTCTAGGGTCATCCATTACTGCTCAGTTGGTTGGCCTACTAAGGTTAAGAGTGATTTACAGCCGTTTTATCAACGTCAGTCTGGACTCTCAATCCAAAATGGCTGTCTCTTTTGGGGCCACAGAGTGATAATTCCAAATGAAGGCAGATTATTTCTGGTGGCCCGGTTTAGATAGAGAACTCGAATCATTGGTTCGTTCCTGTCAAAACTGCCTATAGAACAGAGATCTCCCAAGGAAAAGGCCACTTCATCCATCATGTTGACTATGTAGGTCCTATAAATAATACTATTTCCTAGTCATTGTGGACGCCTACTCTAAGTGGGTGGAAATTTTTCCAACCACTTCCATGACTTCGGGTGTTACTATTCGCTTACTCCGTTCGTGTTCCGCTCGATGGGGTTTACCTGTAGTTCTGGTTTCTGACAATGGTACTTGTTTTACCAGTGAGGAATTTCGTTCTTTTGTCCACCTAAATGGCATTAGACACGTCCGGTCTAGTGTTTTTTACCCGTCTACCAACTACCAACGGTCTCGCGGAAAATATGGTCGTACTTTCAAGTCGGCCTTGCGTCATTCTCATGGGGAGGAAATGCAAGCGGTGTTGGATAAATTTTTGTTTAAATATCGACTAACACCTCACACAACGACGGGGGTTTCCTTCTAAACTCATGATTGGCCGGGGAATTTGTTCAGTTTTCGATCTGTTACGTCCAAACTAAACGTTACAACAACGAGTTTTACGCCATCAGGAGAAACAGAAGTTGTACCATGACACTAAAAAAAGGAAAGTTTTAGAAGCGCAACTTAATGATCCAGTTATGATTCGCAACTATGGGGCTGGACCAAAATGAGTTCCTGCAACGGTGCAGGACAGAACGGGCCCTGTTTCCTTCAAGTGCCAACTTGAAGATGGTCGTTCTATTAAACGCCATCAGGACCAGATATGGGAACGTGAATTGCAGGATGACCAGAGTCTTCCGGAAGGGAGATCCGATCCTCCGGAAAATGGTTCAATTCGCCCGCCTATGCAGGTTGCATCTATTCCTACTACATCAACCCCGCTCCGCAGGTCGTCTAGGGTCTCTCACCCCCCTGACAGACTCAACTTGTAGGGGAGGAGTGAGGTGACGTGTGTGTGTGTGTGTGTGTGTATATATATATATATATATATATATATATATATATATATATATATATATATATATATATATATTAGGCTGTCAATTTTGGGGGTGAAATGACTAAATTGAAAATCATGTGATTTGGTAGCAATTTAATGTAATCATTTGGCATACAAAATAATATCCTTGCTTCAAAAACAATAAAAAATAACTCCTGCCTACATCAATTTTAATTCAAAAATTCCATTTTTCCGTAAATTCGTAACAAAATAACAAATGTGCGCAAGCATCCTATCAACATTTAAAGTGGCAATAAGATATCATTCAGAGTCTTTATTTGAAAGTAACCAATGCAGTCATGTCCTTTTTTGCTGCGGTTCCTTGACATCAGCATTCGGCTTACTACTTGCGCTTTGATGTAGCCTTCTCGCCTCTCGTGACTGTAAACTTGACTAGCTACTTCTGTGACCATTTTCACACATCTCTCCATAAAACCCAATAATAAATTTAACAATCAACATCAAATTCTGTAGCATTTTGCCCTTCAGTGCATGTTTGAAAACCCAAATCCTGCAGAAACGAATCGCTGTAGTTAACCAACGACTGTGACTTACGGGTCCAATCTCCAAGAGAGCCAGATTTTGAGGCAACTCTCCTGATCTGATTGCTTGAACAATACGATAAGCGTACGATTGATCCGTGCTGAGGTCTTTGATAACTTCTTCAGACAACACTGGAAGGGGAGGGCTTTCTTCGACCTTTGGAAATTTTGTATTTATTTCTAATTCCGTTGCTTCATCTAGCATGTTGCCAAGGGGGCCTGACCACTTGTTGCTCTTTGTAGGACCATCAAGTTCCTGGATGAGACGACGAAGAGGTAGTTCCTCTGTGTGCAAGTCACATACAATCCAAACAAGCCTTCTTCCAAGTTTTTTCTCTAAATGCGTCATAACACCGCCCTGCCATCCAGTGTTCACCGCAGTTGAGTCTCCACCAACGGCCTGCAGTGAACTGTCAAGTCTTCTTTCTTGAAGCCAACATATTATTTGATCAGCAATTGCCTCTGCATGTTTCTTGCCTTCTACTTCTGCTTCAGGAACAAAATGAAACAAATAGTGGCCACCAGGTTCGGAACACACAGAGTAGTGTTCTTCTTTGATGAAACCGGGAAACTTTCTGTCCATTCCCTCTACCTCTAGGAGAACTTTTGTGTCATCTCTTCTTCCATCAAACAAAAGGCAAGAGAGACCTTCCTCCTTCAAATCTTTTTCATGCTGATCAGATATTTCCTTCGTTATTTTTTCTTGTGCTCTTCTTATCTTATTATGAGCTATCTCTAAGGATGTATCCTCTCGGCTGATGAGGCCTGCATCTATCCAAGAGGCAGTGGCAATCTCTGCAGTCTCTCGTAGCCCCGTATGGTGGCGAATACTGGCAAGGGCAATGTTTGAGATGTCTTTAGTGTTGTATTTCATTCTCTTCGGCGAAGGTTCAGATGGCATTTTGGAGCTATCATCTGTTGCTTCTTTCTGTTCATCTGAAGAGCTTTCAAAGAAGTGAGAAACCTCTTGATAAAGCTCTTCATCTCTTTGGGTGGCTTCTTCACTCTTCTTTTTCTTCCTTTCTTCCCTCTCTCGGATTTTCTCTTTTTTCTTAGCAATAACAATCTGTTTTTTGGTTTCTGAATAATCTGCCGAACCAATCTGCATACTTCCTTGGCCTCCTGCCTTTGTTCTCTGCGCCTTTATGAAAGCCAGCTCCAAAACAGGGATCTTCTTCTCACGAGGACAGCGACAATCAATGTGAGGGTGAGGTTCTCTTCTGCATGAGGGAGAACAATTGGCTTCAGAACACAACTCTATGGGACACTGGCAGTTAAAAATGTCAAGAAGAGTATCAAGTGTGTGCAGAAATTTATTTTTCTTTGCTAGTTTTCCTTTACCAAGTGATGTCTCAACTGCTTTGTGCCACAGTTTTGTTAATTTTAGCTCAATAGTTCTATACTGATTGAGTACTGGTGGTTTGAATAACACATTAGATTTTTTCCACTGATGCAGAAGAGGGGGAATCATGTCCCTTATGAGCTCTTTCTCTGTGTAGTTCCTTCTATCCTTTGTATTTTGTTCACGAAGGAGTAACCCCAGTCTCAGCATGTCTCGCACTGTTGGTAGTTCTGATACGGGAAGCTCTTGCCTGTACCGACTAACAGGCTCAAGTGGCATGACGACTGACCTCTTGTCTTCAATTTTGGCATCTTAGGAATATCTGAAAAGAAAGAAAAACATTTAAGTATTTTATATCAATTACGATGTTTCAAAGTTTAGTCATTCGATGTTCTAAAATTCAATAAAAAAATATTTCATGGGATTACAACATAATTAGACAGAAAAATATGATAATAATAAATAATTGTAATAATCAATAATCCATACTTACAGTTAAACTGTAGTATTTGTCTAGTAGAATAACTATGAAGTAGGTACAAGAGTAATAACAGCAAACCACCGTCTATGACATCTAAGAGGCAACTGAGGACTGAGAGTGAGGGACAGTTCTATTCATGTTGTGACTTGTACATTGTACAACAACTAAATGACCTTAAAAACACTCCATATGCGATCAGTGGGATAATTCTGTGACAGATGAATAGTTAATCAATTTATGTCCTATTATTTAGTAAAAGAGTCAATTTCTGAAACTTTAAGGTAAAATTGATGTAGGTAAGGGTTATTTTATTTCATTTTGGTTGGCCAATTTCAAGTTTTGACATGAAAAGACTATATTTTCACTACCAAAATGATTTGAAAAAAGTTGACAAAATTGACACACCCTACTATGTACTGTACATGTACTTGTATTGTTAATAAAAAGCTATAGAAAAGTGCCCCCATATTCTTCATTGCCCAGGTACCCCGAGGTTTCTTAATCCGGCTCTGCGTGAGCCAAAGATCATACCGAAGATTGTTATTTCTGTTTGTAATATCAAGGGATTCAGCTCCAAGAATAAATCAGCCATTGTGTATCCATCATTGCCATCTGCCATCCGTCCTGTTCCAAACAGTGATGATGTTCCCATTCCTGCATACCCCAAAGAACTTGGTGAAGTTTCTGAATCTGATACAGAACTTAGCAATCACAGTGACTTTGAAATTGATGATAAGAGTTCTAAAGACCCACAGTTATTCATTTAGTCAGAAATGAATGACCTTGTACGAGATCTTGACCTACCGAAAGATGCTGCCCAACCCTTGGGATCCAGGCTGAGTGAAAGAAATTTACTGGCTGCTGGAACTTCATATTCCTGGTATAGGAGCAGAGAACAAGAATTTGTTAAATTCTTCTCTATGGATGGTCCTCTAGTATTCTGTACTGACATACCTGGTCTTATGAATACTATGAGCACAGACTATAATCCAAAAGAGTGAAGATTGTTCATCCACATGAAAGAAAATTATGTCATGAAATTCCTTCTAGATAAAATAAAATATAGTGATCATAACTGAATCATTTGTGGAGCTTTGAAGGTGATATCCATGCTTCTTAGTCAACAATCTGGATATATAAAGATGCCTTGTTTCATATGTGAGTAGGACAGCAGATAAAAGGCTGATCATTGGAAAAAGAAGGATTGGCCCCAAAGAACTAACTTAACACCAGGCAGCAAAAATGTTATCAACGAATCTCTTGTAACACCTGCAAAAGTGTTGCTACCACCATTACACATTAAACTGGCGCTAATGAAGCAATTTGTTAAGGCTTTGGATAGAGATGGCAACTGTTTCAAATACATTTCTGACCAATTCTTTTCTCTAAGTGAAGAGAAAATAAAAGCTGGGGTGTTCGATGGCCCTCAAATACGGAAACTAATGAAAGATGACAACTTTCTTGATTCAATATCAAATGTGGAGAAAGCGGCTTGGATATCATTAAAAATTGTTGTTGAAAATTTTCCAAGAAACTATAAAGCCAAAGACTATAAAACAATTGTTAGCCACATGTTGAAATGCTCGAAAAACTTGGTTGCAACATGAGTGTAAAAGTGCATTTCTTTCACAGCCACTTGGAGTACTTCCCTGAGAACCTTGGAGCGGTTAGTTAAGAGCAAGGTGAAAAGTTCCATCAAGACATAAAAAACATGGAAACACGATATCAAGGAAGATGGAATGTCAGTATGATGGCTGATTGCTGTTGGTTTTTGAAGAGAGATGTTTCCGAACCAGATTTCAAAAAGACATTTAAAAAGAGGAAATTCCCTCAAATTTGATGATGTTTTTAGCCAAAGAAAAGTAATCTAAAATGATTCTTTCTGTGAATTTTGTTGTATTACTGTTCTTTTACTCACATTTAAATAAATAGTTCTTTTGGTGTGAAGTTGAAAGTTTTTAATTTGTTTCTAAATGTTTCATTTAATATTATGCTTATATTATACGCATAAAATCAGGAAGTTTTATTATTGATTTTGTGGGAGAAAATCTGATGTGATAGCAAAAACGTGATACCAGATTTAGAATCAGCACCGCAAATTGTATTATTCTACCTATTTCCAAAGAAACGACAGAATTTTTTTTATTTGTATACTGCAGACATGTCAGTAGGATGGGCGCAAAATGTTAGAGTGCAATGCAATTGCAGATGTTATGCAACTATGGGGGAGGGGTTATCCCCCACGCTGCAATGAACTCCCCCAGCAAGCTGGGGGAGACCTCTTTTGGGAAGAAGATGGGACTGCCTCACCCACCAAAGGGGTATACCTAACCTAAAAGAGAAAGGAGAGAGGAGTGTTCGCTTGGCAGGAGCCAAGCGCATATTGAGAGTTCAGTCGAGCGCCCGCTGTCTTATAAGGTCCAAATCAGCTAGTTGGCGTAGAAGCCAGTGCCTCCAGGCATTATCAACCAGTTGGCACAGTGTATACATC
>JAJOZX010000034.1:1127500-1230000 GCA_023014485.1 Bathynomus jamesi | reverse complement strand
GTAAAGAACGCAGTAGGCCTATTTCCCAATTCAAGTGTCATTCCAAAACCGTAATCGTGTAGCATCATGCTATTTTGTTCAATCATGTAATCCACAAATACTTTGCATCCGTTTATTTATGTGACTTATTTAAGCATTCATTATTGACGGCCGAATCCACTTCCCGTGTACTAAACGCACGTGCATTCTTTATATCATTTACTAGGCCCATTCAATGTGCCATTTATGCGTAACTCTAGCCTGCGTCACCTATTCAGTGTACCAAAACGTACGTGCTTAATTTCTATTATTTATTAGGCAGCATCATTTATTCCATGTTCATTCATGCATAACCTTTAGCCTACATAATCATTGTGTTACGTATTCTATTCAATGTACTAAACGCACATGCATTCTTTGTCATTACTAGGCCCAGTCACTGTTCCATTTTGCATGCCCTTAGCCTACTATGAAAAAACTATATAGGGCTGTGGGTTGATTGCCTGATACACTCATCCGTTGGAAATTTCCAGCAGATTTCAGTGGAGAATTAACGACGAAAGCCCTATGTTTTTTCGTTAGAGAGTTATGTATATGTAGGTCTTCAAAGGACTTCTGTTTATTTGCCTTCGGTATTTGCGCTGCCTAATGGTAAAGAAAGGAATTGCCTTACCTTATTATTTCGTTGGGCCTCGCTTCTGTTTCGATGTAGGGCGTGACGATCTTTTTCGATGTAGGGCCGTGATACGATAGAGCTACACAATGAGTTGACTCGATGTAACTAATATAGGAAGTCACTATTTAAACACCTGAAGGAACAGGCCTATCCTTCTTATAGTTATTAAGTTTTATATCAAGAGGACCTCACTCAGAACTTATAGGAAGACAAAGCACATCTTCCTTGCTTAAAGCATCGCTGTAACTAAGCATCTCCGAGCGAGCCGCTTTCACGCTTTCATATCGTTAGAAATCTGCTGATTTCGCAAAGGTCGTTGACTCCTCTCTCGATGTAATTTTCATGAATCAGCAGTGGAGAATTTTTAACACAAAACAATAAATTTGGTTTTCTTGTTATTATGCAGGCCCGATGCCTACATATGGGTTCTATGTACGTATGGCAATTATTTTCATTCCCAACAGGCTATGTCGCCAATCCCGAGGCAAGTTTGTAGATATTTAATTAAATTAATTAATATATAATCTATATTTAATTAAGAAATAAAGGTACCACATACGATACCATGTTGTAAGCGTGTATAGTTTTTCCATACATACCATAAATGAATGTATTACTTGACAATTAAGCTCTTAACCATTTCTCTTATTGGCTAAGCTCCATGTCATCTTAGCATAATATAAAGGCTGTTAAATAATTGTTATTCACTATAATTACTGTCAATCATTTGTTATTCAATGTGAACAAATAACCGATTTATTTTCTTAATTAAATACAAAACAATAAGGTGCTTTTTATAACCTTAATATTTCCTTGGGTGTAATCCAAGCTGGTGACCTCGAAGCAATTCGTATCATTCAGAAATAGTATAGTACGCTTACTCCATTAGCCACCTTCAACCGGTGATACTGTAGGACATCATAAATTGTTAACCCAGCCTGTCATTATAACAATCAATTTGCATCAATTAATCACTAGCATCAAATTAATCAGCATCACCTCATTCGGCTAACAATAGGCCCACTATATATATATTATATATATATATATATATATACCATTTATGCATGATTTCTGAATATACAGGGAGCGGAATAAGACGGTTTACCGAGAATAACGGAAGCATCTTGTGAAAATTAATATTTATCATTTACTACAGAAATTACTAATTAATACAAAAAGCGCACACACAACAATTATATAAACATAAACAATTACCTCCATCGTTTAAAAGGAAGAATAGTTTTCATGTCGCCTACCATCACCGCGTCTCGAACCCAGGTGGAGAGCAACTCGCTCTTCCACCAAACCATGCCTAGAGGCGGGGACACCAACTTGACCTTCATGTGAAGAGATACACTAGCAAGTACGAATTGTTCTTCACGTATTTTATAGTCAGCAAACTCTTATTATTGTACACACACACACACACACACACACACACACGTACGTACATCCGTCAGTCTGCTTAGAAGGCAGCCATTTGGTATAATTAAATAATAATGATATCGTTTACAACCAAAATAATTAAATAAAACACCATTACATCATTCTGTTTATTTAGACGAATTAATGGGCTCAATTTCACGAAATATATAGAAAATAAATATACAATCAAGCGATGGGCCATGTATTATCAAAAAATTAAATAAAAAATAATAATAGCATAAGAAACACGAACGAGGAATCTATATATATAATCTAATAATACACAAAACGCTGGCATATATTCATCAATATAGTACAGGAGAAGTATATATATATATATATATATATATATATATATATATATATATATATATATACACACACACAATTATATTAAATAATTAAATATATTGAAAATAAAAACAATTTACACATTGTGTATATATATATATAAATATATATGTATATATTTCTGTTAAAGCTTTATTCATTAAAAAAATAAAATTTGAAGCACCTTATTCTCCCAGCGGAGTTTTAACATGGCGCCTGGATAGCGGAAAGTGATAGATAATATCAATTTTAAAATTCCAATAAATAAACCTCTTCTATTGTTTCGAGGTCATAAACTTTGGGGGTTAATCTCCCGCATCCACCACCCATCTCTGCTAATTTTTTTAAAAATTATTTTACTGATTGTATCGTACGCGAACTCTGGATACCATAAACTTTAATCCTACGCGAATTGTCCCGACTTCACGGGTAATTGATTTTTAAAATTATCTTCCAGTTTCTGACGATTTATTTTTCAGAGGAAATAATAAATTTTCCGAATCTATTTTAGATGGGGTACCATAAACCGATTTACAAATTTATTTTCCAGCATCGTTAAGCCTCTCATATATAAAAGGGTGCTTATTATATGTTCAAATCTCCCTTCCCCCACCCTTCTCATCGGCGTCCTAGCAAGCAAGATTTATTTCCAAGCAAAGCGCTTCTCTCTCTCTACGAATGGGTATATCTGACACGCCCCAGATTTCACGGGACAGCCAATCACAGTACAGTAAGCGGCGCATGAGAACGGCCCAGGACCTCTGGTTGGTGGATGGCATCACTCACACATTATGTCTCGCCCAAATTTCACCGATAACCAATAGGCTCGCGATTCGGTTATTGTGGGATGTTCATAATTACGACCCCGTCTATAAAAGGGGGCATTTTCATCACAGGCTTCCAATTCAGTTGTTTTTATCGATAAGTGCTGTAGAAATATCTCGCAATGAGCCAATCGCAGCAGCTCTACATCTCCCCGGAATTGTTGGAAGATAAAGATTTCTACGCAGAGGCAACGCGTGTAATTTTCACCGCTGTAGACCGGAGTGCGCTACTTTCAACGCAAAACACTGCAGAAGTTTGTGACAGCGAGAACGATTTTGCCACTGATGACGTCACGGAGATGTAAGTAATTAGGTAATAATTTGTGATTGGGGCTATATACATCGTTTCATTCATTGCAAGTATTATAATTTTTAAAATTCGTAATAAGACGAAGTGAAAGGATATCTGCTTTGTGATTATAATTTGCTGCACGTTTTCTCTTATTGCAACTCCCTCCATATATATATATATATATATATATATCGGTCGTAATATAACCTAACTTAGCGTAGCCTAATCGGTACATAATATAGCCTAACCTAGCCTAACCTAACCTAACCTAGGATAGCCTGACAGGCCGTAATATAACCTAACCTAATTTAGCCTAACCTAGCATAGACTGACCGGGTGTAATATAACCTAGCATAGCCTAACCAGAACATAGCATAGCCTAAACTAACCTAGCATAGCCTGACCGGGCGTAATATAACCTAACCTAGCATAGCCTGACCGGATCATAATATAACCTAACCTAGCATGGCCTAACCAGATATAATATAACAAACCTAACCTAAACTAACCTAACCTAACCTATTAATGGTGGACTCTTTCCCGTTTATAATTATTTAGTAATCTCATTTTTCCGTTTATTCTGAGTTTTTCTTGTTTTTCTACAACGAAAAAATTAATCCCAGGGCTCTTTCTCGTTTATAATAATATAACATAACCTAGCATAGCCTGACCGGGCTCCAAATCATTTATTCCCCTTTCATCAAAACGAAAATTAGCTATAACACGATCAAGTTCCGCATCGGACCTTTAAGTAGAAATTAACGTGATTAGTTCATACTGAATAATTTAAAGTTAAATTAAATTAAAGTTTAATTATGCCCGGTTAGGCTACGCTAGGTTAGGTTATATTAAGAGATGAATGGCAAAGAGATGAAGGTCAAACTTTTCACCCCACCCTAGACCTACGGTTTAACGGGGAATCCAACACCCCAGCGTTTTCTCTTATTGTAGCTCCCTGCCCATATATACTGTGTGTGTGTATATATATATATATATATATGGTTTATGTGTTAACAACCGGGATCGTTACGGGTGTGATATAACCTAACCTAGCATAACCTAACCGGTTATAATATAACCTAACCTAACCGGACATAATATAGCCTAACATAGTGTAACCTAACCGGGTATAATATAACTTAACCTAACCTAGCCCAGAAGGTCAAATTTTTCGCCCCATCCTAGACCTACGGTTTAACGGGGATTCCAACACCTCAGCGTTTTGCCATTCATCTCTTAATATAACCTAACCTAGCGTAGCCTAACCGGGCATAATTAAACTTTAATTTAATTTAACTTTAAATTATTCAGTATGAACTAATCACGTTAATTTCTACTTAAAGGTCCGATGCGGAACTTGATCGTGTTATAGCTAATTTTCGTTTTGATGAAAGGGGAATAAATGATTTGGAGGCTTTACCGCACAGCCAACCCAGTGACATGAATACCGAGGTCGAGGTATTGGCTCACATCCGGTCCAACGAAGGCCAGGTCATCGAGGAGCTAATGTAAGTTTTTTTTGTCTACTCACATTTTATCGTAAATGTTTCATTAGCAGGTATCCTCAATTATAGCATAGTTTGCATTAGCACTGAGCTATGATTTCTGAACACAAATCGATTTATGAAAAAATGAACTTTAATTAAAAAGAACCAGTATGAACTAATCATGTTAATTTCTCCTTAAAGGACCGAAGCGGGGTCGACGTATTGGCTCACATCCGTTCCAACGAATGTCAGGTCATCGAGGAACTAATGTAAGTTTTTTGTAGTTAAGAACAAGACACATTGTATTTTTATTTAATTTATTAAATGGTAGAAAGCATGTACAAAGCGGCTTACAGAACTAGCGTCCATTAAATAATCCTTAATGGAGACATTTTACAGTAACAAATATATGACATATACACCTTTACACAATATAGTTACAAATATGTAAAAATGAACAATGAATAAGTCCTATATAATCTTCATATTCAAATATTCATTTTTACATGAGAACCAAAATTGCCTAACGCGAGTTTGGATAAAATTTTGATTTGCTTTCTATTTTTGCCAAATAATTGGTGAATTGTTTAATTTTTTTTAATATTCCTTAATATTTACTGCATACTCGTATAAGCATAGATATTTAAGTAATAGTTTCACTCATTCTTTGTACAATGGCTATAAACCTTTCATTACTGTATTGCTCTAATTCGTTTCTTCTAATTTCTCCCATTAATGACTTGTACTCTACGTACGAATTGAATAACTATGGTGTATTAATTATGAATTAACGTATTGCATGATTTGATAAACTATGACGTCATAAAAAACTTAATTCCCTTCACATTTTCCATACCTTGAAAACTGAATCATGTGTTTAGTATGTGGATATCTTTCATATTCAATGTATGGTAAATTCTTTAACATAATATTATTATTCGACCATATTTATCCATACGTCTATATCTTATCTTGACCGTTATCTTTCATTAATTTTATTAATTAGCCATTCCGCTACCTATTGTCAACCTATTGTGCGACTACCAATATGTGTAGTTGTGTACAATACTTTATGCATTCGACATGTCCACTGAGGACGTACAGAATTACCTTACATGTAAGTACGTTCACATGTATACTTTGTTTTTTTTTATTTAATTAATTTCTCGCAAGATATTCATTCATGTTTATGCAAGTGTTCGAATTCCGATGACGACTCCAAAAGTGGGCATCTGAAAACGAAAATCTCCTCTCTCGCTTCGAATTTATAAAACATTATTATATGTGTTGTTTTATATATACAGTAGATATATCGTATGTGCCCATGTACTTTGTGTTATACTCCTAACAGCCTAATTGTCTGTAAATATGAAACACTGTAACACTATAGTTAACTGTTTAATTGTAATTAACTGTAATAATTTAATATGATGTAATTAGTGTACTTTAATGACACTGTAATTAACGATAATAAGTGAATATGAATTAATTGGTAATTATAATCATAGTTGTAATAAACCAAAATTACAATGTACTCAGTGATGTACTTGGGATTGTACTCAATGTACTACTACGACAATATGTCGCCATTTAGGAATGTATACTCGGCGATACGATTATTATTATTTTTTTGTTATTTATTTTTTCGTTTTATTTTGGAATCTTTCAAAATTCTGATATGAGTTTAAATTATATTTAACGTCCAAGAACTGTTTAGATCTCCAGTTAAAGGGGGGAACTTAACCTTCAACTACACTCCCCAAAATTTCGACTTATTTAATTCTTGTATCGTAAATTCAATCACTCCTGTCCTAGCAGCCCTTCAGCGAGGAGTTTGGAGCCCTCCTCGAGGAGGCCGAGGGCCTCCTCACTTTTAAATTCCGGCCTGAGCCATGGTCGAAAGAGATCGGACCTCTCCTCCTGTAAATTCAGAATTAAACTCAAAGGCTGAGCACTACCTGTACATTTTAGCAGTAAATTACAGTAAGAAAAAGTCTTTATCTTCTCCTTCGAACCTTGCTCTCTTCAGAGAACTTAATCATTAAAATCTCCCGATACGTTACAAGAAGAATCGGAGAACCTTCAGAAAGCTCTACAGAATCCTCCGATCCACTATAAGAACAACTCGGAGAGTAGTATAGAAGAAACTACTGCAAGTAACAAATCCGTTGCTGCCACCTAACCAGAACCCCCGTCGACTTCGAACCAACCAAGGCCATAGAGGGGTAGGATAACAAAACTGTCGAACCTTGCCAGGATAAGAAACTGACGACCTCTGCATTAGGATTCTTCCAGTCTTCCAGACTCTGGAAGTAGAAGAACTGGCGACTCTGCAATCAGGATTCTTCCAGACCCTTGAAATAGAACAACTGGCGACCTCTGCATCCAGGATTCTTCCAGTCTTCCAGACCCTGGAACTAGAACCAACATCCAGTTGACCGGCGTGTCACGACTTCCAGTTCGTCACATCCACCCTTGAACCGGTGTGTCACGACTCCAAGTTCTCCACACCTAGTCTTCATCCAAGAACAAGTAGCTAGCAAGACACGTCTTCAGGACTAGTGATGTGAGTCGTTTTTTATTCTTTTTTTTTTTTTTTTTTATTGTTTTAAACTTATTCCATATTTTTCTTCCTTTAATCTAATAAGTATATCAGTATTACCTATAATTTACTATACTACCATGCTTATACGGTTATACCTAGTATATATAGTCATCTTTTAGAAAAACTGAATCACGCAAAAAGTATATAATAGAAAGGAAAAACAAACCCTCATTTTTTATATGTATATATATTTTTTAACTAGAACATAAAACATTCTTCCTCGTTTCAAACAATATACATAATTGTGATTGGCAAGAGTACCAGTATATATATTCCAGATAGAAAAAAAAATATTCACCTTTTTTTGAACCTTTTTGTTAACCTAATGTTGTTTAACCTTCATTTCCATGGAAGAATCATCACTAGATTGGGTAGAGCATATATGCTAGTTTCAATATCACAGGTACTGGTATAATATACATAATAAAAAATACATAATACTGGTATAAAATAATATATATAATTGTGATTGGCAAGAATACCAGTGTGTGTGTATACAGCGTGTCCCAAAGAAATGTATACCCACTTTGTTCGATAATACCAGCTATGAGGATAATAAATATATTACTTTTTATATGTTTTTTAATAAAGAATTTTCTCCTGAATCTAAATATGTAATTATTTTTATTAAAAATTGAAAAACAAAAACGTTACAGATGTTTAAATTATAATTATTATTTTCGAGACTTCATGTGCGATATTTTCTAATATTTTTGCACGTATACGAGATAAGTTTGAAACCGACGGCACTGTGCAAAACTTACAAAAACAACGTTCTGGAAGACGTCGAACATCTTAGATAAAGTGTCATTTAACCATGGAATTTGTAAATTTTTTGAATTAACTAATAATTACAACATTTATGCTTCAATATCAACACTAAACATAAGTATCTCAAAACAGTCGGTTAAAATATTAGAAAATATCGCACATGAAGTCTCGAAAATAATAATTATAATTTAAACATCTGTAACTTTTTTGTTCTTCAATTTTTAATAAAAATAATTGCATATTTAGATTCAGGAGAAAATTCTTTATTAAAAAACATATAAAAAGTAATATATTTATTATCCTCATAGCTGGTATTATCGAACAAAGTGGGTATACATTTCTTTGGGACACGCTGTATATGTATTCCAAATAGAAAAATAAAAAAAATAAAAATATTCATCTCTTTCTTTAACCTTTGTGTTAACCTAATGCTGTTTAACTTTCATTGAAGAATCATTATCACTAGATTGATTAGAGCATATAGTTTCAATATCACAGGTACTGGTACTTATTGCAGATTTGGATGTTGACGAAGCCAATGTAGCACCATGTTTTACTTCACTTTCTTGGAATTTTGCATTTTGGGATATAAATACTAGCTTTGCTGCTCTGTCTGTGCTTAATCGGTTTCTTTTGGCTGTATGGATATTACTGTATGTGCTAAATGATCTCGGAGGTAATGAAAGGGCGAAATAGAGGTGTATGAGTTTGTGTAGGTATATATGTGAGTATGCGTGCGTATGTATCTGGAATTCTGGATGTATGTGTGTGTATGGGGTATATAATAGATATAAATATGTGTATATAAGTATTTATGTATATATTGGTATATATGTATATGGGTGTATGTGTATGTATATATATGGATGGTCTCGGGGGGAAAATATGTCATCGCGGGTCTAAAGGATAGTTAAGTGGGAGATTCAAAATCCGAGGCATGGATGGGAGAGTCCTGGAAAGGTTGGACAATGGGCAGTCAGCTCCCAGCCAGTGTTCTCGCAAGTTTAAAGGATCTCAAGATACAAGACTTTCAGTGCAAGAAAGAGGCCAGTTTTTTTCTGTAAATAGGCTGAAAAGGACATTCTATACTGGTACCATATGGCCTATTTTATTATTTATTTATTTATTTTTATAATATATATCATTGCAAAAGTATACCTTATAATTAAATTGGCAATATCTATATTAATTATTAAAAAAAACCAAAAAAAAACCAAAAAACTAAAAAACAAAAAAAAGACAAAAACAACAAAAAAAAAACATGGACATAAAAAAAACCATTTTTTTTTTTAACATCACTATTCAGGACACGTCTTCAAGGATTTCGCCGTAGGAATCTTGTTAAGTACAGATCTTTTTTTTTTTTAAAGTAATCTCTAAACATTTGAGAAGTCAATATTATTAATAATGAGTATCAAGCCAGAATTAACAAGAAACTCAGTGAACATTCACTACATCAGTGATACATTTCTTTTATTGAAACTGAGTTACTTTCACTATTATAGTTAGTATAGAATAATTTTATGTGCCAAACATAATATTACCGTACCTTCGCGTACATTCGAGTGAAATGTTTACATTTTTTATTTCGTTTACAATTTTTTCAAATTATTGAATTGAATTGACTTGCAATTATTGTGCATTATTATAATGCACAAATTGTGCATTATTTGTGTATTTCTTAGAGAGAGAAAGAGAGTGTTTATAGTTTATAGATACTTGAGAGCAGTTCAAGTCAGTCGGTTGCATCCAGAGGGACGACCGCCCCAGAGAATACTAAAATAGAGAGATACTTGATAGCAGTTCAAGTCAGTCGGTTGCATCCAAGAGTGACGACGCCCCAGAGAATACTAGAATAGAGCGATACTTGATAGCAGTTCAAGTCAGTCGGTTGCATCCAAGAGGGACGACCGCCCCAGAGAATAATAGACTTCACTTGATAGCAGTTCAAGTGCAGTCATTTTCAGTTTTCAATCAGTTTCATCAGTTTCCAGTCAGTTTCATCAGTTTTCAGTTAGTCAGTTTCAAGCCTCAGTCAGTTTCAAGTCTCAGTCAATTTCAACGCAGTCACTTTAATTCAACCTTTTTTTGTTGCAAGAGAGAATTTAATTCAACCTGAATTGGCAGGTTTGTGTCTTTAATTCAACCTTCTGTGTCTTTTTTGCATGCGGTATTTGCGTATATAAATATATAGGTGAAATTATATATTTTATTGTTTGGAACAAAAGCAGTTTTTACAAATGTTTGTAACGATTTTTATAATTATTGTGATGTATATGATGACAGTAATAGTGTAGTAACTAATCGATCATGTCCCAATGACTTCTTTTTAAATTACTCTGGGGAGGAACATGCCGTCCCTCCGTTTTGTTTGAACTCCTTTGAACTATTCCAGCTATTTATTATTCTATGCGTAAAAAAGTTTTTCGCAACTGCTGTCTCGAACCTTCTACTTGTCAACTTACACCCGTTATTTCTAGTTGACCGCTGCTGTACTTTGTTTCGCCACTTTTAAATCACCAGTGACTATAACTCCTAAATCTTTTTCTTACTCTACGCTTGTTAACTCTTTCCCTGCTCTACGTTTGTTAACTCTTTCCCTGACATACTATACGCAAAATTACCGTTACGCGAACCTATATGTAAAATTTTGCACTTATCGACGTTAAATCTCATTTGCCATGTGACTGACCAATCAACGATTTTATTCAGATCTTCCTGGATTTTACCTCTATCTTCGTCATTAATCGCCCTACCACCCAGCTTCGTGTCATCCGCAAACTTTGAAACTGTACTGACTAGGCCGACATCTAAATCGTTAATATATATAAGAAAAAGCAAGGGGCCCAATACAGAACCCTGAGGAACGCTACTCGCAACTTTAGCCCAACACGACTCCGCTCCATCAACGACCACCCTTTGTTTCCTACCTCGCAACCACTCTTCTATCCAATTTATTACTACACCCCTGATTCCATGAGCCTTAGATTTTTCAATGAGCCTTTTGTGCGGCACGGTGTCAAACGCTTTTTGAAAATCTAAATACACTACATCAACCGCCCGATGTCTATCGTAAACGTCAACCACGCTTTGAAAAAATTCTAAAAGATTAGTTAAGCCTAAAGCCGTGCTGCGTATTTCTAACTAGTTTATGCAATTCTAAGTGTTCGACTACGATTGGCCTATAATTTCCCGCCGTACCTTTATCGCCTTTCTTAAAGATAGGTGTTACGTTTGCTAACTTGCAATTATCTGGTACGCACCCCTCAGAAAAAGACGCATTAAAAATCTTTGTTAGCGGCACAACAATGCTATCTTTTAATTCTTTTAGTTGTATGGGATATATGGAATCCGGCCCCGGTGATTTAGGCGTTTTCATTTTATCAATGTAGCGCATTACCTCCCTTTCACTAACCACAATATTATCCAAAATATTACCATTATCAAAAGGTATTATGTTTATGACCGTAGGGATATTCGTTACATCTTCTATAGTAAAAACTGACGTAAAAAATTCGTTTAGCAAGTTAGCCATTTCCTTGTTTTCAGAAACAAGATCTCCGTTAACATTGTTCAACGGCCCCAAGACACTTTTTACTGGATTTCTATTACACTGGGTAACAAAATTTGAAAAAATTTCTGTTTATTGTGATTTTTCTGTTGCTTCTTAATGATTTCGGGGCGCTGATTCCAAAAATGATATTGGTTTTGCTCTGTCATAAACCGTTTCAAAAATATAGGTTATCACACTTTTCATATGGCAAAGTATATAAAGAAGGCTAACATAAATATTTTCTGAAAATAAAAACACTATTGGAAATTAATGTTTATTGAGCCAAAATTGTTTGACAAACCCAAAATGGTGCAAAGGATATAATATATATCATGAGGAGAACCGATAAGAGGATAACAAGCCTCGTTATGCAGTGTGCGTTCCTTAAAAATGCACTGAAGAACGCGACTTCTGCGTATGAACATTCTTATACTTTCTGATCAGCGACCATAGGTAGTCTTCCATCATGGAAGCATCCCAATGGCCCTGGTACCTTTTCTCCATCGTTTGAATATCTTGATGAAATCTTTCGCCATGTTCTTCACTCATATCGCCCAGGTTATCACGAAAAAAGTCTAGATGTGAATGCAGATAGTGTAATTTTAAAGACATACGGCACCCCATTTTGCCATAGCACTTAATCAAGTTTGACACTAACTCCTTATAGTTTGGTGCTTTATGGTTGCCTAGAAACCCACGAACCACATCACGGAAAGCACACCAAGCATCTTTTTCGATCGGAGTCATCTTGGCTTCAAGGTTCTTTGAATTCAACAGCGCCTTGACTAGTGGTCCTACAAAGATGCCAGCCTTGACTTTGGCCTCAGAGAGTTTACGGACCATGACCCGAATCTGTTGGAAAACTTCCCCTCCAAAATCTAACGCAGTTACAAACTGCTTAATTAGACCCAACTTAATATGGAGAGGTGGTAGCAGAACTATGTCAGGCTTCACAAGAGGTTCCCTGAGTACATTGTACTTTCCTGGTTGCAGTCCTTCACGTGGAGGCCACTGAACTGTTTTATAGTGCTCAGTTGAAGCCCTGCTATCCCACAGGCAAAGAAAACATGAATATTTAGTAAACCCTCCTTGTAAACCTAACAGGAAACCAATCATTTTGAAATCACCACACACGTCCCATAGTCCTCTTTCATTTGAACAGAATGTGCAACTGGTATAGATGGATATTTGTTCCCATTGTGGAGTAGAACAGCTTTTAAACTCCGAGTTGAACTGTCAATAAACAGGCGCCAATCTGAGGGTATATGTGTTAACCCAATAGCTGTGAATAGACCATTAACCTCGCTGCAATAACAGAGAGAGCCATTGACATCGTAGAACCTTGCAAACTCTTCATGCCGCTTTCGGTATAAAGTGCTCTTGCAGTCTTCTCCAAGCAAATTCCACTCTGAGTCTGGAGGTCAGAAGCTCAGACCCTGATTTCGTCAGACCCAAATCTCTAATTAAGACGTCCAATTCCCTCTGATTTGGAAAGTGAGGGTTTGTACTGAAAGTTACTGTATATTCTTCATCATGACTGTCCTCACCAGCCGACATCTCAGATGAGCTAGCTGCATCCTCATTTTCAACCTGCAAGGCAAAGAAATAAAATATAGGCATAGCTATATATGTAGAAGAGCATCAGCACTAAGAAAAATCGACACATAATGACCCACAGTCTGTAAATACAGAAGGTAAAGTAATGGATAGATACCTGTTCTGGTGGACGTGGTATTGGAAGACCTTCGCCATGTGGTACAGGAGCTATGGACGACGCTATGCTTGGATACTGAAGAGTCTGCCTTCCTTTAACTTTCCTGTGCTTAGAAACATCTACCATGCAGTAGTAGCAATCGTCGTGGTAGTTCTTTGGTTCTCTCCATATTCTGGGTACCGCAAAGGGCATTGCCTTGCGTACTCCCCGCAGCCACCCTTCAAGTGTGGAGCGGCAGCTTCCACAGATCACATAGGGTGCCCAGGGCTTACCTTCGTCACCCATAGGCATACCAAAATAGAGCCGATACGCGATCCAGAACTTGGTGCCTTTCACAATCTTGTGCGATACTTGCTTGGGGCCTATGTAATACCCACAAACGTAGTAGAATATATCCGGCGAGTGTTTACAAGCTCTAGTTGCCATTCTCTTTACCAAACTGTACTACATTAATCATAACCTGCAGCTATAGAGAGAAGAGTTATTAAATCTGCAACAGATTCCAGATTCCAGAAAAAAGATGTATTCACAACACTGAAATAATGTTCGCAATAAAAAAGGATCGATAACACTCAAATCGTCAGCACAGAGAAGCACAGAAACACAGTACCTCAATGCTGGTAACCATCAGACAAACAACCTGCTTTCTTTGTGTGCTCACACTTACTGACTTCTCAGACTCTGAGCTCGTCTTTATATAGCACAGTGGAAGTTTCGGGCAATTTCTAGAGCAAGAAACTGTCAACGAACATCCGGATTGTTCTCAACAATTCCTGATTATTCTGATATTGCTGCGCCCTTAATAACATTATACTGGTAAAACATGAAAAATGGATTATCTCTGAAACCATTGATGATACACACAAACCAAGGCCAGATTTGGACTCAGCGCCCACAAATGCATATAAAAACATAAAAAATTCTATATAAACAGAATCAGTGTTACACAGTGTTATTGACGTATTGAAAGAATCGCTTGGGGTTTTCTTTACCGTCACGAGCTATGGAGATTTCAAATTCGCGCTTGGACTTTTTTATTACACTTTTCGCTTCACGCCTTAGAGATATGTAGTTCTTTCGTAACCACAAATTGTCTTTATCGCACTTATGTAGCCTATAAGCCCTATCTCTACTCTTTATAATGTCTCCTACTCTAGAAGTAAACCACAAGGGCTTGTTGTTTACTTTCGCACGCTTAATTTTGTACGGTACACATTCCTCACTTATAGTCCTAAATGCTGTTTCGAACGATTCCCACATTAGTTTTGCGTTGGAGTTCCCCATTACGTTTTCCCAATTGACGTGTGACAATTTATTTCGAAATTTACAAAAGTCTGCGTGCTGGAAGTTAGGAATTTTAGTCGAGTTAGTTGGTTTCGAGTGACTTACTGAGAGGACAAACTCTACCATATTGTGATCGCTATTGCTTAACAGTTCTATTACATGAAGATCAGTAATTAGCCTATCATCCGTAGTTATTACTAAATCTAAAATACTGTCCAACCTCGTAGGTTCCCCAACCTTTTGAATAAGAAAGTTATCCTCGAGAAAATTAACTAAGCGATTACCTTCCGCGTCTCCCTGCATTGTATCGTAATTCACGTTGGTGCAATTAAAGTCACCCATAACTAAAGCCTGCTCACTACCGATTATTCTCTTTAGTTCACGATATAACGCTTCGTCCGTATCAGCTGTTTGATTAGGGGGCCTATGTATAACCGCAACAAGAAGTTTGAAATCGTTCAATTTAAGTTCTGCTACAGTCGAATCTATCGGTTCTGGAATTGTGTGCCTTATTTCTCTAACGTTCGCAATATTATCTTTGATATACAACATAACACCGCCTCCTCGCCTACCTATTCTGTTTTTAACAAAAAGTCTATAACCTTTAATTTGATACTCCCCTACAAAGTCACGTGTTTCAGTGCTAAGCCACGATTCATTTATCGCAATTACATCATAGTCTTTACAAACAATTAAAGAAAAAAATTCGTTTATTTTATTTCGTAGGCTACGAGCATTTAGGGATAGAACCTTCAAATTGTTTGTAACTGCGACACCTTCGCGAGCGCAGGTAAGGATTCCAGACAATTTCAGGGACATGTATCTGTTCGATAAATTGTTCAACCACACCACAGGGTCACTCCAGGGCTGAGTGCTGAGTGAATCAAAATAGTACAGTCTTTCCCTATTTTTAAAATAGATTGCAAACCAATGAATTCCCACATTACCAACAATGTCAGTGTTCAAGATAATCCCATACCAATCTCTCGTAGTTGGCAATTTCAATATTTCATTCTTCGCAAACACGCCGATAAATTTGGAGCGTGTGATTCGGTCACTTTTCATTACTCTCTGGAGCGTGTGATTCGGTCACTTTTCATTACTCTCTGGAGCGTATTCGCGTCCATTTTAAAAGTCTGTGACCACGTTCCTGAAACGGTCCTTTTATTAGAGCCTGTGATTCGAGGTACACGAGTACACTAATAGGAGCGTCTATAGGGCTGGCAAATTCCAACCTGACTGAAATGTTCCCACTTTGTTGTGGACTTAAGTGTGTATTTATACTAGCAGATAAGTCAGGGGTAATATCAAATGAGTAAAGGTTAAATTCTTCGACAAATTCTTTCTGCGTTACGCCAAACCCAAGCTCGTCACAGGCACCGGCATTATGAGCCAGACTACTATAAGCTCTCGCGCAGAACGGGAACACAGCGTCTGATG
This sequence comes from Bathynomus jamesi, assembly GCA_023014485.1. Taxonomy (NCBI): domain Eukaryota; kingdom Metazoa; phylum Arthropoda; class Malacostraca; order Isopoda; family Cirolanidae; genus Bathynomus; species Bathynomus jamesi. The sequence continues at coordinate 1,213,617 of JAJOZX010000034.1, read as the reverse complement.
AGTAGTCCGTAACCATAGGACCGCCCAATGCAACGCCATTTACGTACAGAGTTATATTTTTAAGGCCGAAATTCTCGAATTTAAAGGCGCTCTTTTTATATTTTCCATTCGTCGAAGCGTGATCCTGCATTCCAATTAATATCCTTTTAGGTAGAACTCCCAGGGCCACGTTTTCTAGCTGCTTCGAGACCAACCCGGCGGGCACCGTGTATAGTTTGATATGTTGCGTGTATTAAATTTTTTTCAATTTCTACATATTTCGGAGAACTTAATTTCACTCGCCGTACACGTAAATATGTCTCCATGATGTGAATTACAACAGGTTTTGCGCCCTCTTCTTGATCAGGTCTCAGATTTATGCAGATCTCAGGACTCGTGCGGTTGAGCTTTAGTTTCAGTCGACGCCGTTCATAAGCAGTTTCTCCTGGAACGTGAAGTCTGTATGAAGACGCCAAAACACTCGTATATCTTTTTTTTAGAATTTTTAAATTTATCCTTTATACTTTCATCTTTAGTCTGATAATAGCCCTCGGCGGTTAAAAAGGTGTCCTTCGCTTCTTTTGAAAAGTTGAGGACATTTTCCAGATAGGCTCGTAGGTGATAATACCCGTTCCTGCCGAGATGTTAACCTGATTTAAATACACCTCACACTGGCTGAATATGGAGTGTAGAAAGTTGGTTTCAGGGTATGCAGAGTAACTATCATCGCAGTCCGTTCCATCTGAATGGGCTATACGCAGTTTAGCGTACATGTGCATGCAGCTCGGATCAAAAAAGTAGGGCCTGAGCTGGGTATCACGAATTCTATAGGGGCACTCGGCGAACTAATTGTGTTTAATGGGTTAATTGTAATAAAGTCGCTATGCTCAATAGAACCTGAGGGGGCATATCAAAGAGGGACAGTTCCGATTTACACATTGTGAACTACACGGATGGATGAAACGCGCTATGACGAGTCAGAAATAGTACCACCTCTCTCGACAAGTAGTAATCAGCCTATGATTCGTGAGAGTAGTGTCCTCAGCTTATATCAGTTAAAACGTGATCAGCCATAGACTTCATACGCTGAGAACACTTCTTTTTTTTATGTCCTTTTACGTTTAGCGCCACGTGTTGGTAACCCCTTCTTCCTGACAACCCTCTTCTTTCCGCCACCACGCATTTTTCTCTTTGTATCTTTGATGATTTCGTCCCGTGTACGTTTTAAATGTTTTTTAGAGCTTCTTTAGGTTTAGTTCCACCCACTATGTCTTCTACCGCGTAAAATCTGATACCTTCCTCCCGAGGTATCTAGTCCCCCTCTTCAGCAATGGGACAGCGGTGCGTACTATGGTTGAAAAAATAGATCCAAGCCCACTCCCACGCTGATATTTCACCCCTCCATAGACTGTGAAAGGCCTTCGGGTCATTATAACTGAAAGCAACGAAAGTGTACCTTCACTGTTAAGCTCCCATCACCGAATGGGAAATTTTTTCCCTCAATCGTTCTTATATATATCGAGATATTGGTTAATAGATTAGTCGCAACATTCACATAATGGGGCTTGTCATATGTAATGCTCAAACGTTTCCCTCTGTGGTTGGAGATGTGTGCAATGCGCAGCAGGCGCGCCTGGGTGTCCCCAACAAATTGATGCTATACGATATTGCTGTAAATATAGCACATGTCTGGGGATGGACAGCTTTCACCCAATTTCTCCATCTTTGGCTCGTGAAAGGTATGGTATCTCTTTGGAGAGCTGCACTATATCGACCCTCGGCCACAATTGTGAACAGCTCTTTATCTTTAATATTTCTACTAAGCGTTGATTTTAACTTCAACGTGCGTGCAGGCGTATCTATGTTTACGACTTCAAAAAGTAAATCGTTTGTCAGGTACGACTTTTCAAGACTATTGTTTAACCCCGTCAAAATGTCCATGGCTGTCATAATGACCGAGTCCTAGTGTTACATTTGTACTATAGTACTTTACCTCACCGACCAGGACTGATCGCATAGTATTGCCTAAAGTTATGCCTAATTTTTCACACTCATCGACTCTTCTAAGGACCAGAAAGATGATCTAATCATTTTCAAGAGTTAAAAATTTGGTGGCTAACTGGAGTTCACATAAACCCACCTCATATGAATCACGCTCCAATTCAGTGGGTCCGTGGAGTTCTGCCACAAAGTTGGCCAGGCTGTTGTTTGGATGTATAGAGAGAGAAGAGGACGAGAGTGTGACACAGAAGTGGTTAGGTGCCATGTTGCATACTATTTAAGCTTCATTATTGCAGCAGCTTTTATATAGGTGTTGAAGCTTTCTGGGTAACCCAGCCATTTAACCAGGTACATTTTTCTCTTTCCTGAACCTTTGCTGCCTAAAATTTTTCCAATTTTAAACACACTTTTTCCTAAATTAAATGTCACTTTCTGCAACTCCTCGTGGTAAAAGCTTCCTGCGATTTCTTCCCCATTCAAATCTTAAACGTAATACATCATTATCTCGCCCTTAGGTCTCATAGCACTAACTTTAAAAATCTCACGTGTCCATCCTTGCTCAAATCCCTTCGCGAATTTATTTCCCGAACGTGATAGCCTTAAATAATCATTGATTTTGAATGTGTAGAGTGTGGTGGCGGTGCTCCATCTCTTCTCACCTCTGGGCGCGTACCTCTTTCTAAAACTTTGTTAGGTGTTGTGCCAATCGTACGGTGGTGTGAACGGTTGTATGACGACGCCAATGACCCCAGAATGTTTATATATCTCTATGTGTTTTTATGTGTAAAATAGCGATGCATGCGTTCCTTTATGGTACGTTGAACTCTTTCAGCTAAAGACGCCTTATGTATAGAACTGCTAGTGTAGTAACTGATATTAAACTCTGTCAGCATGTTCTGAAAAGCGCGGCCTATAAATTCTTTCCCCATATCCGTACAAAAATAGCCAGGAACCCGATCTTCTTTTAACATCAACGTTTTGGTAGCTTTAGTAACTGTTTCAGGCGATTTATTTTTCAGTGGAATTAGCCACAGATATCTAGAGAATACATCTATTATGAATAGGATGTAGCGGTAGCCGTCGTTATACACTGAATATCTTTGCAGGTCTGTTAAATCCGCTTGCCAAAGAGAGTCAATCGAAGCCGCCGTTGTCTTGACCGTTTTAAACCTTTTTCTCACCGGCTTATGAAGTGTATAAGCATCCTGCTCCCGCAAAAACCTCTCAACATCTTTTTTCCCTACTCTGTAAACACCTCTGTACAGTCTATTAACGCCGCCATAGGCGGCGAGGTTAGAAATGTCATAATAGCGTTTACTTAATATGTTAGCCATTTGTGTATTTTAGAGACACGTGGATAAGGTTGCCGTTTGATCTCTTCTTTCTCCTCTTCAGAGACGCTACTGCTGGGGGCGATGGCGTACCGTACCCAGTTGCGACACATGCGAGACTTAATCCAAGTCTTTTAACCTATTCAGATTACCTATCAATGTTTTGGGGACATTTATTTGCTGCAGTCTTGCTTTAATATGCTTCCATCCTGTTGGTGAGGGCCTCTCCCACTTTCTCACCAGATCATGGACAATGTCAACGATATTGGATCCCTGTACCCTTGTTTCATCAACAATGACCTCGCCTGTATCAGCCCACTGTATGATGGGGTCCTCACTCAATAGATTATAAAGACTTAAGCCTTTATTCCTCAGTGTATGTGGGAGACTACTTTTTAATACATGTTCGATGTGTTGCGTTCCGTTATTCGTTGGTGGGTCATCTCAAACGTCGGGCCCAGGTCCTATATCGCCATGCTCAGCGTTGCTCGCGCCGTGCCTAATAACCACGGGGAGCTGTGTCGGATTCTTACAATCTTCGTACTCATGAAGAAATTTCTGCAAAGCCTCTTGGTACCAGATCCTTTTCTCATCACGTGACTTTTCACTGTTTAATAGGGCTAGCAACTCGCTTTCCATTCTTTTAAGTCTGCTTTTACGGGGTTCTAGAGCCGTGTCTGGAATCTTTGAACTTTGCAATGAAGTATACACCTCGTGCGAAATCACTACCACTTTCTTCATTATATTAATCTAGTCAGTAAAGGTCCCAAAACTGAAAATAAGATGGAGAGGAATGATCCCCCTCTTTGTAAAATAATTCGCTTTTTCTTCCCCACAGTTTGACTTTAACGAGCGAGCGCACGTATTATGTTCTTGTAACGACGTAAGCGAGCCTTCTGAGGGGGTTTCATTGGCACATTACAATTAATAACATTAAGACAGATTTCACAGATGCATTTTAAAAAGTCGGAGTCGATATTTTTAACAAACAGCTGTTGCAGTGCCCGGGGCAATCGTTAATAGATTTTTATTAATTTACGATATTTCTTCAGCCTATTTGTCATTCTGGAATGTACACCGTTTCAGGATCGTTTGGGAATATATTCGTTCTTAAAAGCACCCTAAACGTGTTTCGCGGGTGAAGGTCACAAACCAAATATCCGTAACGCTGACTTGTGGCTTCTTTATAAACCTCCAAAAACTCCTTACGCTGATTCGGGAACATTTGATTGGCTAATACCCCAATTTGTGACATCTCTACGTTGTGCGAATAAAACTATATATTGAGTATTTAACGACACATCGCGCATGTATCTATTTTTGAAAAATAGATTCTGATTGGTGAAGAATACGCTTATGTTAAGATGGTGGGAGAATACTGTAAATGTCTCGGCAAACGTTTTATCCATTTCCAACATGAGATCGTCAATTACAATAACTGTATGCTCATTACCCTTTAACGAATTAACGTCATATACACCTTTGTGGAACAAAATTTCATCTTGGTACTCGTTGAACACTGACTGATACGTCGAATAGCACCATATTACTTTATGCACAAATTTTGAGAACATCCCCTTATCTTTAATGACTTTAAGCATAAACACAGTTTTACCGCATCCTGTAGGGCCAGATATAATACATGTGGAGGGGCTTGTGAACCTGAATTTTTCTACAGATTCCATTTCTAACACGTCACACCCCTAAGTGGTTCATTTACAAAATATAACAAAATTTAAGTGCTGCTCCTTATATTCTTGTTTTTCTTCTTCCACAGAACCGTGAATGACGACGCTGTACGGCCCCCCCCTTCAACGATATTACAGATGACCCTGATGACCGTGTAGCTACAGACTCCAGCCCCGGTGACGAACCCTCACCAGTGATACCTGTAGCACGCGGCAATTCAAAGCGGAAGCATGATGAAGAACCCTCCACGTCAGGTATAAAGCGTGCCAGGATTGCACCGGTTGTTAGACCCCCCCAGTAATAGCGCCCCAACCCTCTACGTCTTACGACACATCCCCTACAATAGTACCTTCCTCAAATATCAATCTAGGTATTTTCGCCGCAGGACTTTTGGCCGCCGGACTTTTCGCAGCAGGACATTTCGCCGTAGGAATTTTCGCCCCAAGGAATTTTCGCCGCAAGGAATTTTCGCCGCAAAATATATAATTTGTATAGATATATAAATATAAGCCTACCAAATTTTCTGAACTCTCTAATACGTCGGGTTTGGATGACTTGGAAATTTTAATTTATTCATTCTCTTAAATAAATGATTTCATGTACTTCAAAGGTTTTGAACCCTTAGGTTTTTAAAAACCATTTTTGATGGTTTAAAGTGATACTGCACATGCAATAACAGATACTGTCAAAGTTTTATAAAATTATATGCCCTTGTCTTTGAGCTAACTGGTCTACCCCTAAGCTCCGCCCACAATAGTTTATTTCGGTGCAGTGCTTACATTTATATTCCATTACTTAAGCCATCTAGGATGCCATATACAGTTAAAAGCAGCCGAGGAGGAGAAAAATTAGTTGACGATGTTAATTACGTGTACCGAATCGACAGAAAATGTGATAAAAAATCGTATTGGAAGTGTGAAATAAAAAACTGCAAGGCAAGAGTGCATACAATTTTAGAAAGTGACGCTAAAATAGTAATTTGCAAAACATTTGGTGAGCATAGTCATTCTGCAAACCCATCAAAGCCTAAAGTGTACGCCACAATAGCAAGTATGAAAACGACTGCTACTAACTCCCAATTATCTGCAAGATCACTAATTGCCGATGCTTCTGCAAGCCTAGATGATGCAGGTTGTTATCTAATGCCATCAATTGCAACTTCATCAAGAAATATTAGAAAATGGAGGCAAAAGAATATGGATATGTTGCAAAAGTACATAATAGAACGTAAACTACGCTAGGATCTTTAGGAGACATTTTTTAAATGAATCCATCAAATAAAACGTTAAAACTAACGAAAATATTACGATTTAACCTAACCAATCGTCAACTTATTTTTTATTTTTTAAAAATTCTTTTGCGGCGGCGAAAATTCTTTGCTGCGAAAATTCCTTGCGGCGAAAAGTCCTGCGGCGAAAGTTCCGAACGCGCTCAAATATACCCCCTTATTCCTGTTAAGTTCCGGGTACTTCTTCCACACCAGCAGCTTCTCGTGCTCTGGAGGAAGGTATAACATTCGAGTTGGTGCGCACCGCTACCCCCACCCCTGCCCTGACTAGAAATCGGTACGTGGTCAGGGTTGACCCTGGATCCATGTACAGCAATGGTGTTGGACTGCGACGCGTAGTTGAACGTATTGTGGAGTTTGCCCTTCAGAACCGCGACGAACGTGAAGTCCGGACGAGGTTGTCCTTCAGGTTCGGGTCAGATGACGGGGACGTAGATGATTTTTTGTAGTAATACCGTTCAGACGCTTGGCAGCTGTAGACATAGAATATATCTTGGGGCGTATAATGCAGGCCTCTCAAAGTAGTACAGCCTTCAATATGGACAACTTCATGGTAGATATTGACAGAGTATTCCGGGTTGCGGGTCATTAGTGTCACACCTTATACTCTTAATTTCAATTCTCAGGCTATTTACAGAAAGCATATAAACGTCGATCGTGGTTGCGGCTTTATAGCAATAGTCTTAGCTCATATGTTCACTGTACTAAATACAATCGCGTAAAATATCTGGCTACCTACGGTTGTGCAGCGTGCCCGTAAACTGGCTTCAGATTGTAAGTTTGAGTTTCAGTGTAATATGGGTCCTGAAGAGCTGAGAAGGGTCGAGCAGGAAATGAATGTTCGTATAGTTGTATTTGGAATGGATGATTGTCGTTGGACTGTGTATGTTTTTAAAAGCTGTGTGAGAGATCGTACAAGACCTCTACTTATTTTAGGATTGTCAGGAACATCGTATCTCCCCATCCGTAATGTAAGGACTCTCTACGCTAGTTATGATAAAAGTCGAAAATATGGAAGGCATCATGATTTGTGTAAGGGATGTCTCGAGTTTGCGGATGATATAGTGAAACATTGTCAGGAGTGCTACATGCTATGCGAGCAGTGTAAAAGCCCCAAATGTGAAAGTCGTGTAGTTGAAACCGAGAAGAGGGAATGTAATGTGTGTAGACGTACATTTTTCAATAATAAATGCTTTGAGCTCCATAAATCAATTGGTACTTGCAGGAAAATGAGGATTTGTAGGTGCGGTATGTTTCACATGATGGATAATTATATAATTGGGGGAATTTCAAGCATAAATGCGATGAAATTCACTGTTCCACATGTCATAAAAAATATAAGGCGGATGGAGTGAAGCATGTATTTTATGTGAAAGATGCTAAGCCTAAAAATAGCCCTTGTATAACCATGTACTACGATATAGAAACATACACGAACGCTGAAACCAAAGAGGTTATTCCACATTTACTCGTAAGTCAGACTATCTGTGATGAGTGCATGGAGATCGAGTGTGATGAGTGTCACAAATGTGGTAAACGAACAAACATTTTTAAAACGATTGCACACGACGGCCCTGTGAAACTCTTTGTATCCTATATTGTCAAATTACCGGACAAATTCAAAAACATGACTGTTGTCTTGCCCATAACGGGGCAAAATTTGACACAGTTCCTTTATAAGGAGTTGCTTGAACACGAGTCGTCTGCGATATTTACAGGCAACCCCTTGAAAAGAGGCAACAAACTAATACAAATGAGGGGTCGCGCGTCTTAAGGTACCTAAGCGCCACCAAAGGCGAAAACGTGTTTTTGATGGATATCACTATTTTCACCCTTCCTCTATCGCGTGGTTTGGGTTATAATGACCTTACGATACTAGAAGTATGGTTGAAAACCTTATGAAGTGAACTACTTTTTTCACCTCTATCGCCAGCCAAAAGTTCACCCAAAGTTCGGCATAATAAGAAAATAAAAAAATTAAAAAATATATATATAAAATATAAAATATGAAAATCTATTCCAAAAACTCATCAACATCTTCATTAGCATACTTAGAACTCTAATTTAGCCAAAAATCAACGTTCTAGCGTGAAGTGCGCGGAGGAGAACAACGGTGATTGTAACCATACAACCAACCAGCGTAAGATCAGAGGTGTATATACAAGCCCTGAGCTGGACCTAGCCTTCGCCATGGGTACAGAATATTGAAGATACATGAAGTGTGGAGGTTTCAGAAGCTACCCAACCTTTTCACGCCATATGTAAACGCTTTTTTGAAGGATAGGGTAGAAGCATCGGGATATCCTCGAGGGGTTGATACCGAAGATGAAAAAACGGCTTATATTCAGCGTTACTGTGCCCATGAAGGTATACAGCTTGACCGTTCCCAAATTGTTAAGAATCCTGGCAAGCGCTTTAGTGCAAAGTTGTGTCTAAACAGTCTTTGGGGGAAATTTGCACAGAATACTGGCAAAGGGAGCGTTCATTTGGCGCAAAATTATAGTGAAGTCTGGGGATTATGCCAACGCTCCCGATAAAGAGGTTATGGAGATCGTGAATGTGGGTAATACTTACATAATAAAGTACAACATCACCGAACTGGCCACAGATACGTCACGGGTTACAAACATACCTGTAGCCAGCTTCACAACGGCCTACGCCCGCATCAAACTTTGGGGACTACTGCACTCTCTTGGGCGGAGGGTGCTGTACGCTGACACAGATAGCGTGATATTCACAGCGAGGGAGGGTGAATACATGCCTGCTATTGGGGAATTTCTCGGAGAGTTAACTGACGAGATCAAGGATGAGTATGGCGATGGTGCATACGCAGACTCATTTGTATCAACAGGGCCATAAACCTATGGGGTACGGGTGAGGGTGGGGAATGATATGAAATATATCGTGAAGGCTAAGGGTATCACGCTTAACCATGCGAACCGACGAGTCGTTAACTTTGACCCGTTGAAGGATCTAGTGTGCTTGGAAGATGAGGGCGACCAGCCACCCCAACTGACTGTGGGGACCCACAATTTTCGGCCGCAGAAACTGGGGTGTGTGAAGGAACTTAGGGCACGAAGGTATGCCGTAATACCTATAGGAAGTGTTACCTGGTGCCTGGTACCTATGATACCGTACCCTTTGGATACCTTAATCCTTGAGTGTGTGTGTGTATATATATATAAATATTAGGGTGTCACTAGGTAATAGGGGGAAAATTAAACGATGGATATTTTCCTATGACACCCCCTAAAATTGTTCCATTTGGTGTAAAACATACGGAAGAGAAATATGGTCCTGATTGGTCATCATTTAAAGGTCGCCCTCGTCACTGAAAACAAGACCCATTTGTTGACGTCAACAAGCTGTTCAGTGTTCACAGCTTGGGCCGAACCAGATAATAAAAAACAAGGCAATTTGGTGAAATAACGAAAGTAAGACACTTAAAAACGCAAAGAATACAAACAGTTTATTATATAATCAAAATAGAAGACATAATTTGGCGAATAATGGTACAAAATGGAGAAGCAACAAAAGCAAAACTTTGAGAAATAAAATACATATACAGTAGCAGAATAATTGGTGCTCATACGCTGATCAGTGATTAGTTCTTTCGCGTCCTCACTAATGCTGATTTGTTCGGAGCTGGGTGTTGCTTTCTGTGGTCAGTGACAACTTGAACGAGGAACTGGAGCTGTTCTTCTTTCACTGTCAACTTTCCGTTCAGCTCCTTCACCAGAGCCACGGCCCGTTCTGCTCTGTCGTTCACCACTGCAAGTTTGGAGACCACATCCCGAGCTTGCACGTATTCAGAGTTTGACGTCCATGAACTGGGATGGTGGAGCAGAAAGCAATCTGGCAACTGAAGTTTTGAGAAGAATCCTCGGGTGTTCTTTGTGATCAGTTGCTCCAGTCCTTTGCTGTCACTGAGGAACATAGTATCAAGAACCAAAGGTCGTTTTGGCGGCATGTGAGGGGCTTCTTGATCTAACGCTGCAACCATGCTGCACTTCACTTCCATCGATATCCTCTCATCAAAGAACGCCAGACCCACTGCCTCCTCCGAATGGTACCACAGGTGCGCAGACAGCTTCTTGGTGGTACCATCAGAGATCTTCTTGTGCGGGTATCGAAGGAGCGTCCTCATCAATTCCCAATCATTCAGCGGAGCTTCGATGGACAGATGAGCTGTTGCCCACGCTTTCATGTAAACTAGAACAGAAAAGAGGCAGATATCTCGAATTCCGCGTTCCTCAGTGTTCGTCAGTTTAAACTGTCTTCGGAAGAGCCAGATCTTGATGGCATAGAGCCCCTTAGCCATCCATCTCGCCCGGTGCATAGCACCAGGGGCGCGGAAGTTTAGTCCCTTGTATGGAACTCCTCCAAGAAAGATGACGGAAAGATCGAGGAATTCCTGATAGTCATCACGAACTTGAAGTGCTTGTGATTTTGCAAACTCAATGAGCTCCGTTCTATGCTTAAAAATAGCTGCTTTGGTGAACGCATCTGTGTCCGCAGTTTGGAACTGTTGCTGGTCAATGCGGGTCCAATAATCATGGAAGCGCTTGAAAAGCAGAATTTCTGGACCGGTAGATACTGAATCTAGCGATGCTGCGAATGCCGCCTGTAGCACCAACTCCAGTACATGGTGTCTGCACGCGCAGTGTAACAGGTCACGTCCAACTTTTTCTTCCAGAAGAACACAAGTTCCTCCACGGTGGCCCGTGTTTGTCGCGGTTGTGTCGAAACACATAGATTTGACATGATCGGTCACTCCCCATTCATTCAGGCAATCTATGATGGCATTTGTTTGTGCCAGCGCGGTTCCTGACAGAAGTTTTGGCACCCCGAGGAGCTGCTCTGTCCCGGAGCCAGATACAAGAATAGGTAAGCGGTCAACATATTCTCGTGACGTCAGATCTTGCATGAGTTTTCCGTCCCAGTGAACAGTCAACGGACTATTGCCTTGGAACTCGCTCTTCAGTTGCCGAGCCTTAAGGGTACGGAATTTTTCACGCTGACGATGAATGGATCCACGATTGATGTTGTAGTCGCTAGCATCATGCCCTAAGCTGGAAGCTGCCTCAAACAGCAGATATGTGGCCTTTCTTGACGAGAGTTGCGTGCGATCAAGCGCTGCCGCCAATTCCGATGTCATGATGTTCTTCGTTGCTCTTTGTTTAGACGCTAACGAACCACCACATGCTCCTTTTTCTTCGCTATCATCTGAGCTGGAGGATGAGGACTCCAAAACCGCTTCGTTGGATACTGCCTCCATTTCAGCTGCTGATCGCTTTCTTCGTTTCTCCTCTTCCTCCCGACGTCGAGTACAATCTTTGACTTGGCGCTGATGGGTCATGTCCAAACCTGCCATTGAACCTGGACGTCCTTTCTGGCGCTGCTGCTGAAGGAACTCCCAATCCTCTGGGTACTTGACCAATTTCTCACAATCAGCGTGGGCGATGTCAAAGAGACGATCGAGGCGTTCAATGAATTCTTTTTCTTTCGTCTTGTGTGAATCGCTCGTCCTTGAGGCGTGTTTTTTGAGTCCTTTCCACTCCTCGAAGACTTTATCCAGTTTGCTGACGCAGTGTGTCTCGAGTCTGGTTGGAATGTGAGCTTTCTCCCAGAAGGACATCACTGCTCGAAGTGACTTCCTCAACGCGTCACGTATTGTCATTTTCTTTTCATGGTGAAGGTAAAGGAAGTAACCGAATGCTTGCCTGTAGGAAGGAAGCTTGCATCCTTTCACCTCATCAACCGCTGCCCCTAATAGGTATATACACTTCCGGGTTTCCATTACCAGAAATCACGTAGCTGAAATGAGAAACGGTGAATCGTTAAGTATTGTTCACTTTATTTCTCAGATATTCAGACACACACAGATACACACACACACATATATAGAGATATATAGATATCTAATGAACGATTATGGAGACGCCGCGCAAGCATTAAACTTTGGAAGGCGGGGGCGACCTTTTATAGTTATTCAAATAAAAAGATTTTTCAGTCACCATGTTTTTTTTACCAATGGAATAGATTCGCGGGGTGTCAGCATGAAAATTTCAAACTTTGCATTTAAGTGACACCCTAATAAATATATATATGTGTGTGTGTGTGTGTGTGTGTGTGTATTGTTAACGATATGTTTATTTATTACGTATATTTGCTTCAATTAAGGTTTCATTTTCTCCTTTGCGTGCGTGCGTGTGTACATTCCTAAGCTCCGCCCACTGTAAGATCGGTCATGTGACGCCAGCCACTGCCTGAGCATATCTCTTCCCTGCGTGCTCAGTTGACCTCTGCAAACCCTTGAGCTCAAACGTGTATTTTCTCGCGTAGACGAAAAATAGTAATGGCTACCTTTAATATTGCGTGTTCAACGTTTATGAAGCGGTATTCGGCAAAGCATGAGGATGTGGTGGATACTGAAAAACTCCCTATTCCACCTTCATTTGATACTTTTAAGGCTACTTGAACCGTACGAAGGAACAAGAGGTACAAATACTCTACGGCTATTCTGGCGAGGGCATTGTAGGATTTCGTGGTACAAGTGATGTATTGAAGTATGTTGTAGACCTAACCTTTATAAAAGCTCGCATATACCGTGAAGTAGAAGAAACAACACGTGCAGAAGATAAGCAACGGTTATGGTTAGTGAGTCTTGTTGATGAGTGGTGTGACAAGCGATATTATGCCATGTTACATCATACCGACTACTCGTACCCTACGGTTGAGAATGTAAATCTTGTCATCATGGAGAATCTTAAGTATTTTTACCACTATATTAATATATCATGACGAGGTCTAGAGCTGGATGCATATTTAAAAGGTTTAGATTCTTCGAAATATCCTGAACTTTGGTACAAAGCACTTGAGCGGTACAGGGCAGAGCTTGCCTACACTGTTCACCCTGAAGAGCTGTAGCTCTGTATAATGAATAGCTGTCGTTACGACTTGGAAGATTATTTCAATTGCCGCTATGCAGAGTGAAGAAGAGTTCACGATTGAAAAGCTCGGGACTGTAAGAAAAAACCCTCGATTGGAAAGGCGTGTTTATAAACTTGTGTTTAATAATGATGTTGTGGTTAACGATGACCTCTGTGCGTGCTTTTGAGTATATTCTGGCTGTGTTTAAAGATAACTTACCACCCGAATGTAAAATGGGCACAAAAATAGTATTGAATGATATGAAGGCTATTTATATCGAGTATAGGTATCCCTATAACTTGAGCGGGGAAATAATGTTAAGCCGTATTTACCGCGTAGTGCAAAGCAATAATGATGTGACTGTAGACTCGATTACGTGTGAGTTTAGTGTTTTGCGCAATAGAACAAAGTATTTTGATGTATATTTATTTTCAATATATTTAATATAATTGTGTATATATATTTTTTCCTGTACTAATATGTTGCTGATTATACTCCTTCGTTTTGTATATTCTTATTTTTTATATATTTAATATTATTATTTTCAATATATTTCATTATTTAATATAACGTATATATATTTTTTTTCCTGTACTAATATACAGTATTGATGATTATACTCCATCGTTTTGTATATTTTTTTATTATATATATATATTCCTCGTTCATATTTCTTATGCTATTATTATTTTTTATTTTATTTTTTTATCATATATATTCCATCGTTTGATTGTATATTTATTTTCTATATATTTCGTGAAAGTGATTCCAATAATTCGTCTAAATAAACAGAATGATGTAATGGCGTTTTATTTAATTCTTTTGGTTGTAAACGATATTATTATTTAATTATACCAAATGGCTGCCTTCTAAACCGAGTGACGGATTTCTAAACCAACTGTCAAAAATATCTGAATAGCGCAATCTGGCAGCTGAAGAGGTAATATATACATCTGCCTTCTAGATATTCTACGTCAACTGGCTGGTTAAGCGAACTGGCGGATTATGCCAACTGGCGGAAAGCCAGAAAATATGCTTTAATTAATTCATTAGCGCAATCTGCCAACTCAACCCTAATAATGTACACCTGAATAAGCCATTTACGCCTTCTAAGAAGCCTTCTAAGCCAACTGGCGGATTAGGACCTTATAAGACAGCGGGCGCTCAGCTGGTCTTAATATGCGCTTGGCTCCTGCCAAGCGAACACACCTCTCTTCTTCTCCTTTCTCTCCCTCTCTTAGGTTAGGTATACCCCTTTGGGGGGTGAGGCCGTCCCAACTTCTCCCCAAAGAGGTCTCCCCCAGCATGCTGGGGGAGTTCATTGCAGCTTGGGGGATAACCCCTCCCCCATAGCTGCATAACCCCCTTTGTTGCATAACCTCTTGCAACATTCCCCCTCCCCTTGTTGCATAACATCTTGCAAAAAATTCTTTGCAACATTGATCAACATTTTCAAATGCATTACACTCTAACATTTTGCGCCCATGCTACACATGTCAACTCTCACTGATTTTCCGTGAGTCTCATGGATTTTAAGTCTATCTCACGTTTCACGGTCTTATTATTATTGATAATAATAATAATAAAATCGGGGGAGAATGTCTCAAACTCCCTTATGTGGGATGTTTCCAATTATCAAAATCAGCACATTGAAAAATCTCACGGATTTTCATACTTCAAGGTTGACGTCTCTGATACTGGTGAATTAATGACTTTGCTCAAAAAAAGGCACAAAAGCCAATTTTTAAATTGATTTTTGATAATCCAATAGGGTTCGTGTTGTCTTTCGCGCTTGAGTGTCTCATCCCTGCAGTGGCGTGTTAAGGATTTTTGGGCCTTGGAGCAAAAATATTCTTGGGGCCCCTCAACAAGACAATTCTTCGAGTCATGTAAATTAATAAAACCATTTCTAAATAAAACTATTTATTTCTAAATCAAATAATGCAAGTTTTATACATATACCAAGCTGCTACAATTACACCAAACCAATTACACAACTACCAGTCCATTACTAATCTGCAAAAGTTGATCACAAAATCATCCACCACCAATCAACAAAAGTTTTTTGCGCTGCTTCATATCACTGAATTTTCCAATAACAAGCTCAGTATTTAAATTCTGCAAAATATCGTTTTCTATGCATAACAATGACAGACTTTGCAATTTCTTTTGGGTTAGCATTTGACGTTTAACATTTTTAATCATGCTCAAATGAGAAAAAGAACGCTCCCCAGTTGCATTTGACGCCATCAAACACAAATCAATGGGCGATTGTGAGATAAAGCGTTTTGTTTGACAAGCAATATAAAATGCGGAAACTCAAATGGGAAGCTATCCTCAAAATCATTTGAGTAATGACTACCCAGATTTTTTGCTATTGATGCTTCCTCTGAAGTTAGTTGAGAGATATTGTTGAGCATTCCAAATTTATCATTGATATCATTATAAACATCGGCCCCCTAAAACAGCTGGGCCCTGGGGCCTGGCCCCCTCCTTAATACGCCACTACATCCCTGTTTTCTTTTTTTATTTATCGTATTTTGACGTCAATAAGTTTGTTTCTACTACTACTAGTAGTAGTAGTTTCAATTTGAAGGCGTTGTACTATGTTATCCCTAAAACTACTTGGTAGTTATTGTTTATTTGGTTTAACAACATATACTGTAATTTGAGTGAAGAAGCAATGTTTATCTTTAGAGCAAAGAGAAGGGGGCTCGAAGTGTGATGGAGTACCAGGGCCTGGAGGTGCCATAAGTGGGCCTTGGCTATTTGCACTTTTAAAAAATGAAATTTGATATTATATATATATATATATATATATATATATATATTATATATATATTAATGCGCCTCGGTGGTGACTACGAATCCATCGGCCCCGGTTTCGAGACCCGACGGCAGCCGGCGCGCAGCAAAACCCAGCTGTTCATCCTTCCTCACAAAGAAAGTGGTTGGTAGGTAAATGGGTACCCTAGGTGGCCTAGTGGTTAAGACGCTGGGCTGCTGATGGAGCGTGGTTCGGATTCCACGTTAAACTGTAGGTCTAAGGTGGAGTGAAAAGCTTGACCTTCGTCAGAATTAACAATTCGGGCGGAAGCTAACCAAAGGTTATATATATATATATATTAGTGGTGGACCGGATATCCGCATCCGCATCATTTTTAACATCCGCATCCGCACTTCTGACTGCGGATGTTATGCGGATATTACCTCTAATAAATTATGCAATTTACAATTAAATTAGCTTATAAAGTAGCTTATAAGGCCCAGTCATGCACATTTCATGTAAAGTATTAATTATTAATGACAAACAAATATATAAACCTCAAAATATAAATACTTGGTAACACAGAACATTGAATGAAACTTGTTTCATTGAATTTTCTGTGGCTGAAACTCTTGAGAAAGTTATTATTTTTATCATAATGAAAACATTAATTTTAATTCTTATGCATTGCCTGCCATAATAGTAATATCACGAAATTTGAAAACTTAGGTCATATATTCATAATTCTATATTATATTGATAGATTAACTAAATATCCGCATCCGCGGATATTGAAATTAAAAATCCGCATCCGCAGATGTTGAAAAACTGACATCCCGTCCACCACTAATATATATATATATATATATTATATATATATATATATATATATATATATAAATTTGTCTATAATGGATATGCGATTATTACTCCGTACAGAAAGTTTAAACAACTGCATAGAATTTGCGGAACGTAGTGATATACTGTAGTATATGTGGAAAAGGTTTTCCACAGGAAATAAATTTTTGTTAAAATTTAAAGATATTATTCTGTTTGTATAAATTTAATATTGTATAACTTCACTTTGATGCCTGCAGTAGATTGTCTGGCAGTCTTTCTTAAGCCTAACGACACCCCAGAGGTGCCAAATCTATAATTTTAAACGGAGACTTCTAAATTCTAAGTGTTCTTTTCGGCTAATATATTGTAAATCACATAAAAGAGTTAAGTATAAAACCAAAATTATATAAATTCTTTTGCTAATATCATTATTAGACTAGGACATTGCAACTTTAATAATCTTTTGTAAACGTGGCACTACGGGAGTCTCTCCAGGACATAACAAGGAGAAGAAAGTGAGTTCGTGCCACACCTTAGGGCTAGTGAATCAGTTTATCTGGTTTCGTTAACAACCCTCTAAACAAATGTAGTGAAAAAACTTTGACTTCTGATTTAACAACTTTGTTCTATAAAAATCTAATTTCTTGAGAAGTGAACTATCCTTGTGAAATAAAACTGTAAAAAAGGGTAACGCGTCATTTTTATCCTTCCACGTCGAGATTTATAAACATCCCATTCTCTCAACGGATGGAGGGAAAGGACGCCATTTGACGAAGGCATCAAATTATTTGTAACGCGCAGTCAGATCAAGTTTGAAAAGAACCTTGCACGTAAGCGGTATACACTTCGTCGCCAGGGGCAACGAAGCAACATACTGAATTACCTAACAACGGGAATGGTGTAACGTCATATATATATATATATATATATGTGTGTGTGTGTGTGTGTGTGTGTATAGAGGCCAACTGGACCTGACAGAGACGTATTCCAAAACACCTTAGCAGCATGCCATCAACAATGCGATATAACTCATCAAATCAAACTCGACAAAGATGACGTCATGCCAGGCAAGCAAAAGATGACGTCACATCGCGAGGTTTCACTCAAGGCATGAGGACATGCCTTGTCTATCGCCTCTCAACTTCGTTACAGGGACATCAGGAAGCCTTATACCTTCACCTCAATGTCTCCTCGTTCTTCGAACACCAACCAGTGACCCACGAGCTACCACCATGTGAACATCATTCGTGCAAGGCCTTATTGGCCTTTTAATATCACTCAATTAACTTTATATAAAGAATCTATCAATCTGCCGCGCGTTATTAATTGTCATATTGTAAGCATTAATTCAAGTGTACACATTACACATATTTTCCAATGTAAACAATCAGCAATAGCAAAACTGTCGTTTTCGTTAATCAATTTATTTTTGTGTTAAATAAAAGAGGAAAACTGAATCTATCAATCAACTAATTAATAACTTAATTAATAACATTACTTTGATCTGAA
Source organism: Bathynomus jamesi (assembly GCA_023014485.1). Lineage (NCBI taxonomy): Eukaryota > Metazoa > Arthropoda > Malacostraca > Isopoda > Cirolanidae > Bathynomus > Bathynomus jamesi. Next base: position 1,195,280 of record JAJOZX010000034.1, on the reverse strand, counting down.
AGATCTGGTGACCTCGGCCAAAGCATTCATTAATAACATTCACATATAATCATTACACTGCCCAACACCAATTTTGCTGATTTAATTCTAACACCTGTTTTTAGGTAACTTTAGTGTGCTGATTTCAAAAATCACCTTAGTTTTTGCCTATCACGTCAGGTTTTCGAGCAATCAAATACGGATATTTTGGAGATATCGCATTTTGGCAGGGTTATGCCCAATTTTTTTCTTTTCAAAAAATAAGTTTTTACCAGTGGTGGGCACCGTTAACCAAAAAGTTAACTTCGATAACGATAATCCGTTAACCCCAATTTTTAACTCCGATAACGATAATCCGATAATTTTACTACAAAGTTAACGGAAGTTAACGATAATCCGTTAACGATAACTATTTCTTTACTAACATTTTAAAAAAATCAAGGAAAAAAGCTTTAAAACCCATAGAAAATGTTTATTTATGCAAAATCCAACAATAAATAGGTATTTAACTATTTTTATCAAGTTTTGCAACTTTTTTGCTTAATAACTTTTTTTTATTTTTAATAAAAAATGTACTGATTACATGTTTTGAAACCCTTGTAACCACTAACCATTAACTAAATTTTAATTTACCAGAGAATTATTACGGCGGCGGGAACTGAAAGGTAAAATTAAATTTTAGGCACATTTATTAAAGACTATGACACAATGTGCTGGTTGCCCTTCAGAAAGACCAACTTCTCAAAGTTAGGCCCAACTGCCAGTCTTGACCTCTTGGGCCTCGGGATGTCCTTGCCGAGAGAGAAGAGCCGTTCCACTGCGGCAGAGGACGGAATTGGCAGACTGAAGTTATGGCGGTTTGAATTCATTCGCGGAGCGGTGATCTTCCGTGAATGACTCCTCGCAGTTAACGTGTTAACGGACTTTAACAGACTAAATATCGAGTTATCGGAAGTTAACTGGTCCGATAACGATAAATGGAAATTAACTTCCGTTAATAGTCCGTTAAAAAAAGTTAACTTCGTTAATTAACTGTTATCGGATTAACGCTTTAGTGCCCAACACTGGTTTTTACATATTCAGAATCAGCATGGAAAAATAAACAATTGTGCAGGGAGTGGACTTTAATATACAATGGTAATATTGACACATAAAGTGATTAAAAGTGTTTAAATAAGCAAAAAATGAATCCATATTAAAGCAAGCACGGGACCAGTTTTCTTAACAGTCTTTTTCTTGTTTTCTTACTTTTCAGTGCTGATAAATTTTCTCTTATAGGACTTCCTAGAATGAGAGATGTCAAGACAATCTCTTTGCAGGCTCCAGCAGCAGTCAGCCATCATATGGGTATCCCATCTTCCTTGGTATCGTTCTTCCATCACTTTGATATCTTGGTGGAACCTTTCACCTTGCTCTTCACTAACATCACAGATACCCAAGATTTTAATATGTTGTACATGACCTTTAGATTTAATGCACAGATTTGCATATTACACAGATAAAATTTTAACAGCAAATCAGCTGTTAACAGGTCTCAAAAATCATCAATTTTGATAAGCGCCCTTCATGGATCACCCAAAATAGGCATATTGCATTGCACGAAAACCTGATGTGATGGACAAAATCTAAGGTGATTTTTGAAATCAGCACATCAATATTATTCAGAAACAGGTCTTAGAATTAAATCAGCAGCAAAAAAATTGTTTTTTGTTGGGCAATGAATTATTATCAAATAACGGTAATTACATCATTCCTCATAGTACCGATTTACGTATCAAACATGGCTACATACCTGGCCATTAAAAACAACAACATTAACAAATTGGCTACTATATATAGGGCGTCCCAAAAAAATGTGTATACACACTTTAAATAATTATAAAGGCAGTGTTTATTAAAATACATTTCATTTTCAAAATGTAATAGAATCTACAGACATTATTTAATTGTTTTGTCAACGCCTGTTTTCAAACTGACGTCCGTTCTGGTCCAGGCACTGCTGATAACGCGAAGCAATGGAATCGCAAACATCACGAAACATTTCGTTTGGTATTTGTGTGCATTCTCGTTCAATGGCTGCTCTCAATTCAGCGACTGTTGCAGGTTTTATAGCGTAGACTTTGTCTTTTAAGTATTCCCATAAAAAAAAGTCTAGTGGTGTGAGGTCTGGTGAACGCGGAGGGTATTCTACGAAACCCCTTCGTCCAATCCACATCCACATCGTGCCAAGTACCACTCGCAATACTCCACTCTTCGGTCCGGATCATCTTCATTAATAGCATGGACTAATCTTGGAATGTAACTTTTCCATTGACAGCGCTTCAAAATGCGTTGGACAGACGATTCTGAGATTCCTACCTCACGACTCGCTTGCCACACAGATTTTCTTGGACTTTGGTGATACGTTTCCAGTACTCTTTCTTGCTTTGTGGGGCTTGTCGATGTCCGTGGTCTTCCGGAACGCTTCTTGTGGACATTCTGAACAGTTCCATCGGCTTCAAACTTATCTCTAATTCGAGTGATGGTAAGTCGCGTTGGTGGATCTGTTTGAAACTCCCTCGTAAACTGTCTTTGCACTTCAACTGCTTTTTCACACTTCCAGTAGCATTTTAGAATGAATTTCCTTTGTTCAAAGCTTAGTCTGACTGCCATTATTAATTCTAATGGGTTTAACTTGGAAAGAAAGAAACATCAATTGAGCTATCAGCTGTTAAAGTGTGTATACATTTTTTTGGGACGCCCTGTATATATATATATTAGTGGTGCACCGATTAATCGGTATCGGCACCTGGCATGCCGATTAATCGGCCATGCCAGATATTTTCCTAATATCGGCATGCCAGGTGCCGATACCGATTAATCGGTGCACCACTAATATATATATATATATATATATATATAATATGTATATATATATTGAAAAAAATCCCGACATACATACAACTGCTTGTATAGTAGATATCCCTGAATAATGAATGAATGAATAGCAGTGCTTCACCGGCGCTTCAACTGCCGATGTCATATCGCGCCGATACTAAAATAAAGAGAGAACGCAAGGAAATGGGAAGAAAGAAACACTAGAGAAGGAGCAGTGGAAGAAGGACCATGATAAAAGAGAGAGAAGGCAGTAGAAACAGCAAAAAGGGGAAGAAATTACACCCGAGTTACATTAAACAGAGAGTAGGAGACCGCTCTGGCAGAGAAAGGAGAAAAGTGTGTCCTTCAGTATATGCGTAGAGTCACCTAACAAACGAGGAAGAGTAAGAGTGGTGCCTGAAGGGCAGAAAGGGAGAAATTGGGAACGGACGGTGGCATAGGCAGGGCAAACTAAAAGTAAATGCGAGACAGAGAGAGGAATACCGTAAGGGAAAAAGGGGACAATATCCCCCGTCATAAGGTCCTCAGGAAATTCCCGGACACATCCTCCCGTTGGCGCTGCCACCCACAAAGGAGTGCCTCCCGGAAAATCCTCGTGAAATCCGACGCCGGGAGGGGTGTGTTAGGGTCGAAAGGTAGGGAGGACACTTCCCTCGCCGCAGTGTCCGCGCATTCGTTGCCCGGAACACCGACGTGGGAAGGTATCCAACAAAAGGTGACCAACTTGTGACGTGATGAAAGAAGAATAAGCCAGTCCTGAATCTGTCGCACCAACGGGTGCGGGGAGACAAGAGAGGACAGGGCCTCAAGAGCGCTGCAAGAGTCGGAGTAGCTGGTGAAAAACGTAAATGAGAGTTCAAAGAGAAATCGAAAGGCCAAGAGGATAGCTGAGAGTTCCGCCGTGAAAATGGAAGCCGCTGGGGGAAGGGATAACGATTGGACTAACTACGGAAAGGCTGCCGCACAACACACTCCAAGTGGTGAGCGAGAGCCGTCGGTGAACACGGGAATAGAATCAGAATGGGAAGAGGAGTGTGATAGAAATAATTAACAGAGACCAGAGGGGTGGAACTGTGACCCTGGGGCAGCAGAGAGGAAAGAGCAGATTCGGAGGGAAGGAAAGGTCCACGGGGGGGGAGGTAGAGGGAGAAGAGGGAAGAACTCGCCCTTCCACCCCCAAAGAAGACAGGACAGGAGCCATCCGTAGACCGTACGGTCAAACCAGATGGGGGCGACGGTCAAAGCAGGCCGAAGTGGAAGGGCCGAAGAGGGATTGGTACACTGGGTTGGAAGAAAACTGCTGGACGCGAAAGAGATATTTTAAACCCTCTAAGGTACGGTGAACAATTTAGGATGAGTTGAAAAAAATTTAATGTAATGAAACATGCTGAAAAAATGCCCGAGTAGTCACTGAATAAGGAATAAGTCATCTTTTAGAAATATTAATTTCGGTGCTGGTAACTATGAAAAATAAATTGCGAACAAAGGCCACAAAAGATCCTTTTTAGCATGTTTCCTTAAATTAATTTTTCGCCTCACAGGTATGAGGACCTCAATTAATGCCAGTGTCTATCAAAAAACCATAAATAAACTGTTTTTGCTTTTTTTAAAATGTGTTTGACCTATCATTTGTTTGACCGATCATGTGTTTCCTGATTCAGCATTTTATTTTCTTTTGTTTCAGATTAATAGCATTGCTTGCAATGGCCTCTTCTGGTCTAACAAGAGAAAAAGTGAAGCATTCTGTTTTCGGAACCCCAGGATGTATTCAAAGCTTATCTTAAACATAAGCTCATTACTGCAACATTTAGCATTCAGAAATACGCTGAAATTATCGCAGTAGTAGTGAATGGCATATATATATATATTAGGGTGTCACTTAAATGCAAAGTTTGAAATTTTCATGCTGACACCCCGCGAATCTATTCCATTGGTAAAAAAGACATGGTGACTGAAAAATCTTTTTATTTGAATAACTATAAAAGGTCGCCCCCGCCTTCCAAAGTTTAATGCTTGCGCGGCGTCTCCATAATCGTTCATTAGATATCTATATATCTCTATATATGTGTGTGTGTGTATCTGTGTGTGTCTGAATATCTGAGAAATAAAGTGAACAATACTTAACGATTCACCGTTTCTCATTTCAGCTACGTGATTTCTGGTGATGGAAACCCGGAAGTGTATATACCTATTAGGGGCAGCGGTTGATGAGGTGAAAGGATGCAAGCTTCCTTCCTACAGGCAAGCATTCGGTTACTTCCTTTACCTTCACCATGAAAAGAAAATGACAATACGTGACGCGTTGAGGAAGTCACTTCGAGCAGTGATGTCCTTCTGGGAGAAAGCTCACATTCCAACCAGACTCGAGACACACTGCGTCAGCAAACTGGATAAAGTCTTCGAGGAGTGGAAAGGACTCAAAAAACACGCCTCAAGGACGAGCGATTCACACAAGACGAAAGAAAAAGAATTCATTGAACGCCTCGATCGTCTCTTTGACATCGCCCACGCTGATTGTGAGAAATTGGTCAAGTACCCAGAGGATTGGGAGTTCCTTCAGCAGCAGCGCCAGAAAGGACGTCCAGGTTCAATGGCAGGTTTGGACATGACCCATCAGCGCCAAGTCAAAGATTGTACTCGACGTCGGGAGGAAGAGGAGAAACGAAGAAAGCGATCAGCAGCTGAAATGGAGGCAGTATCCAACGAAGCGGTTTTGGAGTCCTCATCCTCCAGCTCAGATGATAGCGAAGAAAAAGGAGCATGTGGTGGTTCGTTAGCGTCTAAACAAAGAGCAACGAAGAACATCATGACATCGGAATTGGCGGCAGCGCTTGATCGCACGCAACTCTCGTCAAGAAAGGCCACATATCTGCTGTTTGAGGCAGCTTCCAGCTTAGGGCATGATGCTAGCGACTACAACATCAATCGTGGATCCATTCATCGTCAGCGTGAAAATTCCGTACCCTTAAGGCTCGGCAACTGAAGAGCGAGTTCCAAGGCAATAGTCCGTTGACTGTTCACTGGGACGGAAAACTCATGCAAGATCTGACGTCACGAGAATATGTTGACCGCTTACCTATTCTTGTATCTGGCTCCGGGACAGAGCAGCTCCTCGGGGTGCCAAAACTTCTGTCAGGAACCGCGCTGGCACAAACAAATGCCATCATAGATTGCCTGAATGAATGGGGAGTGACCGATCATGTCAAATCTATGTGTTTCGACACAACCGCGACAAACACAGGCCACCGTGGAGGAACTTGTGTTCTTCTGGAAGAAAAAGTTGGACGTGACCTGTTACACTGCGCGTGCAGACACCATGTACTGGAGTTGGTGCTACAGGCGGCATTCGCAGCATCGCTAGATTCAGTATCTACCGGTCCAGAAATTCTGCTTTTCAAGCGCTTCCATGATTATTGGACCCGCATTGACCAGCAACAGTTCCAAACTGCGGACACAGATGCGTTCACCAAAGCAGCTATTTTTAAGCATAGAACGGAGCTCATTGAGTTTGCAAAATCACAAGCACTTCAAGTTCGTGATGACTATCAGGAATTCCTCGATCTTTCCGTCATCTTTCTTGGAGGAGTTCCATACAAGGGACTAAACTTCCGCGCCCCTGGTGCTATGCACCGGGCGAGATGGATGGCTAAGGGGCTCTATGCCATCAAGATCTGGCTCTTCCGAAGACAGTTTAAACTGACGAACACTGAGGAACGCGGAATTCGAGATATCTGCCTCTTTTCTGTTCTAGTTTACATGAAAGCGTGGGCAACAGCTCATCTGTCCATCGAAGCTCCGCTGAATGATTGGGAATTGATGAGGACGCTCCTTCGATACCCGCACAAGAAGATCTCTGATGGTACCACCAAGAAGCTGTCTGCGCACCTGTGGTACCATTCGGAGGAGGCAGTGGGTCTGGCGTTCTTTGATGAGAGGATATCGATGGAAGTGAAGTGCAGCATGGTTGCAGCGTTAGATCAAGAAGCCCCTCACATGCCGCCAAAACGACCTTTGGTTCTTGATACTATGTTCCTCAGTGACAGCAAAGGACTGGAGCAACTGATCACAAAGAACACCCGAGGATTCTTCTCAAAACTTCAGTTGCCAGATTGCTTTCTGCTCCACCATCCCAGTTCATGGACGTCAAACTCTGAATACGTGCAAGCTCGGGATGTGGTCTCCAAACTTGCAGTGGTGAACGACAGAGCAGAACGGGCCGTGGCTCTGGTGAAGGAGCTGAACGGAAAGTTGACAGTGAAAGAAGAACAGCTCCATTTCCTCGTTCAAGTTGTCACTGACCACAGAAAGCAACACCCAGCTCCGAACAAATCAGCATTAGTGAGGACGCGAAAGAACTAATCACTGATCAGCGTATGAGCACCAATTATTCTGCTACTGTATATGTATTTTATTTCTCAAAGTTTTGCTTTTGTTGCTTCTCCATTTTGTACCATTATTCGCCAAATTATGTCTTCTATTTTGATTATATAATAAACTGTTTGTATTCTTTGCGTTTTTAAGTGTCTTACTTTCGTTATTTCACCAAATTGCCTTGTTTTTTATTATCTGGTTCGGCCCAAGCTGTGAACACTGAACAGCTTGTTGACGTCAACAAATGGGTCTTGTTTTCAGTGACGAGGGCGACCTTTAAATGATGACCAATCAGGACCAAATTTCTCTTCCGTATGTTTTACACCAAATGGAACAATTTGAGGGGGTGTCATAGGAATTTAAATAAAATAATAAATAATAATAAATAAAATAAATAATAATAATAAAAATAAATAATAATAATAAATACAGTAAATTAAATAATAATAAATAAATAATAATAATATAATAAATAAATTAAAAATAATAAAAAATAATAAATAATAAATAAATAAATAAATAAGACAGTAAATAAATAAATTTAAATAATAATAAAATAATAAATAATAATAAATAAATAAAATAAATTTCAGAGCTGGGCACTTGCGTTTTTTTGCCCGTTTTTTTGCGGTACTGCGGTACTGCGGTACTACTACCGCACTACCAAACCGGTACCGCATAACGCAGTACCGCAAAGGATCGCTGAAAGTACAGCAGTACCGCTACCGCATTCAAATTTCCCGCGGTACTTTCCGCGGTACCGACCAACACGGTAGTACCGCAGTACCGCAGTACCGCAAAAAAAACCGCAAGTGCCCAGCTCTATATAGGAAAATATCCATCGTTTAATTTTCCCCCTATTACCTAGTGACACCCTAATATATATATATATATATATATATATATATATATATATATATATATATATATATATATATATATCCGTGCTTCCATTCCAACAATCGACTTCAAAAGCATAGTAATTAAGGTAAAGAGATTAATTGAGAAGGGACAAGAACTTAGAAAATATTCCATGAGTAAAAGATCGTCCAGCACTTATGAAAGTAAATATGATTCCTTCAGAAATTTATTTGACGTATGTTGCTGCAAGTGCTATGCCTCCGGTTCTCGTAAAAGAAGTTAGTGTAAATGCGCTAAGGCAGAGAAAATCCCATCCCGAATGATGAATGGGAGTTCTGGATTGATCAACATACTGAACGAAAAATTATTATAGGTAAGTTGGACAAAGTGAAAACTTCAAAACTACAACAAATGGAAAACAGAAAGCATAAAAGACAATTCTTTAAAGATAAACAAGAGTTTTGTCCACGAAATGCAGTTGAATCCTCGTGATATTGGTGAGATCAGCTCTGAAAGTGAAAAAGGGTCATCAAAATGAAGATTTCGAATTGAGCGAGTACGAGTTAAATACAGAAGCTAGCACTTCTCAAAATCGACACCAATATTCAGAATTATGCAGGCAGTTGATCGATGCAAAATAAGCAACCGTGATGCTTGTTTAATTGCTAATGCTGTCTTAAAAGATCTTAATCTATTATCTCAAAATACTACGAGTGATCCCAGTAAACTACGTCGTCAAAGAACATTGTGGAGAAGCATAGAAAGAAAGAAGCATGAAGAACAGAATATAGGAATAGTTTGCCTTGGATTTGATGGAAAAATTGATAAAACTCTTTCAAAAGTGGAAGAATGCCAGCGGACTTTGAATGAAGACCACTATGTGTTAGTTTCATTTCCAGGAAACGAATATATTGACCATGTTGCTCCTGAAACTGGAAGGGCAAGTGATATTGCTAAAGAAATTATGTCAGTAATTACTGACACCAACTCTGCATCGACTTTAAAAGCAGTAGTTTGTGATGCAACTAATGTAAATACAAGTAAATCAAATGGAGTAATTAGAAAACTAGAGCTGAAATTGGGAAGATCATTACAATGGCTTATTTGCTTACTTCACACTAATGAGCTTCCCTTGAGAAAATACCTGGAAGTTCTTGACGGGCAAACGACAGGACCTAGAAGTTCACAGGGCAAAATCGGCAAGGATCTGAACTTTGGTCGAAAGAACAGACCAATTGCAAAATTTCCACCTCTCGCTGGAAAAGTGATGGACTTACCAGAAGGAGTGCGAGCAGATCTTAGCAGTGACCAGCAATACCTCCATAAGGCGTGTTTGTCAATTCAAAACGGCCATGATAGAGGTCCAGCTATCAAATTGTTAGAAACTGCTCAACCTGGATCTCTCAATAATGCACTGTGGCTGACAAAAGCAAATCGTCTCTTACGTTATTACATGTCCCACGAAAAACCATCAGAGACACTTCAAATGATTGCTCATTTTATACTGAACTTCTATGCTCCTGCATGGTTCTATATCAAAGCAAACTGGTCTTGCCAGGATGGGGCCAAAAACTCTTTCTTCATGATTGAGCTCTATCAAAAACTACATACAATCGACCAAGCATGTCGCTACAAGCGAAAAGGAGTGTTATATTGGGTGAAATTCGAATGTTTGACAAGAAATCCATCAGGCTCAACTTCTCAGCTTCGACCTACATGGATATGATTGATTGGAACGAAATGGATATTACTGTTCCTTCCTTACTCTCTGATGTTATAAGTAGCACTTATGGAAAAACTATACATGTTTACAAATATGGTATCGTATGTGGTACCTTTATTTCATAATTAAATATAAATTATTAATTAATTCAATTAAATATCTACAAAATTGCCTCGGGATTGGTGACATAGCCTATTGGGAATGAAAATAATTGCCATACATACATACAGTGGCGGTCCTAGCTTACATGACGCCCTGGGCGAACCTCACCTTCAGCGCCCCCCCCCCTGTTCGCCAACACACACACATTCGAATCCCCCCAAAATAAAGGACAGACATAACTCTTTCACAAAATAACTTTTTATTGGACTAATTGTTGGAACTTCAGAACCAAAACAAAGACTCAAATTTCTGAATTTTACAAATCCTTCATCACGTAAATAGAATAACTCACTTAAGAGAATGTAATTATGATACTATGAACAGGAAAAATACAAATTAAATTGCACAACTGCCATAAATAAACTAGAGAATCAAATTTCTAAATTGTACAAATGCTCTATCACATAAATAGAATAAGACACTTAAGAGAGGGTAATTATTATGCTACACTTTGAACAAGAAACAAAATAAATTGCACCACAGCACAACTGCCATCTAAAGCCTGACTCTTCTTACCTTCCTTGATGCAAAGTCATGAATTAAATCATCATATGAAATCTGCTCAGCAATTGTATGATTTATACTGATGATGGCCAGACCGGTAAGGCGTTCCTGTGATATAGTTGACCTCAGGTAGGATTTGATGAGCTTCAGCTTTGAAAAGCTCCTCTCTGCTTCAGCAACAGTGACTGGAAGAGTAAGACCAATTCTGAGAGCAGTCCACAAATTTGGATATATTTCAGAGAGCTCCCTTTCATGGATAAATGTCAGCAGTTCAAGCAAGGATATGGTCTTTGATGGCAAGTCAGGCAAGTTCTTCAGCTCCTGTGCAAGCTCTCTGCCATCCAAGTCAGATTGTCCCTTAAAGTGTAGTGTAGTACTAAGGTTCACACATTGTTCTGTCAGCTCCTCAAATGTGAGATTTTGGAAATGTGTCAGCACTCCAAACTTCTCTCCCACAATTTCCAACGTGGAAAATCTTTCCTGAATGGCTGATGTTGCAGCATCAACCACTGCATTGAAAAATGTCACCTCCAGCTTCTTCAAAGCATCAATCAAGGGCTCATCAGATGCTTCATAGGAGAAGTGCCGCTTTGTGGACCTCAGCCGTTTTTGTTTTAACACAGCCTCCACATTCATTTGTTCACAGATATCTGTGGCTGCCATTTGTGCAGCCACAAAACCTGTTGCCCTGTAATTGCGGAGACCTCTCTCTGTTTTTTTTAGGAGATTTACTGCAACATCAACGTGCATGCTAGGAGACTGCATCTGCTTGCTCACATGCTGAATTTGGCACAACAGGTCATGCCACACCACTGAACAAATGGCGAAGCGGTATGACCCAACCTCCTCTGACAGAGATTGAGCCTCGACCTTTATTACAGAGTCTTTGGTGTGGTCCCTCACCTCGATCAGTGCATCTCTCACTGCAGCTGCCTGATATCTCAGGGGCTCCACACTCTTGATCTTGCTTTCCCACCTTGTATCAGACCACATCTTCAATGTGATGTTCACATGTTTTTTCAAAATGGCCCATCGTTGTGTGGAGGCTGAAAACAAGTTGTAAAGCTTCTGCAAGATGCCAAAGTAACTTGTGGCATCAATAGATCCCTTAGCAGCATCGGCCACAAGCAAATTCAGAGAATGAGCCCCACATGGAACAAACAGAGCTCTGGGATTAATTTCTAGGAGCCTGGATTGAACACCCTTGTTTTTTCCCCTCATGTTGGCCCCGTTGTCGTATGATTGTCCTCTACAGTCCATGAAAGGAACTTTTAGCTCCTCCAGTCTCTTCAGAATCAGAGATGCCAAATGTTGACCAGTGGACTCCTCTGCCTCCAAAAACCCCATGAAATGTTCCTTTATATGGGGCTTCCCCTCCAGTGACACAACCCGAATCACAACTGACAACTGTTCAGTGTGGCTGATATCTGGAGTGCAATCTAGAATTATTGAAAAAAACTTTGATTGTTTGATGTCGCTCACCATTGCTGAAATGGTCTTGCTGCTCGACAAATCAATGAGTTCGTTTTGTATGTGGTGGCCGAGGTAGCTGGTGTGACTGGAGGTCCCTTTTTGGACACGGTTAATGTGCTCTTGCATTATAGGATCAAATTGTGCCATCAGTTCAACTTCTTTCAGAAAATTGCCATTTGATGGTGAGAACAATTTTTCTGTATGTCCCCTTAGTGCCAAATTCCTAACTGCCAGAGAATGCACAATAGCAGTGAGACGTGTCAGCACTGCTCTCCATCTCAACTTCTCAGCCTCCAGAAGTGCCATCTCCTGCTTGTCAATGGTCTTCCCCTTTCTCATCCTCACTGCCAGTTCTTTCCAGATTTTCATAGAATTTAGGTGTTCTGAACTGTTGTCATGTGATGTGAGCAATGAGCTTGCATGCTTCCAGTCCGAGAGTCCCAAACTTGTTAAATTTATTTTCCTCTTGGAAAATAATGTACAACAGAAACAGAAAAGGCTGTTGTTTTTTAAGGAATAGACCAACCAACTTCTGGTTATATTTTCCCCACTAACCAATGACTTCCTGAAGTATTGATGGTGGAAACTTCTTCCGTCACTGTCGTTTCTAGGGAATACAAAGTCAGATGGTACTTGACTTGGTCCCCTGGAAACCAGTTGTGTCCGAATTCTCTCAGTCAGAACTGAAGGCCAGTTAGCAGGGTCGGTGGACAGAGACTCATCCTCAGGAGGCGATTCTGCTCCAGGCCTTTCTAATAGAAAGAACAAGAGCATTACTCATTAGTATACACACCTAAGTTAGATAACACATTATTCACAGCACTTTGTTATGGTGGTGGTGTTATGGAATTATGGTGGTGAAACACCACACATACCCAGTAACCCAGACCCAGTGATAACATTATAATTTATAACTGTTTGCAAAATGCTTTGCAGGGATGCACACACATACACATACACACACACGCACACACTCACAGACATATGTGCACACAAACTCACCTGAAGAGTCCTGCCGGGGAGAAGTAGAAGCAAATGGGTCTTCATCCTCAGGATCAGACTGCATTTGTGGAGACATATGTGAGGCTGAGGAGGTAGATGGCTCCTCAGCCTCAATAATGGCAGAAGTAGACGGCTTCTCATCCTGGCTAGTGGCAGAGGGTGTTCCAAAATATTTCAAAAGTGCCCCTGCAAATAGTAAAATAGAACATAACAGACCAATGCATGAATAGGCTAGTACAATTAATTTAACATGTTATTAAGCACAATTTATTAAACTTTTAGAATAGGAAACAAATGAATAATACAACCTCCTTGGTTAATGGCTAATTATACACATGTACACTTCAAATGACTCAGAAAGCTATATCACAAAATAGCAGTGCAATATAGCAGTGAAGAGTAGATGACATAGCTCTATACCTTTATCTTTTGCTCGTTTCTCCTCTTCTTCTTTCCTCTTTTTTCTAAACTGAGCACCTGATAGCTTTGACCTCTTCTTATCCATTTGCGGTTATTTGACAGACCTTAGTGGCTTAGTGTGAAGATTCGTTCTGTAATAAATAATATACATTTCACTATTTAACCAAACCCAGAAAAATAACATTACATATGTTAAAGTATGGGCCTTTATTCCCAATAATATTAATCTGGAAGCATTTTGCATTGTTTAGGTCTTTTATGGGAAGGTTTATGGAAAATGCAATAGATGGTTTTTTATTAATAAAAATATATTTATTGATCTTTTATTATTTATTTTATTTTATTTTTTATTTTTATTTATTTCTTTATTTATTTATTCTTATTTTTATTTTTATTTTTTTTGCAGGCGCTCATGCCGCCCCTCCACAAATGCCGCCCTGTGCGGCTGCCCATATTGCCCATATGAGGAACCGCCACTGCATACATAGAACTCATATGTAGGCATCGGGCCTGCATAACAACAAGAAAACAAAATTTATTATTTCGTGTTCAAAATTTTCCACTGCTGACTCGTGAAAATTACTTCGAGAGAAGTGTCAACGAACTTTGCAAAATCAGCAAATAATAAAAGACGAAGATTATATTATAGCGGCTCACTCGGAGCTTGCTTATATTACAGCGATGCTTTAAGCAAGAAAGGTGTACTTTATCTTCCTATAAGTTCTTAGTGAAATCCTCTTAATATAAAACCTAATAACTATAAAAAGGATAGGCCTATTCCTTCAGGTATTTAAATACAGTGACTGCCTATATTGGTTACATCAAATCAACTCATTGTGTAACTCCATCGTACCACGGCCCTACATCGAATAAGATCGTCGCGCCCTCATCGAAACAGAAGCGAGGCCCAACGAAATAATAAGGTAAGGCAATTCCTTTCTTTACCATTAAGCAGCGCAAATACCGAAGGCAAATAAACATAAAGAGGTCCTTTGAAGACCTACATATACATAACTCTCTAACGGAAAAACGTAGGGCTTTTGTCGTTAACTCTCCACTGTAATCTGCTGGAAATTTCCAACGGATGAGGGTATCAGGCAATCAACCCATATCCGTATATAGTTTTTTCACAGCACTGATGACTGCCAAAAACCCATAATTCTTGACACATACCCGTGTCATTCCCAGGTAGTTGAAAGAAATGTGAAGAAAATCTCCTCTGCAAGTGAAAAAGTCTACGGACATGACGCCCGCCATGGAATGGTTATTCTTAGCAAGAAATCTCGGCTAGAGAATCCAAAAAGGGAAACAAAGTAAAAAGGGGTGTGACTCAACAAAATGATAGCAGTTACACTTCATAAATTTAGTGATGAAGACTGTTTTGGGTTTATAAAAGGAAATATTGTTATAATTTTTAACTACCAACTAAATTTGCTTCAAAATTTTGGCTTTTCTTCAAAATTGAGGTCAAGTTGCGAGAATGCCATATTCATAGGCTATAAAAGTTGATGTTTTTTATGATAGGTGGGTACTAGAGCACCTTTTCAGCCATGTTTCATACTGACAACTTGAGTTCGATATATTTTCGCCCCGCCCTAGACTGAACATCCATCGGGAGATGGCCACTTTCCGCATAAAGGCTGACAATGAGAGAGGATCAGAATGCGCCGGTGCTTATGCGTACACCCAGGGAACGGATAGGGTCCAGCATGCGCAGGGCGGAGGAAGATAACTTAGTTTGGACAAGGGAGTGGTAGAGCCGCCAAAGAGTATGGCGGTCAGCACCCCAATCGGTATGGGAAAGAAATTTGAGAAGGGTGCAAGTCTGAAAGCACAAAGTCTTCAGAGACTTCAGGTGGGGAATCCATGGGAAACGGGAATCAAGGAGGAGACCTAAAAATCTAGTTTCGGAGACTACTGGGAGCGGCGATCCATAAAGAGATAGGGAAGGGATGGCAATGTATCGGCGGTGGCGACAGAAATGCATCACCACCGTCTTCGAGGGGGAAATACAAAACCCGTGATCTGTGGCCCATCTAGACTGAATTCAGGGCTCGCTGGAGGAGACGTTCAAGTAAGGTGGATCGGGAACCGGAGCAACATATGGCAAGATCGTCAACATAGAGGGTGGCTGTAATCCCCGAGGGCAGAGCCGTCACTACGTCATCAATCACCAAAGCGAAACAGATGACACTCAGGACGCTGACCTGCGAATCCCTTCCTCCTGCGAGTGTACAGAGGAGAAGGAAATACCCACCTGGACACGAAAGGAGCGGGAAGATAAAAAGTTAGAGATGAAGGACGGAAGAAAGCCTCGGAAACCCAAGAGATACAGTTTTCGGCAGATATCCCACCGCTAGGTGGTGTCATATGCCTTCTCCAAATCAAAGAAAACACACGGACCGCAGTCTCCAGTTGCACCAAGATGCGAGTGGTGCTACGACCTTGCGAAAACCGGTCTGTGTGGGAGAAAGTAAATTGTGGCGTTCGAGATGCCACACCAGACGCCGAGAAACCATCTTCTCAAGAAGTTTCAAGAGGCAGTTAGTGAATGCTATTGGGCGGTAGTTAAGGGGAGATGTCGGGTCTTTACCGGGCTTAGGAAAAGGGAGCACTACTGCTTCCCTCTAACAGGATGGGAAGATGCTCTCCACCCAAGCCCATTTATAGAGGGTGAGGAGAAAGAAAAATACTGAAGGGTGTAGGTGGCGGAGCATATCAAAATGAATGCCGTCGGGGGCGGGAGCAGAGTTACCGTAAGAAGCCAACGCCGAGGGCAGTTCCGACATAGAAAAAAGGCGGTTATAAGGGAAATTATTGGGAGTCTGGAAAAGGTACTATACTATCCTTATCAACACAAATATTAGAAAAATATATAATATATTAAGAACAAATTAAAAAACTTATACATCAAGCTGTATTTTTATTTTGATATACAAAGGGGGAGCTATGGCCCCATGTCCCCGCCCCTATATACGCTAATGTTTGTGGTGTGTATATATTCCCATCCCCCCGACACACACACACACACACATATATATATATATATATAATATATATAATGAATAAAACCACGGAGGAAAGGAAACACAGAATGGTGCTCAAGCGCTTTCGTCTAATGACATGACATCCTCAGGAACACTGAAATAAATAAAGAGTTCGAGACTATATATCGGTTACAAAAAAAAATATATATATATATATATATATATATATATAATATATAGAAAAAAATTGTGGGAAGAGCATACAAATTTGTAAGGAAAACTACCAATTTTAGCACTTTGCCCTTCCTGTCTAAATCCGTTCTGAACGAATTCAACACAAGATCAAATGGATTGTTTACAACCAATTTTATAGATAATGCCTGAATGATATATAGATCACAAAATATATATATATATATATATATATATATATATATATATATATATATATATATATATATATATACAGGCCCGTATCCAGGATTTTGGGGGGGGGGGCACACCAACTTCAGAAAATATATAATAGTTTGTATAGCTCTTCTTAGGAGCATTGAGGGTGCATAGGGTGGCGTTACTTTAAATTCATTAACTGCAAGTAGATGATGTATGAAATGAAGCTCAGAAAAAAATTGAAATGAATGTCTCTGAAATCAAAATGGATGTTTTCATTCTCAATGGGATTGCTCACTGGTAAATTTGTAATTTGTTCTGTAGTATCACATTCAGTTAGGACAATATTTTCACTTCGGGAACTTCCCTTCACTAGTATAATTCTCTGCCGCTTAATCGGCACAAAAAATGAAGTAATCTTCTTCATTAATTCTGAAAAGATGAGAACTCTCAAGTTAATAACACGAAAATAATACACCTATATGAACTAAGACTAGCACAAGCACAATCCACATAACCAACAATATGCCGGTCTGTGTTGACAGCCAGCGGCTATGCCGGTAGCTATGCATTCCACCAACACTCCACATATAAACTCACACAAACAACATCACTTTAGCTTTGCTAGACTCAAATACCCTTGTTTATATTAAATTTTTGCTGACTACGCTGCTCTTCCTTTGACGTTCAGCAGCGTCTTATACAAAATTATATTATTAAACAAAAAAGCAAAAAAATTAAAACCCTTCAAAAAAAATTTTTCGGGAAATTTCGGGGGGGGGTGGGCACGTGCCCCTCTGGCCTCCCCTGGATACGGGCCTGTGTATATATATAAATAGAAAAATAAAAATTGTGAGAGGAGCATACAAATTTAAGGGAAAACTATCAAAGTTTTAGCACTCTGCCCTTCTTTTCTAAATCCGTTCTGAACGAATTCAATATAAGATCAGATGGATTGTTTACAACCAATTTGATCTTGTGTTGAATTCGTTCAGAACGGATTTAGACAAGAAGGGCAGAGTGCTAAAACTTTGGTAGTTTTCCTTACAAATTTGTATGCTCCTCCCACAATTTTTATTTCTATATTTATTATATATACGGTATATACAGGGCGTCCCAAAAAAATGTATACACACTTTAACAGCTGATAGCTCAATTGATGTTTCTTTCTTTCCAAGTTAAACCCATTAGAATTAATAATGGCAGTCAGACTAAGCTTTGAACAAAGGAAATTCATTCTAAAATGCTACTGGGTGTGAAAACGCAGTTGAAGTGCAAAGACAGTTTAGGAGGGAGTTTCAAACAGATCCACCAACGCGACTTACCATCACTCGAATTAGAGATAAGTTTGAAGCCGATGGAACTGTTCAGAATGTCCACAAGAAGCGTTCCGGAAGACCACGGACATCGACAAGCCCCACAAAGCAAGAAAGAGTACTGGAAACGTATCACCAAAGTCCAAGAAAATCTGTGCGGCAAGCGAGTCGTGAGGTAGGAATCTCAGAATCGTCTGTCCAACGCATTTTGAAGCGCTGTCAATGGAAAAGTTACATTCCAAGATTAGTCCATGCTATTAATGAAGATGATCCGGACCGAAGAGTGGAGTATTGCGAGTGGTACTTGGCACGATGTGGATGTGGATTGGACGAAGGGGTTTCGTAGAATACCCTCCGCGTTCACCAGACCTCACACCACTAGACTTTTTTTATGGGGATACTGAAAAGATAAAGTCTACGCTATAAAACCTGCAACAGTCGCTGAATTGAGAGCAGCCATTGAACGAGAATGCACACAAATACCAAACGAAATGTTTCGTGATGTTTGCGATTCCATTGCTTCGCGTTATCAGCAGTGCCTGGACCAGAACGGACGTCAGTTTGAAAACAGGCGTTGACAAAACAATTAAATAATGTCTGTAGATTCTATTACATTTTGAAAATGAAATGTATTTTAATAAACACTGCCTTTATCATTATTTAAAGTGTGTATACATTTTTTGGGGACGCCCTGTATATATATATATATATATATATATATATATATATTATTATTTTTTGTAACCTATATATAGTCTCGAACTCATTATTTACTTCAGTGTTCCTGAGGATGTCATTAGACGAAAGCGCTTGAGCACCATTGTGTGTTTCCTTTCTTTCGTGGTTTTATCCATCATAAATATTTTTCACGGTTACTTTCGTGAAATAATTTTCAATATATATATTATATATATATATATATATATATATATATATATATATAAGAGAGAGAGAGAGAGAGAGAGAGAGAGAGAGATTGATAATTACAGGTGTAATCTGAACATTTAACTTGTATACCTTAATTAATACATTAACTAATACAAATCAATCCTCCCTTTATTCATAGGCGCAAATTGACTGCTATTTTGATTGTTGGCAATAAAATCATAAATTTAACTTGAAAGATATTTACTACTTTCCAAACAATATCTGATTGAGCACATAAGCAGAGTTACCAATCTATGCAATTGAAGATGTCATTTATATAATATATAAACGCAGCGGTTTATTTATTAAATGACATTCCCATTCCTGAAAGAATTTCCTCGCTCTTGGCTTCAAGTCCTTTTGAATAAACGTTGGAAGGCGAATCACACATCGTAAATGATTGAATTTGTCTTTTTTTGGGGATGCTAATTTCAGCGAGATAATTTCCTGTGACAAAAAAACAAAACATAAATATTTTCCCTCAAAGTCGTTCTTTCAAGTCACACAATAAACGGAACTATTTTGATTTTCAAATTTCTAATTTCTAATTTCTAATCAGATCATCCGCAATATTGATATAAACAATTAAAAGTTAACAAAATAAAGGACCTAAAAGTTTATCTCACAGGGTTCTCATCTCTCTCCTATTTATATGCAGTACATGTACTTTATATACAGGGTATCCATAAAGTCACGAATCATAGGAACATAAGCAATGTCTATTTATTTATGTCTCCATCAGGCAAAATATGTTGAGGAACATTCAAAGAAACCTGCTTTTTCGTTTACAAACATGTTTTGAGATTGGTGGGAATCATTTCGAACAAATAAATAAATAAAAATAAATAAATAAACAAAATAAATGTATTTTCCTATGATGCGTGACTTTATGGACACCCTGTATATATATATATATATATATATATATATATATATATATGATGTAAATCCACAAGGAAAAACAAAAATGATTCCAAGGCCTTTCGTGTATTCAGAAGTACACCTCCCTGACGAGGTGTACTTCTGAATACACGAAAGGCCTTGGAATCATTTTTTTTTTCCTTGTGGGTTTGGATCATTCATTCATTACACGTGTTTAATTGTGAAATGCATCCCATATTTTATATATATATATATATATATATATATATATATATATATATATATATCATAAGTTTCTTCCAAACCAATAAAATTATTCGAAACCCTTAAAATTAAAGGAATATAAATTTATCAATTTGTTGTCAACGAAACATTGTTGTTATTTCTGCAATAAATGGAAAGGAAGAAAGAATTCCTTTTAAATTTTCTTTTAAAAAGACTAAATTTCTTCACTATTTCGTTTCATTTAATTTAAATTTTCTTTTTAAAAAAAGGAAAAGAATTTGCGAAGAAAAAGAAAAAAGAAAAACTAATAACAATAAATCACACTTTATGACCAAGGAATGCGTAAAATTCTGAAGTCAAAAAGATGGATGGACTTCATTCACTTATTCCACTTAATACACTCGCCCTTTCAACACCGATAAACTGAACTCACATTCCACTCTTTATCTGCCACGTTACTATAATATATATATAATATATATATATATATATATATATATATATATATATATTATATATATATATACAGTATATATATTAGGGTGACACTTATTTTCGAAAGTTTGAATTTTTATCGGGATGGGCGCGTTTCTGGTTCATTTTGTCAAAAGATATCGTGTGTAAAATATTTTTGAAATAAAACAATATTTAGAACTGCCTCAATACGGTCAAAGTTTGTATATTTTCTCGAAAAGTAGAAATTTTAGATCATGATGTTCTATGCCTCTAGCAAATAAAATATCACTTCTAGTTTGTTCAAGCTACTAATCTTGACCTAAAACATATAACTGGACTTCATACTTTCAACTCTAGGTCCCCCTCAACTCGAGTATTAGCCCCTCAAGGGGGGGGGGGGTATCATGGGCGCCCATCTCCCTCTCATTGTTGCCTACTTTGCAGAGGTCACGGTGGACTTGCGGGCGGTTGGGAAGTCACAGCGGTGCTTCTCGACCACTTGTAAGAGGAACTGCCTTTGGTCTTCACTCTTGGTAAGGGCCAGGTTGAAAGACTGCATCAACGCCACCCCGCGCTCCGCGAAGTCATTGACAACTTGAAGGGCCTGGACTCGGCGGGATGCGGCGATGAAGGCTGGGTCCGTCCGCCACTCCTCCGGATCCTTGAGCAGGAAGGCGGTGCTGATGTCCAGAACCTTGAAGAACTCCTTTGATGTAGTCGTTGTGAACTTGGCCAATGTATTGTTGGCGATTGAGGCGGTGGACAGGTCCACATTGATACGCCGCGGGGGATCCTCCGATCCTTCCTCTTCTTCCATCGCTTTAATCATCTCCCGCTTTGTCGCCAAGTCGATACCCTCGTCGAAGATGGCCAGGGTGACGAGGCGCTCGCTCAAGTACCATAGGTGCCTGGCGAAGACTGTCGCCATCGCCTTGGCCACCGCTGAGTCCGGATAATAGACGAGGGCCTTGAGCAGCGCGAGGTCCGCGGCTGGGGCCGTTGCCGGGAGCGGCGCTTTGTACCAGGCCGTCACGTAGATGGACACGGCGAAGATGGTGAATCGCCGGATTCCAGCCGCTTCGCCTGACGACATCTGAAACTGTTCCCGGAACAGGAACAGTTTGATGGCATAGATGACTTTTGCCATCCAGCGCGCGCGATGGAAGGCGCCGGGACGAGCGAACCGGGCACCCCGCTTGTTCGGACCGCCCAGCACAATTACAGAGAGCTCCAGAAGTTCCCTGTAGTCATCACGTGGATGTTGACCGTCGAGGAGGCGGCTGAATTCGATCAGCAGGTCGTCGCGGGCGTCCTTCAGGTGCTGCGGCATGGTTCCATCCTCGAAGGGCTTCGCTTTGGTTTGATCGATGAAGTCCCACTGGGCGGCGAATCGTTTGAACAGGAGGATGTCAGGACCAGTAGAGGGACCGAGGCACGCCGTGAATGCCTTCTCGCACACCAGTTCGTGGATGTGGTGGCGGCAAGCCAAATGAAGCACTGTCTTCTCGAGTTTCTGCTCAATGATATAGCAAGCTCCTCCTGAGAGTCCTGTGTTTGAGGCGGTGGTGTCAAAAGAGAGGGCACAGATCCGTCCCTTGATGTCCCAATCCTCGAGGGCAGAGAGGACGGCTTCCGCCATGGCGCGGCCGGTGCCGTCGGGGAGGCTGGGCACAGCCAGAAGCTTGTCGACGTTCTCCCCAGACACCAGAACTGGAAGGCGATCTTCAGCAGGGCCTCCGTCAGCCGCTGGTACGATTTTCCGTCCCAGTGAACGGTCAGCGGCACAGTAGGATGGAAGGCTGCCTTCATTTCCGCTGCTGCCATAGCACGGAACTTTGCTCGGTCGCGGCGGGAGGATTCGCGGTTCAAGACCAGCTCCTCAGGGTCGTGGCCCAAGCTCCTCGCAGCCGCCGACAGCAAAAAAACACCTTCTCGGTCGGTAAGTTTCGTCCGATCCATCGCTGCGGAGAGATCAGGGGTGATCATCTTTTTCGACGCGCGGAATCGCTTGGGTGGTAAAGGGGTCGTAGATGCTTCTGCATTCGACGTGGACGGGCCCGGGAGAGAGGGCTCTTCCTCTTCTTCTCGGCGACGACGCCGTGTCGGTGACCGAGTCGGGCTGCTTGCACCTGAGCTGGAGCTCGATGCCAGTTCGACGAGTTCTTCTCGGCTCTCTCTGTTCGCCCTTTCATCATCTTGCCGGCGGCTCCTTTCCGCTTCCTGTCTCCTCGCACGCTCCTCCTCAGTGTGCAGCGTCATGTCACGTGTGGAGGAGATGCGGCCGCGCCGCACCTCGGCCCTTTGTCCCGTCAGGAACTCCCTGTCCTCTTCGATTGTGATCATCGACATCGCCTGTTCGTGTGCGATGTCGAAGAGGCGGTCAAGGGATGAGAGGAACTCGGCCTCGTTCCTGATTTGGGTCACAGTGCGCCGTTTCGAGTTCTTGTTCAGAGCCCGCCACTTCTCGTACATTCGGAGAACCTTGTCCCTTGCGCGTTGGTCTTTCTGCGTAGGAATACGGGACCGCTCCCAGAATTCCTTGACTGCGGTCACTGTCTCAGCGGCTGCTTCCTTGATCGGCTTCTTGACGTCAAGGTGAAGGTGGAAAAAGTACTGAAGCGCCTGCTTTCCCGTAGGCAGCATGCTTCCTGTGATGCTGTGGTCCACGGTCCCCAGGAGATAGACTGCTGTTTTAGATCTTGTTGCCGAAGCCATCACGTCGTTTCAGAACTCACTGAAAAAGAGAATGAAACACTGTTAGTGTTGGCAAAACTCGTCCCAACCCATTTTCTACTTAGAATAACATGTTCTTTCGCCTGTATCAATATTTGGATAAACTCGTGTTACACCCTGTATAATACCTCATTTTAGTCTTCTGTACACCAGTGCGGAAGACTAAACCAACGACTCTGACCGTCCGTCTGTCTGTCTGTTATCATTTTTCAACTCAGAAACTACAGCAGCTATCGAAACGAAAACTGACATGATAACAGAACGCCATGAGTACTTTTCCACAAAAAGTATAAACTTTGACCTCGTTGAGGCAGTTCTAATTATTATTTTATTTCAAAAATATTTTACACACAATGTTTTTAGACGGAATGACACCAGAAATGCGCCCGTCCTGATAGAAATTCCCAAAAAATGAAAAACACCCCAAATAAGTGGCACCCTAATATATATATATATATATGAAAATTATCTCACGAAATTAAGACGTGAAAAATATTTATGATGAAAAAAACCACGAAGGAAAGGAAACACAGAATGGTGCTCAAGCGCTTTCGTCTAATGACATCCTCTGGAATACTGAAGTAAATAAAGAGTTCGAGACTATATATAGGTCACACACAAAAAAAAAAAATATATATATATATATATATATATATATATATATATATATATAATAAATATAGAAATAAAAATTGTGGGAGGAGCATACAAATTTGTAAGGAGAACCTACCAATTTTAGCACTTTGCCCTTCTTGTCTAAATCCGTTCTGAACGAATTCAAAACAACGCGTGTAAAACAGCATCAATATTCCGTTAGAACGGGACAGTCGTCCAGTGCCTTTTTTGTCCATTTGTCAGAGTTATCCCACTGTATTGATTGGAATAATGCTTCAATTTTGTTTCACTCTAGCAACATTGTTAACAGAAATATTCTTGTGTCTGCTATTATCCAACTTACAAATAACTTTAACATGAGCCAAGGTCTTTTTCCACTTGATCCTGTTTTGAATTCGTTCAGAACAGATTTAGACAAGAAGGGCAAAGTGCTAAAATTGGTAGGTTCTCCTTACAAATTTGTATGCTCCTCCCACAATTTTTATTTCTATATTTATTATATACGGTATATATATTATTTTTTGTAACCTAGGTGTATATAGTCTCGAACTCTTTATTTACTTCAATATTCCAGAGGATGTCATTAGACGAAAGCGCTTGAGCACCATTCTGTGTTTCCTTTCCTTCGTGGTTTTTTCCATCATATATATGATACACACAGACCGTGCCTGGAACAAGGAACTCTTCTACGATGATTAAATCCACTATAACCGAATAAGTAATGGTAAATGACCAATACTATAGTTTTTCTTTTTCATGATGCTAGCCCGACGCGGGCAACAGGTCACTCGCAAAGAGGTCCCAAAAATATAGCTTCTCTCACCAGCTATCTGCAAAGCAGATAGGATCCAGCTTTGGGACAGGATCTACGGTTTAAAGCAGCCTAGCCCAGTGGACGCTCAATTCTGCCAGTTGAGGTTTAAGTTTTGGTTTTTGGCTAAAAATATAATAGTTACCCCTTTCTCTTTGATGTATTCAATCTGACGTGAAGGCAGCGAGTCTTTTGCTTATATTGAGGTTCTAAATGTAGCTGGGCTAGGCTGCTTTAAACCCTAGATCCTGTCCCAAAGCTGGATCCTATCTGCTTTGCAGGAAGCTAGTGAGGGAAGCTATATTTTTGGGACCTCTTTGCGAGTGACCGTTGCCCGCGTCGGGCTAGCATCATGAAACAGAAAAACTATAGTATTTGTCATTTACCATTACTTATTCGGACTATAGTGGATTTAATTATCCTAGAAGAGTTCCTTGTTCCATGCACGGTCTGTGTGTATCATAAAAAACCTCAGGGAACCATTCTGAGTTCATTCCCATATATATATATATATATATATATATTTAGGATAAAAACGAAGACGTAGAGCAAGAAAGTCATTATATTTGGCTGCAGCCGACGTTTCGGGCAACTCTACCCATTTTCAAGGCCTAATAAAATAAAAGGCTAAAATTAATGCATGAAAAAAAAAAAAAAATAAAAAAATTATACGAATGTCAAAAACAAACTAATTCATAGCACAGAATAAAACCACTTAAAGAATAAAAATTAAAAAGCGTAAAACAAGCATAAGCCAAAAACAAATTAAAAATTATATACATGACAAATAACACATGATAAAAGTAAAACTTTAAAACTAAAAACATTCAAACAAATTAGTTAAAAATTAGTTAAAAACTTCACTAATAAAAAGTTAAATGAAAAAACGCAAAAGTGCACGAAAACATACCATGCCATTCAAAAAAGACGCAACAGTTTAAATTGCTTATATTTCGTAATATTGTTAACATACAGGAGTGATTTTTGTATTAGTTTACAGCGTACAATTGGGAGTTTTTATTTAATGAAAAACATGTTCAATGTGTGAACCACCGGCATCCAAAACCATTTGCAGTCGACGTTGAAAGTTGGCAAGTACTGTGCGTAGAACGTCATGAGTGATTGTGCTACCAACAGATGAAATTTCCTCTTGCAGCTCGCTAATTGTGAGAGGATTGTTTCTGTAAACATTATCTTTCAGATATCTCCATAAAAAATAATCACATGGGTTGAGATCTGGAGATATGGT
Source organism: Bathynomus jamesi (assembly GCA_023014485.1). NCBI lineage: Eukaryota > Metazoa > Arthropoda > Malacostraca > Isopoda > Cirolanidae > Bathynomus > Bathynomus jamesi. The sequence goes on along the minus strand of JAJOZX010000034.1, from coordinate 1,169,317 downwards.
GGTCAAGACCATCCACAGGCAAAACGTTCAAGGAAGCGATTCGAGATGACGCGATCGTCAAAATATTCACATAAGGCTACAGGAGTCGTTCGCCTACCGCCTTAGGCTACTAAGCCTAAGCGGTAACAAAACTCCCTGTACGCTGTAAACTAATATAAAAATCATTCCTGTATGTTAACAATATTATGAAATATAAGCAATTTAAACTGTTGCGTCTTTTTTTAATGGCCCTGTATATATATATATATATAATATATATATATATATATATATATATATATATATATATATATACTATGTCCAGTCAATAAGTTTGTGGAATCAGAAGTATGGGCGCAAAATGGACGAGTGCAAGAATGCTGTAATGCAATTGCAAGTGTTGATCAATGTTGCAAAGGGGTTATGCAACAAACGGGGAGTGGGAATGTTGCAACAACAACAAGGGGTTATGCAACTTCGAGGTGGAGTTATCCCCGAGAGAAAGAGAGGAGGAGAGAGAGGAAGAGAGGTGTTCGCCTGGCAGGAGCCAAGCGCATATTATTTTATTTTATTTTTTTTTTCTGTTTAAGGTGCTTTCAACCCTGCTGGATTATTGACACCATTTTTTTTTTTTTTTGTAGAGAAAGGTGGTGAAAGAAGTAGTAGAAGAAAGGGCATTAATTAAGCGCATATTAAGACTTCATCTGAGCTCCAGCTGTCTTATAAGGTGTAAATCCACCAGTTGGCTTAGGTGTAAATGGCTTGTTCAGGTGTACAGGTTGAGTTGCCAGATTGCGCTATTTATTTAACTAAAGCATATATTATTGACAGTTGGCTTAGAAATCCGTCAGTCGGTTTAGAAGGCGTAAATAGCTTGTTCAGGTGTACATTATTAGGTTTGAGTTGCCAGATAGCGCTATTTATTTAATTAATGCATATATTCTTGACAATTGGCTTAGAAACCCGTCAGTCGGTTTAGAAGGCGTAACCAGCCATTTGGTATAATTAAATAATAATATCGTTTACAACCAAAAGAATTAAATAAAACACCATTACATCATTCTGTTTATTTAGACGAATTATTGGAATCAATTTCATGAAATATATAGAAAATAAATATGCAATCAAACGATGGAATATATATAAAAAAATAATAAAAAATAATAGTATAAGAAATATGGACGAGGAATATATATATATATATATATAATCAAAAACATAATAAAAAATATAACCATCAATATAACAGTACAGGAGAAATATATATATACACAATTATATTAAATAATTAAATATATTGAAAATAAATACACTTTATCTTCTGCATTTAACTAAAATAAAAAATAAGTACAAAACGATGGAGTATAACCATCAGTATAGCAGTACAGGGGATATATATATATATATATATATATATATATTATATATATATATATATATATATATATATATATATCACAATTATGTTAAATAAGTAAATATACAAATATACTGAAAATAAATATACATCAAAATACATTCGCTTTGTTCTACAGCGCAAAACACTAAACTCACACGTAATCGAGTCTACAGTCACATCATTATTGCTTTGCACTACGCAGTAAACACGGCTTAATATTATTTCACCGCTCAAGTTATAGGGATACTTATACTCTATGTAAATGGCCTTCATATCGTTCAATACTATTTTTGTGCCCACTTTACAATCGGTTGGCAAGTTATCGTTAAATACGACTAGAATACAATCAAAAGCACGCACAAAGAGGTCATCGTTAGCCACCACATCATTATTAAATACAAGTTTATAAACACTCCTTTCCAATCGAGTGTTTATTTTTACCGACCCGAGCTTTTCAATCGTGAACTCTTTTTCACACTGCATAACGGCAGTTGAAATAATCTTCTAAGTCGTTAACAGCTGCTCATTATATAAAGAAATAGTTCTTCATGAGGAACTTAGGGGTACGAAGGTATGCCGTAATACCTATAGGAAACGTTACCAGGTGCCTGGTACCTATGATATCGTACCCTTTGGATACCATAATCCTTGATTGTTTTATATATATATATATATATATATATATATATATATATATATTATATATATATACACAGCGTGTCCCAAAGAAATGTATACCCACTTTGTTCGATAATACCAGCTATGAGGATAATAAATATATTACTGTTTATATGTTTTTTAATAAAGAAGTTTCTCCTGAATCTAAATATGTAATTATTTTTATTAAAAATTGAAGAACAAAAAAGTTACAGATGTTTAAATTAAAATTATTATTTTCGAGACTTCATGTGCGATATTTTCTAATATTTTTTTTTATGGCCTGGCCTGCCTTTTAACCGACTGTTTTGAGATACTTATGTTTAGTGCCTAGCTTAGCCTAGCCATTTCGTTGAGTTCTAATTAGGCAAGACTACAGTTTTGCTCTAACCTTATCTAACATCTTATAACTCTGCGACGTTTGTTCTTTTCTAACGACAATTTGAACATCTTAGATAAAGTGTCATTTAACCATGGAATTTGTAAATTTTTTGAATTAACTAATAATTACAACATTTATGCTTCAATATCAACACTAAACATAAGTATCTCAAAACAGTCGGTTAAAATATTAGAAAATATCGCACATGAAGTCTCGAAAATAATAATTATAATTTAAACATCTGTAACTTTTTGTTTTTCAATTTTTAATAAAAATAATTACATATTTAGATTCAGGAGAAAATTCTTTATTAAAAAACATAAAAAGTAATATATTTATTATCCTCATAGCTGGTATTATCGAACAAAGTGGGTATACATTTCTTTGGGACACGCTGTATATGTCTATTTACTTGTTAACGATATGTTTATTTTATTTATTACACGTATTTGTAAATATATACCTTGAATAATTCGATGATATGTTTATTAAATAAATCGTGTTTTAATTAGCGTTTCACTTTCTACTTTGTGTGTGTGTGTGTGTGTGTGTGTACAGGAGAAAGTTCTATGCTCCGCCCCCTGTATGATCGATCAATGATCACGTGACTCCTGCTACTACCTGGGCATATCTCTACCCTGCGTGCTCAGTTGACCGCTGCAAGCCCTGGATCTCAGACGTGTATTTGACGAAATCCCACGCAGATGAAAAATAGTAACGGCTACCTTTAATATTGCGTGTTCGACGTTTATGAAGTGATATTCGGCAAAGTGTGAAGATGTGGTGGATACCCAAAGACTCCCTATTCCACCCTCCTTTGATACTTTTAAGGCTACATTCAACCGTGCGAAGCTTGAGGAACAAGAGGTACAAATACTTTACGGCTATTCTGGCGAGAGCATTGCAGGATTTCGTGGTACAAGCGATGTATTGAACTATGTTGTAGGACTAAACTTTATAAAAGCCTACATATACCGAGAAGTGGAAGAAACAACATGTGCAGAAGAGAAGCAACGGTTATTGGTAGTTAGTCTTGTTGATGAGTGGTGTGACAAGCGGTATTATGTCATGTTGCATCATACCGAGTACTCATACCCTGCGGCTGAGAATGTAAATCTTGTCACAGTGGAGAATCTGAAGTATTTTTACCACTACATTAATATATACCATGACGAAGTTTGTGGTGAGGTTGTGGCTAAAGGCATGCGTGAGTTTTTAATAGAAATTAGGGACGAGTATTGTCTGCTAAGCAAATGGAAAAATATGGGCATGTGTTCCTCTCAAATAGTGCGCCGGAGTGTGAATAAAATGTTTAGTTCGTGAAAATCCCCCTGGACGAGAATGTCTGGTGCGCATTCTGGGGAGTGGAGTGATAAAACATTAAAACCGGTATTGCTTCATGTATCGCAGATGGAAAATTTCTCAAAACACCTACCCAGTGTAATGGGATACAAGTATCCACATGAATATTTCACGTTGGAACAACGCCCTACAGCCGAAGACCAGGATCTGGAAGATCGCGCTGCACATCTGTCCGTGACGATCGTTTCATCGTCTTGAGTGTTTTGCGAGATCGTCGCTTGACTGCCACAAACGTCCGCAATGAGCTGGAAAGGTCTCGAGATGTCAGTGTATCGGAGCGAACAGTTAGAAGGAGACTTATGGAAAGTGGCTTACATGCTAGACGTCGAGCAATGGGCCCGCAATTGCTCCCACACCAACGCAATGCTCGTCTTGCTTTCGCTCGTGAGCATGTCAATTGGACTATGGTCCAATGGGGACGAGTATTGTTCACGGAAGAATCAAGATTTAATCTTCGAACATCCGATGGACGGGAAAGAGTGTGGAGAAGAACAGGAGAAAGACTCGCCCCATGCACTTTCACGGAGAGGGTTGCTTTTCGAGGAAGCTCAGTCATGGTCTGGGATGGTATCATTTCAAACTCGCGCACAGAGCTTGTCGTTGTTGGTGGTGGGTCATTGACGTCCGCAAGATACGTGGAAGAGATCTTGCTGGAGCATGTGGTCCCTTTTGCTCCTTTCGTTGGCGAAGACTTCCTTCTACAGCATGATAACGCTAGACCCCATACGGCAAGAGCCGTTAGCGATTTCCTTGACGAAGCTGGACTTCGTCGAATCGAGTGGCCTTCCCGAAGTCCGGACCTGAAACCCCCATAGAACAGAAGTTACAACAAGCTTTAACTGAAGAGTGGGAGGGAATCCCACAAGATGTGATCGCCGATCTCATTCATGGGATGAATCGACGAATGGTTGCAGTCATTCAAGCTAGGGGAGGCAACACCTCTTATTAACCCTGGATCACAAGTTGTTGTTTTATTGTTATTTTTTTTTATTTTTGTTTTTGTCGAAATCTTTGTTTTTTGAGTTACAATTTTTTGTACAGTATTTTTTGATAATAAATTGTATTAAGCAGGTGTTTGAAGATTTTTTAATGTCCTCATAGACTAAATTTTCGAATTTTAAAACTTTTATAAACAGAAGCTTGCCCACTTTTTTGCTTTTCGCGATATTCCAAGTTGGCCGATTTTTCTGCGCTCATGTATATACAGTATATATACACATATACTTTATTTTAATCAGTGAGGTTTTAAGTAAGTAAAGGATTTTAAGGTGAAACGAGTATAAATTATAAATATTACAAATAAAAATGAAATTGTTGTTGTGACTTATTAAAATAAAAGCTTATAGATAAAATAGATTAAAATTACCAACAATTATATATATATATATATATATATATATTATATATTTTCGCCTGTCTGTTTGTCTGTCCTTTATGCATGCGCAAACCGTTTGACCTAGAGCTACCAAATCGGTCAGCCTGTCTGTTTGTGCGAATAGTTACAGGAAGTTAATGTGGCAATGTTTTTTTGCAGTTTTTTGAAAATCCCAACAACTTTACCATGCCACCAAAAAACGTGCAAGTTTGGGCAGATCTACATCAGCAGCCAGAAAATAAAGAAGCCCGGAAGCAGGAAAGCTTACATGAAGACAGTCACGCCTTGAAGTTGACTGTGAACGCATGCAACAGCCAGAGCAAGAGAAAACCTCCAAGAAGACAATCACGTCTTGAAGCTGTCCGAGAAAGTGTAGCAGCTACCAGAGCAAGAGAAACACCCAAGAAGACAATCACGCCTTGAAGCTGACCGTGAACGACATGCAACAGCAATGTGAAATTTATCCTGGGCAACGCTGGGTACCTCAGCTAGTATATATATACATATATATATATACACACACCTTTCCTTTCCTTTCAACCTTTCAAATGTTCCGTGCGATGATTCCTCATTTCACGAAGGTCAAGCTTGTCGCCCCTCCTCTCGAATTGGTCTGGTGAAGTAGTGAGTTGGTTTCTTGTACTCTCCACTTCACATAGCCAGGTACGCCCGGCTCATCGGGGATTGTTCTGAGCCAGGCGTCTAATCTTCTTTTGAAGATGTCCACCGCAACACCACTCGTGTTCCTTAGGTCTTTGGACAGCTGATTAAACAGTTTTGCCTCTCACAACAAAACTATTTTTCTTTCAGGGTTAAGGATGTTCCCTGTCCGGCCTTTAACTTGGGAACACGATACAGTCTTCCATTTCTACTTTCCACTGTTGTTTGGGGAATTACAGGGTTTAGAGTAAGATTTGGGGTAAGATTTGGGACTAGTTTCTCCATTATTTTCCAAGTGTAAATAATGGTGTATCTCTCTCTTCTCCTTTCCAGTGAATATAGGTTTAATTCGCGTAACCTTTCCCAGTAATTTAGTTCTTTGCACCCATTGATCTTGGCTGTGAAACTTCTCTGAATCCCATCTAGCTGTCTAATGTCTTCTTTTTTATATGGGGATGTTAGGACGGAGCAGTATTCCAATTTGGGTGTGATCAGTGTTTTCAATAGAGAAATCATTATATTCCTATCCCTTCGTTTAAAGGTTCTCAGTATCTGCCAGTTATTCTCTTTGCTCTGTTTACTATTATCTTATTTTGTGTTTTCAAATTTCGCGTCATCAGTCATTACAACCTCTCTCTCTCTCTCTCTCTCTCTCTCTCTCATCTCTCTCTCTCTCTCTCTCTCTCTCTCTCTATATATATATATATATATATATATATATATATATATATATGATATGATATATCGTACTTTCTGAGAAAAATTTCGTGATAAAAGTTCACATAATGGCGTCATAAATAACTTAAAAACTTATGTACGAGTATTTGTTTCTTTATCAGTTGTTTCGGAAAAATAAATTTAATTTTAAATATTATTTAGTTTAAAATACTTTTTACACTAAATACCATCTGATGCGACATTTTTCTTTATTTTATTTGCTATCTTACACCAGATTAAATTCAAAACAGTATATACCTTACCTTACAACCTTACAAAGGTTCCGCGCGATGATTTCTCATTTCGCGAAGGTCAAGCTTGTCGCCCCTCCTCTCGAGTTGGCCTGGTGAAGTAGTGAGTTGGATTCTTGCGCTCTCCACCTCACATAGCCAGGTACGCCCGGCTCATCGGGGATTGTTCTGAGCCAGGCGTCTAGTCTTCTTTTGAAGATTTCCACTGCAACTCCCTTCGTGTTTCTTAGGTCTTTGGGCAACTGATTAAACAGTTTTTGGTCCTCTCACTACAAAACTATTTTCTTTCAGGTTAACGATGTTCCCTGTCTCGCCTTCAATTTGGGAATACGACACAGTCTACCGCTTCTACTTTCCATCGTTGTTTGGGGAGTTATGGATTCAGAGTAAGATTAGGGACTAGTTTCTCCATTATTTTCCAAGTGTAAATAATGGTGTATCTCTCTCTTCTCCTTCCAGTGAATATAGGTCTAGTTCTCGTAACCTTTCCCAGTAATTAATATTTCAGATACTTCTGTTAGATCATCAGATAAATCACTGTTCTCATTTTTTAAAGGTCCGATAGTCGCTTGGTTTTTTCGACTTTCTTTTTGCGAAATTATAGAAGTACTTTGAGTTAACCTTTATCGCTTCTATAGCGTCATCTTCTTCTTTTCTGTATGCTTCTCGATTTGTTCCTGTATGACGACATCGATACTTTGTAGTTTATCATTTAATATTTTTTCTGATGTTGTTATCTTTACAATTACTTAATTTTGCAGTCACTCTTTTTCTCTTTCGGAACAATGCCCTCTTTTGTCTTTCGAACCTGCTTCTCTTTCCTCTGTGTTGTATCTTTGGGACATGTTTTTCCACAATTTCTAACGTCTTCTCCTCTAACGTCATTAGCATCTCTTCCGTTGTCTTGGCCTCGAAAATGGTTTTCCAATCTATTACTTCCATATATATATATATATCAGGGTTGGGTCGATTAACTTCCAAAATTAACTAGTTAAGTTAAGTTAACTTGAGATTCTTACCAATTAGGTTAAGTTAATGCCAATTTAAAAAATTAACCAGTTAAGTTAATTTTGAAAGTTAATCAATTAAGTTAATTAATTAACTTTTTCTTTCTTGGAAGTAGTCTGTAGACGCCTCATCATATATAACTAATCAAGGTAATGATAAACCTGAAATTATGTGGGATCACCTTGTACGTGTGATTGTCAATGCCCGATAAATTATATGTATTTTTTTTGCATATTATAGGGCAAGACATAAGGATAATTTTTTCTATAAGCTTTTATTATTTTTCTGTTTCTTATAAATAAATGAAATTTGTTTATGGTTTCAATTCACTTTTCTCAACAATCTCAACGTTTAGGCATATAATAGTTTTCCATTGTAAAAATGAAGGCAAAATGATTTAACAACAAATTGTTTTCTAAGCTGTATCGTTTATATTGTATACTATTGACACTGAACATAATCCAGATTCCTTACCAATAACAGTAAAATTAGACACATAAAATATATACTTCCCTTACAAATTAAACTTGCTTGTTAACTTTACAGAAGATGAGGTTCTCAAACCTTTCATCTCTTAGCCTATTACATTTCACTCAGAAAGATAAAAACAGCATTTTTATAGGAAAATTAATTGAAAATGAATTGAAGTTAATCATTAATTTGGAGATATTTCAGTTAAGTTACTGTAAGTTACGTTAAACTTTTTTAAAATTTAACTAGTTAAGTTAAATTAATTAACTTAAACGGTTAATCGGCAAAAAGTTAAGTTAATTAACTTAATTGACCCAACCCTGATATAATATATATATATATATATATATATATATATATATATAATATTTAGGAGAAATCCAATGACAAGGAGGAATGTAAATGCCATGAAAAGTCTTCTTTAATGCGCAACGTTTCGAGCAATACGCTCATCATCAGGCTAGATAATAACAATATGAAATTAGAATCATAAATAAATGTGAACAAGACAAAATAATTTCCATAAAACCTATTCAGTAAAAGCAAATTTTAAAAGACTAAAAGAAGAGGGTTAAATTCAAAGTTATAAAAATTTACATATAAAATTAACCAGAAATTTAAAAAGCTATTTTTATAACTTTGAATTTAACCCTCTTCTTTTAGTCTTTTTAAAATTTGCTTTTACTGAATAGGTTTTATGGAAATTATTTTGTCTTGTTCACATTTATTTATTGATTCTAATTTCATATTGTTATTATCTAGCCTGATGATGAGCGTATTGCTCGAAACGTTGCGCATTAAAGAAGACTTTTCATGGCATTTACATTCCTCCTTGTCATTGGATTTCTCCTAAATATTAAATTGAAGCTTTGTAGAAGCAAACCGCATGACTATATATATATATATATATACTGTATATAATGCGTCTCAATGGTGTAGTGGTTAGCGTCGTTGACTACAAATCCATCGGCCCGGCATCCAGACCCGGTGACGGCAGGCGGAGCGCAGCAAAATCCAACTGTTTATCCTCCCACACGATAAAGAAATTGGTTGATAGATAAATGGGTACCCTGGGTAGCTTAGTGGTAAAGACGCTGGGCTAATGGTAGGGTGTGGTTCGGATTCCACGTTAAACTATAGGTCTAAGGTGGAGTGACAAGCTTGACCCTCTTCAGAAGCAAAACCAAGGTTAACCAAGGTGTATACCTTACCTTACAACCTTACAAAGGCTTCGCGCGATGATTTCTCATTTCGCGAAGGTGAAGCTTGTCGCCCCTCCTCTCGAGTTGGCCTGGTGAAGTAGTGAGTTGGATTCTTGCGCTCTCCACCTCACATACCCAGGTACGCCCGGCTCATCGGGGATTGTTCTGAGCCAGGCGTCTAGTCTTCTTTTAAAGATTTCCACTGCAACTCCCTTCGTGTTTCTTAGGTCTTTGGGCAACTGATTAAACAGTTTTGGTCCTCTCATTACAAAACTATTTTCTTTCAGGGTTAAGGATGTTCCCTGTCTCGCCTTCAATTTGGGAATACGACACAGTCTACCGTTTCTACTTTCCACCGTTGTTTGGGGAGTTATAGGGTTCAGAGTAAGATTAGGGACTAGTTTCTCCATTATTTTCCAAGTGTAAATAATGGTGTATCTCTCTTCACTTCTCCTTTCCAGTGAATATAGGTCTAGTTCGCGTAACCTTTCCCAGTAATTTAGTTCTTTGCACCCATTGATCTTGGCTGTGAAGCTTCTCTGGATCCCTTCCAGCTGTCTAATATCTTCTTTTTTATATGGGGATGTTAGGACCAAGCAGTATTCCAATTTGGGTATTACACTGGGTAACAAAATTTGAAACATTTTCTGTTTATTGTGATTTTTCTGTTGCTTCTTAATGATTTCGGGGCGCTGATTCAAAAAATGATATTGGTTTTTCTCTATCATCAACCGTTTCAAAAATATAGGTTATCACACTTTTCATATGGCAAAGTATATAAAGAAGGCTAACATAAATATTTTCTGAAAATAAAAACACTATTGGAAATTAATGTTTATTGAGCCAAAATTGTTTGACAAACCCAAAATGGTGCAAAGGATATAATATATATCATGAGGAGAACCGATAAGAGAATAACAAGCCTCGTTATGCAGTGTGCGTTCCTTAAAAATGCACTGAAGAACGCGACTTCCGCGTATGAACATTCTTATCCTTTCTGATCAGCGACCATACGTAGTCTCCCATCATGGAAGCATCCCAATGGCCTTGGTACCTTTTCTCCATTGTTTGAATATCTTGATGAAATCTTTCGCCATGTTCTTCACTCACATCGCCCAGGTTATCACGAAAAAAGTCTAGATGTGAATGCAGATAGTGTAATTTTAAAGACATACGGCACCCCATTTTGCCATAGCACTTAATCAAGTTTGACACTAACTCCTTATAGTTTGGTGCTTTATGGTTGCCTAAAAATCCACGAACCACATCACGGAAAGCACACCAAGCCTCTTTTTCGATCGGAGTCATCTTGGCTTCAAGGTTCTTTGAATTCAACAGCGCCTTGACTTGTGGTCCTACAAAGATGCCAGCCTTGACTTTGGCCTCAGAGAGTTTAGGGACCATGACCCGAATCTGTTGGAAAACTTCCCCTCCAAAATCTAACGCAGTTACAAACTGCTTAATTAGACCCAACTTAATATGGAGAGGTGGTAGCAGAACTATGTCAGGCTTCACAAGAGGTTCCCTGAGTACATTGTACTTTCCTGGTTGCAATCCTTCACGTGGAGGCCACTGAACTGTTTTATAGTGCTCAGTTGAAGCCCTCCTATCCCACAGGCAAAGAAAACATGAATATTTAGTAAACCCTCCTTGTAAACCTAACAGGAAACCAGTCATTTTGAAATCACCACACACGTCCCAGTTATATTGTTCATACCTGATTTGAGTGAGCAGTTGTTTGACATTTTCATAGTCCTCTTTCATTTGAACAGAATGTGCAACTGGTATAGATGGATGTTTGTTCCCATTGTGGAGTAGAACAGCTTTTAAACTCCGAGTTGAACTGTCAATAAACAGGCGCCACTCTGAGGGTATATGCAGTGGCGGATTTAGGGGGGGGCCGAGTATGCCATGGCCTACGGCCCCGCGCCTGTGAGGGCCCCGCGCCGTCACATATAATTATAATGTTGGATTCCACTATAAATAATACAATTGATTAATGATTAGTGATAATTATGGTATCACTCTCTTTGCTGGCGGGAGTTTAGTTCTATTCAGGCCGCTGTGGAGTGCACATGTGAGTGTGTTTAGTGGTAAGTAATGGTAAAAGTCGTATCTCGAAAAAGTCGCCAGTCAATAAATGGGGATGGGGGAGTTTTAGTCAGCTTTATAATAACATAAATAAGTTGAAAAATGTTAAATTAATGTAATTAATTTTTTTATATGAAACGTACTTAGGCTAGGTTAGGTCAGTTTAGCTTAGATTTCATAATAAATACATTTTATACATATTTAAGGAAAAAGTCGCCACTGGTGGGGGCTGGCGACTTTTCCCATAAAGCGACTTTTTCACCCGAACAACTGTTTAGTGTCTGTATTTAATTAATTAATTAAACTGTATTAATTAATACTAAACCGAGGGTCAAGTGTAAATAGTTTGTTTTTTATGTTTTTATGTTTCAGGATAAGGCAGTGAGGCTGCACTGAGGCACAATGGAGAAATCAACAAGTCGTGATCGTGATCAAGGGAGGAAGTATAAAGCTGGCTCTGTTAAACGACAAGAAAAGGCAGACGTAAACCAAAGAGTAAAAAAACTACAAAAAAACTCAATGGTTGACATATCCAACAGTATCTGAATCTGCAAAATCACAAACTCAAACTGAATCCGGTCAAACTGAATCTGAATCAGTAGAGACACCAATTACGCCTGAAACAACTGGAGAAGCCACAACTAGTACTGAACCTAGTGTACTGTAGTTAGCGCAATTGAACCTGAACACAGTGACAGTGAGGAGACACAAGAGGAAGTGAAAGTTATGAATACCGGTACTGAACAAGGATTTGAAACGGATCTTGGATTATGGCCTAAAATAATTACTGAAAATGTGTGTGACTATTGGTTGAAAAAGGGAAGCGCAGAATGTCGACACTGTGATGGTGACTTCAAAGAGTCAGCTGTGAAAGAGCTAAACAGAACCCGTCATTGTACAAAGACATTATTCACTCGAACTCATTCATTATCTGGCCAAGAAATTAATCTTAAATGGCTCTGTTACTCTAAAACAACTGGTAAAGTGTATTGTTTTGCTTGCAAGCTTATGTCAAAGGTGGAAAGCTCATTCACAACTGGCTTCAATGGTTGGAAGAACGCTAGGTATGTCATAGAATCTCACAGTAGGTCAGATCAGCACAGGAAAAGTATGGTCGAAATGATATATCGAAAGACTGCGGGTGCCCGTATTGACTCTAATCTAGTACAACAATATGAAAGTGAATGCGAGTACTGGCAAGCAGTATTGAGGAGGTGTGTAGATGTTTTAAAGCTACTTTGCGAACGCGGGCTAGCCATTCGAGGTAAAGATGAAGTAATTGGATCAGTACACAATGGAAACTATCTTGGGATTCTAGAGCTGCTGAGCACATACGACAGTTTCTTGGCAGCACATATCAAGAAACACGCAAACAAAGGTAGTGGTCATACTTCCTACTTGTCCCATGTCATTTCTGAGGAAGTCATTGGAATAATGGCAGAAAAGGTTATGTCCTCAATAACAGATGAAGTAAAAACAGCAAAGTACTTCTCAATTTCTGTTGACTCCACACCTGATATTTCACACATGGATCAACTTACTTTTACAATCCGCTATGTACTGCCTACTACAGGTCCAGTTGAAAGGTTTTTGCAGTTTATTCCCATGCTAAGCCACACTGGCAGAGATATTGCTACAACTGTTCTTGATTTTCTTAAAGAGAAGAACATTCCAGTTATCGACTGCCGAGGACAGTCCTATGACAATGCCAGCAACATGTCTGGTAAATATCTGGGGACCCAACAGATAATCAAGAATGAGTGTAGTGAAGCTGAGTACATACCATGTATGGCTCATTCCTTAAACTTGGTGGCTAAGTGTGCTGCAGAAAGCTGTCCTGCTGCAGTGTCATTGTTTGCTCTGGTACAAAATATGTACTCCTTTCTTGTTGCATCTACTTATCGTTGGAGGAGACACCGTGAGGTACTAGAGACTAATAAAGATAAGAAGTTGAAAGTTGATAAAATACTTTCAGACACTCGTTGGTCAGCACGAGCAGATGCTGTAGCTGCTCTCAGTAGAGCACACAAAGAAAACATCATTGTTCTGGAAGAGTTATTCTCAGATCAGAATCAGCCAGCTGAAACAAGAGCTGAAACAAGTGGTCTTCTCAAAGGTTTGAAAAAACTTGAAACAGTGATTCTTCTTGAAGTTTGGGATACAGTATTGGAAAGGTTTCAGAGTAGCAGTATCCAGCTGCAAAAATCTGGGCTCTCCCTCAACACAGCTGTCACACTGCTAGAGTCTCTTTTACAATTTGCTAAAGACCTGAGATCCCAGTTCGATGACTTTGAAGCAAAAGCTATGGCTAAGTGTGATCCCTGTGATGTGACGAGTAATGATGCATACTACGCCAACACGCAGCGTATTAGGAAGCGCAAGCGTCACCACGATGAACTAGACTCCGCGGAGGATGTTATGCTGACAGGGAGAGACAAGTTTAGAGTGACTGCATTCTTGCCCATCATTGACAAGCTCTGTGCTGCCCTACAACAACGCATTGCTGCTTACAGCGACCTTCGAGAGAAATTTGGGTTTTTATCAGAAATCTCAAACAAAACGAACACTGAGCTTAAAGCATCTGCTGAAAAGCTTGTGTCTTCATATCCTAAGGACTTGGAGGCTGGATTGGAGTCGGAGCTTTTGCAGTTTGCACACCTTATGAAATCCATTCGAAGAGATTCACCTGAAAGTGCTCCTTCATCAGGTGGTGCAAAGGCTGCAAAAAGTCCTGAACTAGAAATGTATGAGATAATTCACAGACATGACATGGTAGAAACATTTGCTGATGTTGAAATTGTATTACGACTCTATCTCTGCATGTTTGTCACAAACTGCAGTGGGGAGCGATCATTCTCCAAGATGAAACTAGTCAAGAATTATCTAAGAAACACCATGGGGCAGGACCGTTTGTCTTCACTCACCCTGTTGAGCATTGAGCATGAGAAATTAAGGGTGCTTGATTTTACTGATGTCATCAAACAGTTTGCAAGTAAGAAGGCTAGAAAAAATCTTTTTTGACTGAGAAATAGTTAAGTGTACCGTACAAATTGCCTGCAATAAACAAAACCCACTCATTGCATCATTTGCATGTCAGTCAAGTGGTATTCTCTTTAGTTAATGGTGTATTATTATGGTTATTTTTTGTTAATGGTGTATTATTATAGTTATTTTTTATTGTTAAGCTTCAAAAAAACAAATGTGTAATGTTCAACTATGAAATGGTCATTTGGCTAATTAATTATCAATAAATTGAATATTGTTTAAAAAGTAAATTTATTTTAACGCTTCGCTCGCCCATTGATTTGAGGGCCCCGTAAGGTCACCACTGGGGGATGGGGGTGTAAATCTTCATTTCAGTTAATTAAGCTAGCTTTGCGTAGTTTGGGGCCCCGCACTCCAACCGGCCTAGGGCCCCGCGCACCTTAAATCCGCCACTGGGTATATGTGTTAACCCAATAGCTGTGAATATACCATTAACCTCGCTGCAATAACAGAGAGAGCCATTGACATCGTAGAACCTTGCAAACTCTTCATGCCGCTTTCGGTATACAGTGGTCTTGCAGTCTTCTCCAAGCAAATTCCACTCTTTGAGTCTGGAGGTCAGAAGCTCAGACCCTGATTTCGTCAGACCCAAATCTCTAATTAAGTCGTCCAATTCCCTCTGATTTGGAAAGTGAGGGTTTGTACTGAAAGTTACTGTATATTCTTCATCATGACTGTCCTCACCAGCCGACATCTCAGATGAGCTAGCTGCATCCTCATTTTCAACCTGCAAAGCAAAGAAATAAAATATAGGCATAGCTATATATGTAGAAGAGCATCAGCACTAAGAAAAATCGACACATAATGACCCACAGTCTGTAAATACAGAAGGTAAAGTAATGGATAGATACCTGTTCTGGTGGACGTGGTATTGGAAGACCTTCGCCATGTGGTACAGGAGCTATGGACGACGCTATGCTTGGATACTGAAGAGTCTGCCTTCCTTTAACTTTCCTGTACTTAAAAACATCTACCATGCAGTAGTAGCAATCGTCGTGGTAGTTCTTTGGTTCTCTCCATATTCTGGGTACCGCAAAGGGCATTGCCTTGCGTACTCCCCGCAGCCACCCTTCAAGTGTGGAGCGGCAGCTTCCACAGATCACATGGGGTGCCCAGGGCTTATCTTGGTCACCCATAGGCATACCAAAATAGAGCCGATACGCGATCCAGAACTTGGTGCCTTTCACAATCTTGTGCGATACTTGCTTGGGGCCTATGTAATACCCACAAACGTAGTAGAATATATCCGGCGAGTGTTTACAAGCTCTAGTTGCCATTCTCTTTACCAAACTTTACTACATTAATCATAACCTGCAGATATAGAGAGAAGAGTTATTAAATCTGCAACAGATTACAGATTCCAGAAAAAAGATGTATTCACAACACTGAAATAATGTTTGCAATAAAAAAGGATCGATAACACTCAAATCGTCAGCACAGGGAAGCACAGAAACACAGTACCTCAGTGCTGGTAACCATCAGACAAACAACCTGCTTTCTTTGTGTGCTCACACTTACTGACTTCTTAGACTCTGCGCTCTTCTTTATATAGCACAGTGGAAGTTTCGGGCAATTTCTAGAGCAAGAAACTGTCAACGAACATCCGGATTGTTCTCAGCAATTCCTGATTATTCTGATATTGCTGTGCCCATAATAACATTATACTGGTAAAACATGAAAAATGGATTATCTCTGAAACCATTGATGATACACACATAAAAACATAAAAAATTCTATATAAACAGAATCAGTGTTACACAGTGTTATCAGGGTTTTCAGTAGAGGAATCATTACATTCCTATCCCTTCGTTTAAAGGTTCTCAATATCTGACCCGTTATTCTCTGCTCTGTTTACTGCTATCTTATTTTGTTTCAAATTTCGCATCATCTGTCATTACAACCCCTAAATCTTTTGCTCTGGTGTTTCTCTGAATTTACTCTCCATTTGGGATATAATATTCCATGGATTTTAGGTCTTCTCTTTTTCCGTACCGTAATAGCTGAAATTTCTCGGTGTTAAATTTCATATTGTTGTCTTCCGTCCACTTGTAGATTTGTAGATTCTTTTTCTGTCGGTTTGTAGAGATCCTATGTCTTCTGGGTTTCTTGTTTTTCTACTGATCTTTGTGTCATCCGCAAAGGATGTTACTGTGCTGTCTCTGGTAACGTCCTCATCTATGTCAGTTAGCATGATTATGAAGAGTAGTGGAGCTAATACTGTTCCTTGTGGTACCGAGCTGAGGACCTCTGATTCTGATGAAGATACTCCTTGTACTGTAACGACTTGTCGCCGCTTACTAAGAAAATTATATATCCATTTCCCTACTTTTCCTGTTATTCCCATATATTTCAGTTTATGTATTATGATTCCGTGGTCACACTTGTCGAACGCTTTAGCAAAGTCTGTGTATAGTACATCATAGTTTTCATTACTTTCAAGTGAATCAATAATGTTGTTGTACTGTTCCATTAGTTGTGATAGGCATGATCTGCCTGACCGAAACCCGTGTTGGTTATCATTGAATTTTTTCCGAGTTTCCAAAAAGTCATAGATTTTCTGTCTAACTATTCTTTCAAATATTTTAGTGAGATGGGATGTAAGCGATACTGGCCTATAGTTTTTGGCCTCGGATCGATCTCCTCCTTTATATATTGGGACTATGTTCGCGCTCTTCAGGATGCCCGGTATTTCTCCCGTGTCTAGTGATCGTCTCCATATCCAGTTTCGGGGCTCGGCGATTGCATTATTGCAGTTTTTGATCAGTGTGGCATTCCATTTATCCGGTCCTGCCGCTGAGTGTGTTTTTAGTTTCCCTATGGCTTGTGTAGTATTATCCGTCGTGAAGTCGAAATCCGTCATACTTTCCCCTCGTGGTTCTTCTTCAAAGAACGCGTTTCTATCGCATATCAATTAAAGGTCCGATAGTCGCATGGTTTTTCGACTTTCTTTTTGCGAAATTATAGAAGTACTTTGAGTTAGCCTTTATCGCTTCTATAGCGTCGTCGTCTTCTTTTTCTGTATGCTTCTCGATTAGTTCCTGTATGACGCCATCGATACTTTGCAGTTTATCATTTAATATTTTTCTGATGTTGTTATCTTTACAATTACTTAATTTTGCAGTCACTCTTTTTCTCTTTCGAAACAATGCCCTCTTTTGTCTTTCGAACCTGCTTCTCTATCCTCTTTGTTGTATCTTTGGGACATGTTTTTCCACAATTTCTAACGTCTTCTCCTCTAACGTCATTAGCATCTCCTCCGTTGTCTTTGCCTCGAAAATGGTTTTCCAATCTATTACTTCCATGCTGGATGTCACATCTTCCCAGTTTATGGCTTTGGAGGGAAAATTAAAAATTTTGAATTTGCTTCTTTCTGTTGTGCGTGTTCTTTCCTTTCCTGTTGCCTTTATATTAGTTGTTATTTCAATGATGTTGTGGTCCGATATCATAGTTGGGGATATTTCTACATTATCAATTAGATTACTGTTGTTTGTGAATACCAAATCTAGGCAGTTGTTTTTCTTGTGTTTTCTGTTATTTCTTGGGTTAACATAAATTCATCAGCTAAAGCTAGTAGCATTTTTACCTGCTCCTGGTCTTCTCGTGTGCCTCCCTTGTCCTGGTGTATACATATATTTTTTCCTATCCTTTTATATTTCATGAATGGGAAATTAAAATCACCACAGAGAAAAATATTTGGGGTTGGAGAGTGTAGATCTTTTACCAAGTTTCTTACCTCTGTAATGGAATCTGAAAATTTTGAGGTTGGCGTGTTTGGGGGTCTGTACATTACAATTAGTACCATATTTAATTTTTCAATTTTTGCTGTAACACATTCTACGTATATATATATATATATATATATATATATATATATATATATATATATATTAAACACGGGAGAAATACCGGGCATCCTGAAGAGCGCGAACATCGTCCCAATATATAAAGGAGGAGATCGATCCGAGGCCAAAAACTATAGGCCAGTGTCGCTTACATCTCATCTCACCAAAATATTTGAAAGAATTGTTAGACAGAAAAATCTATGACTTTTTGGAAACTCAGAAAAAATTCAATGATAACCAACACGGGTTTCGGTCAGGCAGATCATGCCTGTCACAACTAATGGAACACTACAACAACATTATTGATTCACTTGAAAGTAATGAAAACTATGATGTACTATACACAGACTTTGCTAAAGCGTTCGACAAGTGTGACCATGGAATCATAATACATAAACTGAAATATATGGGAATAACAGGAAAAGTAGGGAAATGGATATATAATTTCCTTAGTGAGCGGAGGCAAGTCGTTACAGTACAAGGAGTATCTTCATCAGAATCAGAGGTCCTCAGCTCAGTACCACAAGGAACGGTATTAGCTCCACTACTCTTCATAATCATGCTAACTGACATAGATGAGGACGTTACCAGAGACAGCACAGTAACATCCTTTGCAGATGACACAAAGATCAGTAGAAAAATACGAAAACCAGAAGACATAGGATCTCTACAAACCGACATAAACAAAATTTACAAGTGGACGGAAGACAACAATATGAAGTTTAACACCGAGAAATTTCAGCTATTACGGTACGGAAAAAGAGAAGACCTAAAGTCCATGGAATATTATACCCCAAATGGACAGGAAGTCCAGAGAAATTCCAGAGCAAAAGATTTAGGGGTTGTAATGACAGATGATGCGAAATTTGAAACACAAAATAAGATAGCAGTAAACAGAGCAAAGAGAATAACGGGTCTGATATTGAGAACTTTTAAACGAAGGGATAGGAATGTAATGATCCCCCTACTGAAAACCCTGATAATACCCAAACTGGAATACTGCTCGGTCCTAACATCCCCATATAAAAAAAGAAGACATTAGACAGCTGGAGGGGATTCAAAGAAGTTTCACAGCCAAGATCAATGGGTGCAAAGAACTAAATTACTGGGAAAGGTTACGAGAACTAAACCTATATTCACTGGAAAGGAGAAGAGAGAGATACACCATTATTTACACTTGGAAAATAATGGAGAAACTAGTCCCTAATCTTACTCTGAATCCCATAACTCCCCAAACAACGGTGGAAGGTAGAAACGGTAGACTGTGTCGTATTCCCAAATTGAAGGCGAGACAGGGAACATCCTTAACCCTGAAAGAAAATAGTTTTGTAGTGAGAGGACCAAAACTATTTAATCAGCTGCCCAAAGACCTAAGAAACACGAAGGGAGTTGCAGTGGAAATCTTCAAAAGAAGACTTGACGCCTGGCTCAGAACAATCCCCGATGAGCCGGGCGTACCTGGCTATGTGAGGTGGAGAGCGCAAGAATCCAACTCACTACTTCACCAGGCGAACTCGAGAGGAGGGGCGACACGCTTGACCTTCGCGAAATGAGAAATCATCACGTGGAACCTTTGTAAGGTTGTAAGGTAAGGTATATGATACACACAGACCGTGCATGGAACAAGGAACTCTTCTGGGATAATTAAATCCACTATAGTCCGAATAAGTAATGGTAAATGACAAATACCATAGTTTTTCTTTTTCATGATGCTAGCCCAACGTGGGCAACGGGTCACTCGCAAAGAGGTCCCATAAATATAGCTTCCCTCACCAGCTATCTGCAAAACAGACAGGATCCAGCTTTGGGACATGGATCTAGGGTTTAAAGCAGCCTAGCCCTGCTACATTTAGAACCTCAATATAAGCAAAAGACTCGCTGCCTTCACGTCAGATTGAATACATCAACGAAAAAGGGTAACTATTATATTTTTAGCCAAAAACCAAAACTTAAACCTCAACTGGCAGAATTGAGCGTCCACTTTTCAAGGCACATAACATGTCCGTTTCAAGATGGGAATGAACTCAGAATGGTACCCTGAGTTTTTTATGATACACACAGACCGTGCATGGAACAAGGAACTCTTCTGGGATAATTAAATCCACTATAGTCCGAATAAGTAATGTTAAATGACAAATACCATAGTTTTTCTTTTTCATGATGCTAGCCCAACGTGGGCAACGGGTCACTCGCAAAGAGGTCCCATAAATATAGCTTCTCTCACCAGCTATCTGCAAAACAGACAGGATCCAGCTTTGGGACATGGATCTAGGGTTTAAAGCAGCCTAGCCCTGCTACATTTAGAACCTCAATATAAGCAAAAGACTTGCTGCCTTCACGTCAGATTGAATACATCAAAGAAAAAGGGTAACTATTATATTTTTAGCCAAAAACCAAAACTTAAATCTAGATCCATGTCCCAAAGCTGGATCCTGTCTGTTTTGCAGATAGCTGGTGAGGGAAGCTATATTTATGGGACCTCTTTGCGAGTGACCCGTTGCCCACGTTGGGCTAGCATCACGAAAAAGAAAAACTATGGTATTTGTCATTTAACATTACTTATTCGGACTATAGTGGATTTAATTATCCCAGAAGAGTTCCTTGTTCCATGCACGGTCTGTGTGTATCATAAAAAACTCAGGGTACCATTCTGAGTCCATTCCCATATATATATATATATATATATATATATATATATATATATATATCGACAGATACGCCTTCAAATACTTTCGCAATTTTCCTTTTGCCTTCTGAGAAATAACATTCATGATGAGGATTGCGTTCGACCTCGTTATAAGAGACTCTCCGGCACGACGCCTCAATCGCATCTCACCTCTCTCCTCTGAAGAACTTCAGTGACACACTAGATCTCATCATGTAAAAAACGTTAGTAACAGGCCCCATTGGCCTGGTGTCATTCACCTAATTTTATATAAAGACTTTTATTACCTCGCGCGTATTATAATATTGACGTCATTAATCAAGTACACATTTATACATTTCATTTCCACTGAACTTGCAATCAAACAACTGCTACTTTTATTTTGTCTCATTTATATATCATTTATTTAATTTAATTAAGGAAGAAAACTCATTCTATTAATTTCCTTAATTAATAACATTATTTGGTCTGCAAAAGATCATTGGTGACCCCAGTATCAGGCAATCCTAATCCTTAATCAATAATTATTAACATTCATTAACTTCACCTAATTAACATTATTACAGAGCCAACGAACCAATATATATAGTACCGTGCAAAAGTAAGAGACCACTGTCGATCTGATAACTATTAGATAATCTGTCGTATGAAAATTGGTTTTGATACTAAAATACATATTAACTAGAACCTCTGGTTCATATTAATGTATAACTAAGTTATTACTTAAGTGTATAAAGTTTTATAAGCTGGATGACCCTTTAGTCTGCATAAATTGGACTTGAAGGTTGATTCATTATATTACTTATAACGCATGTGCTTTAAAAATCTAGCGAACTATTAATGATGGATCTGCAGTAATTGCTCCTAAGCTATTGTTATATCAGTATTTACAATTAAAAGTATTGACATATTCATTTTAATTCTGAAAAACAAATTTAACCGAAACGTTTCTCATTATAATCCTAAGCCATGCTGTTTTCTTTCTTTCACAGGCTTAAGAAATGACGAAAAGTACAATTTCTGATGAGATTAGATATAAAAATGATACATCTGCATGGCGAGGGACTGAGTCAAAGAAAAATAAGTGAATCTACAGGTATTTCCAAAACTGGTGTAAAAACAATCTTGGCTTGTCACAGATCAAATGGGACCCCAACTGATCATTCTAGATCAGGGAGGCCCTTTAAGCTTTCTGCATCTGATTTACAATACCTAAAGATTACTTCCCTTCGAGACAGATGCAAATCCAGCACTTCACTTGCAGCAGACCTCGAAAAAACAACAGGTGTCTCAGTTGATCCCTCTACTGTACGAAGGAAGCTTAACTCAGTAGGTCTCAGATGTCCAATACTTTTGTTCCAAAGCATATTTTCTTCTCTTCTCTTTATTCCATTCCTTAAAAGTGGCTTTTTTTTGCTGCAACACGTCCTTCAAGACCTACTGAGTTAAGCTGTATATATATATATATGTATATATATATATATATATATATGGTGAAGGCCGCTTCTGGCAAGCTTCAATTTCAATTTAAGCAGAAAGCCACAGACAAGAAGGAAAGAAACATCCATCAAGTTGGAAAGGGACTATATTTTGTATATTGCAACGTTTCAAGCACAAACTATGCTCATCCTCAGGCAAAATTCTAAAAAGTTAAAAACATAATATTAAAAACCATAATGACATTAACAAAATAAAATAGGGAAAAAATCCACAAGCATTACTTGTGCCCATATGGGCATAAGCCATAGAACTGACAAACCTTTGAAAACTAAAGAAGCTTCAGCTATACGCAGCCATGTTATTCTATGCAAAGTCGATATAACTTTAGCTAATCTTAACATTTTAGATTCCGCTCCGTGTGAGCAAACGTTAAGACTTTTAGAATCCCTGTATATTAAAACTCTCTCCCCTTCGCTTAACTCTGATATTTCATCCGTTCCCCTCCGTCTAAACTGAACATCTTGAACAACCAACCTTTACTTGGTTTTAGATGCTTCTGTTTTTTAGTTTTGCCTCGGAATCTGTGCTGCTTAGACTTAAGGTGTGTTCCTTTTAGTGTGGGTTTTTAATTTTTTAGTGTTTTAAAAGATAGCCTGTGAATTTTTAGTTTTTTTTTAGTTTTACATTTTGTATTTTATAGCTGTTATTCATTGTTCGTTTTTAGTGTCACTTTCATTGTTTTAAAGCTTGTTAATTGTTCGCTTTTGTTTTATAATAGTCATTATGGTTTTTAATTAACTTTCTAGAATTTTTTTAGTGTGACTTTTTGTTTTTAATGCTTGTGGATTTTTTCCCTATTTTATTTTGTTAATGTCATTATGGTTTTTAATGTTTTTAACTTTTTAGAATTTTTGCCTGAGGATGAGCATAGTTTGTGCTTGAAACGTTGCAATATACAAAATATAGTCCCTTTCCAACTTGATGGATGTTTCTTTCCTTCTTGTCTGTGGCTTTCTGCTTAAATTTATATATATATATATATATATATATATATATACACACACACACAGAACCATTCTGAGTTCATTCCCATATATATATATATATATGTATATATATGACAAATACTATAGTTTTTTTTTCATGATGCTAGCCCGACGTGGGCAACGGGTCACTCGCAAAGAGGTCCCAAAAATATAGCTTCCTTCACCAGCTATTTGCAAAGCAGATAGGATCCAGCTTTGGGACAGGATCTAGGGTTTAAAGCAGCCTAGCCCAGCTACATTTAGAACCTCAATATAAGCAAAAGACTCGCTGCCTTCACGTCAGATTGAATACGTCAAAGAAAAAGGGGTAACTATTATAAATCCTGGGCTAGGCTGCTTTAAACCCTAGATCCTGTCCCAAAGTTGGATCCTATCTGCTTTGCAGATAGCTGGTGAGGGAAGCTATATTTTTGGGACCTCTTTGCGAGTGACCCGTTGCCCACGTCGGGCTAGCATTATGAAAAAGAAAAAAACTATAGTATTTGTCATTTATCATTACTTATTCGGACTATAGTGGATTTAATTTTCCTAGAAGAGTTCCTTGTTCCATGCACGGTCTGTGTGTGTCATAAAAAACCTCAGGGAACCATTCTGAGTTCATTCCCATCATGAAACGGACATTAGGGCGGAGTGGAAAACTCATTTTTCGAATTTTCAAATTGGCTAGTGTGGAAAATGTGTGGAGTAGTGAGGAAATAAGCTGGTATAAATTTAAAATCATAACATTAATATCTTCAGGTGCCACAATGACCTTCAATATTGAAAAAAATTGAAAAAAGCAGATTTTAACCAATAATTACAGAAGAGTCCACGATGCACAATAGACAAGAATTTATTCACACTTGTATAAAAATAGCTCAGTCAACCTTTAAAAAAAGTTTCTATTCTCTAAAAACAGTTTTCTATAGTCAGCTCACTCAGCTGTCACGTGAGTACCTCGGTTCAGTGTAGCTGTCGCTCTCGTAGCAGGTGGGTGTTCTGTTGTTGGCGTTACTCAGATAGTCTAAACTATATTTCTTATATATTTTGCATTTCTGTATTGTGTTGCCCTAAATTTGCCATGTACTATTAACTGAAATTAACGTATAATTGATATTAGCTCTTTCTTTTTCAGATTTGTATACTTTCAAAATGTCTCGAGTTTGTGCAAAATCAACCAGGGCCTCAACTGAGTGCCCCATGTTTGGTATGGGGAAGATTTGTGGCACAGGAATCTTCCTACATACGAAGGAGTTTTTAAATATTACTTGTTTGTAAGAAACGATTTGAAACAGAATACTAATAAAGATCCTTCAATATCTCAAATATTAGAACAAGTTGTTGATAAATTGAAAACAATTTGGGAAAGTGCTTCCGTCCCAATTCTGTCAGACAGGCGAATTGAAACAATGTTCAGAAGCTACCACGAAAAGTATCGTGTCATTATGAAGCCATACCAAAGCAGAAAAAATTCTGAAGCTTACAAAGCAAAGATTGATATGTTCAAAAAAGAAGCACACACGAAACTTTTTGACATTGCAGCGTGCGAGTGCAAAGTACTAACACAATGTTCTTGTCCCAAAGAAAAACGGTTCCAAAGGAAGAAGTGACGTTCCTCTTAGATCAAAGGAGTGAAAGAAAACTGTTTATTGATAGAGTAGATATTACACTCTCAAAGAAAAAAGCATCTACGTTGCTAAGAAAGCAAAAAGAAGCTGTGAGGCTCACCAAAGAATCTTCACAGGAGAAATTGCAGGATACAAATGTTGAATTATCATCATCGACATCAAATAGTGAAAGTGAATCTGGTGAAATATCAGACGATACATTTCCAGAGCCAGTTAGCTCGAAGAGAAAGCTCGAACAACCTGAAGAACAATTATTCAAGAAAAGGAAAACTACAAATCTACCTTCAGTGGCTACTGCTTGTGACAGGACTGCAGTTTCAGATCGAGCTGCAGCATTCATTGTTAGTGCAGTATTGCAAGATATTGGAGAAGTTTCTATTGACAATACATCTGAAGTAGTGGATAGGAGTAAAATCAGAAGAGAAAGACAAAAGAAGAGATCAGAAATTATGAAAGATCAAAATCAGGTCCCAATCAGAGGAATATTTTGATGGTCGAAAAGATTCTACACTCTTCCAAGAAAAAAAAGAGTCCAAAGTATATCAGAAGAAGGTAACAGAAGAACATATCACTTTAGTGAGAGAACCTGGTTCAGATTATTTGGGCCATTATTCTGTGAATTCTGGATCAGCTGAAGAAATATGTAAAGGAATGTTTGAGTATATTGGAAATAATGACATGAACCTGGAAAACCTTGTTGCCATTGGATGCGATGGTGCAGCAGTCAACACTGGAGAAAAGGGAGGCGTTATAAGGCTTATAGAATTGAAGCTGAAGAAGCCAGTTCAACATTTAGTGTGCCAGCTCCATGCCAATGAATTGCCATTACGCCATTTAGTTGCAAAGCTGGATGGAAAAACATCTGGCCCCGCGGATTCACCGGTCCTATTGGCAGGGAATTAGAGAACTGTGAGAGTCTTCCTATTGTCGAGTTTGAAAGGATTGATGCTGAGGAACCAACTGTAGACTGTGAAGATCTTAGCACCGACCAAAAATATCTAATTGATATTCATCAGGCCATAACAAAGGGATATTGCTCTCCAGATCTTGCTCATCGTAGTCCAGGCAAAATGGCACATTCACGATGGCTGACTACAGCAAATCGTTTGCTTCGTCTATACGTTTCAACTGTAAGTCCATCTGAGAACCTCATGAACATTGCTTCTTTTATAATAAAGGTCTACATCCCAATGTGGTTATGGAAAAAATAGGTCCTGCTCCAACCAGATTAGCCTAAACACAACCTAGGCTACGTTGGAGTTGGAAGACCTAGGCCAAAGATGAACTAGCCTAACTATGTGTCCATAAACAGGACTTCCATACACTTTTGTTAAACAATTACAGCTGAAATGTCAGCTTATTTAACCTAAATTTAATAACCGAAGGGAAATTTATGAACTTCTTACCTTGAAACTGTTATAAATTTTTATCTCTTAACACCAGTAAAACATTTTTATTCCGGCTTTTTCCGTCGCTGTCGATATGCTTAATCAGCTTATGCTTATTCAGCTTCTCGCCCTCTTATTCTGCTTATCCCGATCTTTTTCTTCTTCTTCTTAAAACCGTGTTGCTATTTCTAGCCATGGGATCTTTTTTCTTTTTATCCCATATTTGTTTTTTCGTTGGTGTTTATTTAATTTTTCTCAGCAAGAGTTCATGTTCTCCTTCTGAGTTATTTTTTATTATTATTATTTATTTTAATGTCAATATGGCTTATCCAAGATTAGGTGGGTCTTCCATTTCGGTACTCCCAAATTTTCCATACATTGGGGCCAGCCAGAAAGGAAAAATTGCATGTGAAACCCAATTTTTTCTTTAATATTTATTAACCCATCTTAGATTACCTATATTTTATGTTTTATTTGTTATTCCATTTTTGTTTTTCCTCACTTTTTAATATAAAAAGTGTAGCATTTTATAAAGTCCTCACCCTTTTCAAAATGAAAGGGTGTTGCATTTTAGTTTATTTTCCATAGGAAACATTACAATACTCCAGCCCTTATCTTTTGTTGTAACATCTGCCTAGCTCGTAGAGCAGTTGAACGTTGTGGTCTACTATTTGTGGTATAGGTTATTGTAGTAGTAGGACTAGTTACATCATTTATTGAACAGGTTAGGTTTGGTATAGTTTGGGTCAAATTTTGATCATCATCAGAATCTATTATAGATTCATCATCTTGATCATTTTTGTTAACAGTTGTTGGTCCTACTTCTAGGGGGTATAAGAGTGATACATCTCTTATAGTTTCACCTGAACCAGTTTTAAGTTTTACAACCCTGGTTAATCCATCTTCCCCAGTTTTTAGTTCTAAAACTCTACCTAATGGCCAACACTGTCTTGGTGTATTTTGTCTAATTAGAACTACATCTCCTACCCTAATTTTATTAACCCAGTCTTTGTTTTGTATATATTTATGTCTTTCTCTCAACCCAACAAGGTATTCATCACTCCATTGTTTTTTAAATTTTGTTTTTATATTTGTTATTTGTGATAATCTATTTTGCAAATCATGATTATTATCACTCCAAGGTGGATCATCCAAGGAGATATTGTAATCAGGTAGAAGGTTAATCCAATATTTGGTAGCTAGACTTGTATACATTTCATTATCATTATTTCTTTGTTTATTTATTTTCTTTAAACAGTTGTGAATGAATCTGAGACAGTAAGATGTTACCCTTACAAGTTTGCCAAAGTCAGAATAACTGTTATAATCTAATAGTGGCTCAACTTTATTTGTTATTATCATGTTAAGTTTTACATTAATTTGTTCTGCTGGCCACATTGTTTCATCCTGAATGAATTCAGGTCCATGAAACCAATTTTTGTTGGATTTTAGTAATTTACAGGATAATCCTCTTGTGAGAAAGTCTGCAGGATTTTGTTTTGTTGGAATGTATCTGAAGGTTATGTCCAAATTTTGTCTAGCTTCTTTAATGTCTCTTAATCTGTTACGGACAAAGATGTTTTTTGAGTTTACTCATCAGAGTTGATCCATGCCAAGCAGATTTGACTGTCAAGCCAAATATATGTAGTTGTGATGTTTACATCATAATAGACTTCATGGAGAAATACTGTTATTTTTACAGCTAGATAACCCGCAAGTAGTTCAAGCTGAGGAATAGTTTTCTTTTGTTTTAAGGGTGTTACTTTCCCCTTGGCATAGATCAAATGGCTGCCATCCTCACCTACAAGGTAAGCGCAACAGCCATACACCTTTTCACTGGCATCACCAAATACATGCAAGGTTTGAGGTGTATCTCTGTGTCCACAAACTCTGGGAATATTTATGTTTTGTAATTTATTGAGATCTTTAGCTAACCTTTTCCAGCTATCTTGTTGTTTATTGGTTATAGGATCATCCCAGTCTACTTTCTGTTTCCAAAATTCTTGTAAAAGAACCCTGGATCTGATAGTAGAAGGAAGGAGTAAACCCATAGGATCAAATATTTTTGAACTTTCGGATAAGATCTTTCTTTTTGTGTTAGCTGTTGTATCTAAGGTGTAGCCTTTTGTGCAGAGTGAATCATGAACTTTAGAATCTGAGTTCAAATCCCAGATCATGCCTAATGTTTTCACCCTGTTTGTTGGTTCTGTTAATCCTTTGTCTTCTGATTTTATTTTTTGATTTAGTCTCTCATTATTTGTGATCCACTCTCTTAATTCAAAATTACCTTCTTTCATTATTTTATCTGCTTTTATGTAAACTTCATTTAATTCTGACTCTGTTTTGGTT
This sequence comes from Bathynomus jamesi, assembly GCA_023014485.1. Classification (NCBI taxonomy): domain Eukaryota; kingdom Metazoa; phylum Arthropoda; class Malacostraca; order Isopoda; family Cirolanidae; genus Bathynomus; species Bathynomus jamesi. Next base: position 1,140,381 of record JAJOZX010000034.1, on the reverse strand, counting down.
GATCCTACAAGGTTATCTACATAGAAGTGATCTTTCAAGAACTGAACAGTTAAATCATTTTCATCATACAAATTTAAGTGATGTTTGATGGTTAAAGCCAGTAAACTAGGACTTGCATTTGCTCCAAACAAAACCACATTAAATTTAAATTTTTAAACCCTTTATTTAAGTCATTGGATCATTAAACCACAAGAATCTTAGTTGATCTTTGTCATAGTTATTTTTCAGATGAATTCTCAAAAAAGCTTTGCTTATATCACTTTGAACTGCATAGTCATCTAATCTAAATCTTAGAAGGATTTTTACAAGGTCTGAAATAAGATTAGGCCCCTCTATGAGACAGTCATTCAAGCTATGCTTATTGCCATCTTTAAGACTACAGTTATACACAACTCTAAGTTTTGTTGTGGGTGCATCCTTTCTATAGACTCCTGTGTGAGTAAGATAATGGCAGTTGTCTTTTTTAAAGGGGTGATCTTTAACTTCTTCAATGAAGCCTTTTTCTAACTGGTCCTTGAAAACATCATCATACATTTTAATTCTCTTGTCATTTTTTAATCTTCTCATCAAATTATAGAGATGACCTTTAGCTACCTTTAGATTATCATTTAATTTTGGACTATTGATCTTCCAAGGTAGTTCAATTGAATAATGGCCATTTTCATACATGATGGTGTTTTCAAAATTTTCAGCCATTAATTGATTTTCATCTGTATGATCACCATCTTGCACCCCCACTGACTCTAATAGCCAGAGCTGTTGTACACCTTTATCTAATTCTTCAGTTGTTAATGATTTATTTAATATTTCAGTATTTATGTCATTATTTGAGTTGTGTAAGACCTTGTCATAATAGGGCAAGTTTGTTAGTCATATATTTTTATTTTTCATTGTTATTTTATATTATCTATGTGTCCCAGTGGAGCTATACCCCAGTGAGTATCTAGAGCAATCCCATCTCCTATTCTGACTATGCCCTTCTGAATTAAGTGAATATAATCAGCTCCAATTAACATTTGAACATTATCTATTATATCATCATTTAAATTTCTATCTGCAATTTTATATTGCTTTTTAAGTTGTTGTATTACTTCTTTTAAATTTGGTATTTTAAATTTTTGTTGACCAACTTGTTCAATGACTACTACTTCTATGTTTGTTGTTTTATTCTCTGTGGGTATATCCAGATCTAAATTGACTGTATTATATTTTTCTTTCTGTTCATTTTCTTTGACAAATGATGTTATACACAATTCTTGTTCATTTTTATGAGTTTGTAGGCCTAATTGATTAACTAATGATTGATCTACAAATGTTTGTTGGGAACAAGAATCTATTAGACATCTTATAGGAGTTGTCCCACCTTCTTTATTTTTTAAATCCAAGGTTATTGTAGGTAGGAGTACACTAGAATTTTTATTGACATTATTTATTGATATATGTCCATTAAATGTTTTTTCATTTTTCTTTAGGTTTTGTTTATTTGAATTTTTAAATGAATCACAAAGACAAGAGACATGATTTAAACTTCCACAATTAACACATTTGAATCTTATTTTTGTTTTGCAGTCTTTGTTAGTATGTCCTGCAGCTGTGCATTTAGTACAAAGGTTTAACTGAGAACACCTGTTTATCCGGGATTCTAAGTCTACATATTTAGTACATCGTGTGCTATAGTGATCATCAGCCGAACAAAATTTACACTTACGTACAAATTCTGTCGTAACATTAAAATTTCGTAGTGTAGGAGTTAGACCTATCACTTTTTGTTCTGATTTGTCTTTTTGTTGTGGTTGTGGTTTTGTTTGTATTCTTCTTTGTTTGTGAATCAATCTTTGTTTGTGAATCAATCTTTGAAGATTTGTACATTGACAAAACATTTGGAAATTCATTCCTTATTTCATCAAGGGTAGGGTATGTATTTCCCGTTATTCTTTGGAAAATATCCCTAATTTGGGTAGGTAAACAATCAAATATTATGGCTTGGATAAACCATGCTGATTTCTCTAGATCTATATCATTATTTTGTAGATGACCTAACATGCATTCAATTTCACAATAGAAATTGTACAGATCCTGATGGTTATCCTTGGCTGGTTTTATATTTTTTAATTTTATTGCAAATCATTTACTATTTCTTTTTTATTTAGGAAATTTCTTTCTAGTAATTTGAGAGCTATTTTATATGAACTGCCAATTGCCGGTAAGGCATCAACCAGTTTTAGGGCTGGGCCCTTTAAATAATTAAGGAGATAACTGAATTTGTCAACATCAGATATATAATCTTTGTTGCCAATTAAACTATCAAATTTTTCTAGAAAAGACTGAAATTTTGTTCGATCACCCTCAAATATTGGTACTTGTAATGTTGGTAACTTGGCTTTTAGTTGTTTATTGTCATCATTAGAAATGGATACATTTCTGAAGGCCTCAATCAAACTTTGATTTGTAGCCTCTAAATTATTTGGTAGATTATCTAAAGCAGCATATAATTCATTTATGTGAGAATCTATTTCAAAAATATTCTGTTCTTGTTCACACAAAAGTGCTGTATATGTCTCTTCACCAACATTTAACGCATCAGTTTCTGTAACAATTTCCTCATCTATAATTATTATTTCCTGTTTAATTCTATTTAAACCACCCAAAATAGTATCATAATCCCTTTTATTTGGATTTTCTTTGCTATTAAAGGTAGTTAAAAGCCTGGTAATGACTCCCTTCCTTGCTGATCTCTTCCTTTTTAATGATTTAATCTTTGCCTCAATTGCTTCACATTCAGCCATACTTTATTTATTTTATTTTTCCAAAATTAAGTCCCCAAAATCCTAAAACCCTTTCAACTCTATAAATAAGCTTTATTTTGGTTAAATAGGCTAGGCTTCTGATTACCCTTATTCTAGAATTTTACCACATTTATGACCAAATGATAAGTTTTGAAGCATTTGAATTATTTCTTATTTTTATTTTTAGTTAGGGCTTCGTAATTTATTATTATTTATATGTAGTATTTGAAAAAGCCAAACATGGAATAAATTCTGTTCAGATGTCAAAATGTTTGATAAGGCGTAATTTTATTATTTTTTTTTTTAATTTATTTTATTTTATTTTATTCAAGGTTAAGGTTTTCACAGCAAATAACCCTTCCCCACACGGGCCACCATTTATATATGGAAAAAATAGGTCCTGCTCCAACCAGATTAGCCTAAACACAACCTAGGCTACGTTGGAGATGGAAGACCTAGGCCAAAGATGAACTAGCCTAACTATTTGTCCATAAACAGGACTTCCATACTCTTTTGTTAAACAATTACAGCTGAAATGTCAGCTTATTTAACCTAAATTTAATAACCGAAGGGAAATTTATGAACTTCTTACCTTGAAACTGTTATAAATTTTATCTCTTGACACCACTAAAACATTTTTATTCCGGCTTTTTCCGTCGCTATCGATATGCTTAATCAGCTTATGCTTATTCAGCTTCTCGCCCTCTTATTCTGCTTATCCCGATCTTTTTCTTCTTCTTAAAACCGTGTTGCTATTTCTAGCCATGGGATCTTTTTTCTTTTTATCCCATATTTGTTTTTTCGTTGGTGTTTATTTAATTTTTCTCAGCAAGAGTTCATGTTCTCCTTCTGAGTTATTTTTTATTATTATTATTTATTTTAATGTCAATATGGCTTATCCAAGATTAGGTGGGTCTTCCATTTCGGTACTCCCAAATTTTCCATAGTGGTTTTCTATTAAGCAAAGTACGTCTTTTGTCAATGGCTCAAAACATGTTTTCAAAACTATTGAACTAACAAGAACACTGAATGACGAAGTAAAGGATATTGTAAACCCTGTCATACAAAGAAATGCATTTTTTGCAAATCCAGAAAATATTCTAGCATCAATGATTCATGATGACCGCAGCGCCAAAAGAGAATTAGCGTGGAGGCGAATAAAGAAAGCAAGGCAAACAAACAAGGAAAAAGTTGTGAGGCGTTTCACAGTACCTGTTATTCAATTTGAAGCTACTGATTATACTGATTTAATTAATTGGCAAAAATGCATTGTCACTGAACCACCTGTGACAAGACACCTGACAGAAAATGAGATTGAAGAATTCATAGAAAACAAGAGTACCCCTCCATTCGAGAAATTCCCTTGTCATACACAAGTAGTAGAAAGAATGGTAAAATTAGTGACTGAAGCCTCATCAAAAGTATTTGGATTGAACGCGCGAGATGGCTTCATAAGATCAACACTTCAGTCACGTAAAAAAATGCCATCATTCGAAAGTAAAGCTGAATATAAAGTTTAAATAAAACGTTAATAGAAAAAAACATGCGCAAGGATGGGTGGTTGGGAGGGCATGGGTGGAGCTCGACACGCAGCCACCTCCTCGTGGTGAGTTCTGGATTATTTAGATCATTAATCAAAAGAACATTGATCTAAATAAACTAAGAGCTGCGTAATTCAGTAACTATTTTGGTAATTGGAACACTTAATATATAATAATAACAAGTAAGTTTCAGTTATTGTACTAATGCAGAATATAAGAAAATCATTATATTTCACTTTTTTCGACGGCTTTGTGGCACCTGAAGATATAATTTCGCAGGACTAATATTTATGCACAGTCATTATCTATAGCACCCACATATTTTCCGCACTAGCCATATTTGAATTTCGAAAAAAAGTTTAAAAACCTCATTTTCGATCCGCCCTAACGGACATGTTATGTGCCTTGAAAAGTGGACGCTCAATTCTGCCAGTTGAGGTTTAAGTTTTGGTTTTTGGCTAAAAATATAATAGTTACCCCTTTTTCTTTGATGTAATCAATCTGACGTGAAGGCAGCGAGTCTTTTGCTTATATTGAGGTTCTAAATGTAGCTGGGCTAGGCTGCTTTAAACCCTAGATCCTGTCCCAAAGCTGGATCCTATCTGCTTTGCAGGAAGCTGGTGAGGGAAGCTATATTTTTAGGACCTCTCTGCGAGTGACCCGTTGCCCACGTCGGGCTAGCATTATGAAAAAGAAAAAAACTATAGTATTTATCATTTATCATTACTTATTCGGACTATAGTGGATTTAATTTTCCTAGAAGAGTTCCTTGTTCCATGCACGGTCTGTGTGTATCTCATATATACAGCATATATATATATATATATATATATATATATATAATATATATATATATAATATATATATATATATATATATATATATATATATATATAATTGCCTGGATCTGGTATTCACGAATAACACGAACTTGATTGCTGATATAAAAATAACCCCAACCATTATCTCAGACCACAACTTAATCGAGATATCAACAAATATGACGGCAGCATTAGAAGACAATACACATATTGTGGAAAGAAGTAAATTCGGGGCCTTTAACTTAAACTCGAAGACTATAAATTGGGAAGCAATCAGATCGCACATGGCCCAAATAGAATGTAGAACAATTTTCGAGAATAAAACCACTGAAGAAATGCTAACAACCTTGGAGGAAAAAACGCTGAGAATTTTAGAAAAATATGCCCCGAAATCACAGCCAAAAGGAAAGAGGAGCTGGCTAAAAGGCAAAAGAGAAGACTATTCCGCAAAAGAAAGAGAGTGTAGGCGAAGTTAGGAAACTGCGGAGATAATGACAGGAAAAATAAAAGAAAAACTGGAGGGTATCGATAGGGAAATACAAGCCCTGATTAAGGACCATACAGAGAGGGAAGAGGAAAAGGCGATAGAAGCAATAAAGGAAAATCCAAAATACTTCTATAGCTATGCAAAAAGGAAAACAAAAACGCGCGCCGCTATTGGGCCCTTAAGGACGGGAAATAATGAACTAACCGACGATCCAAAAGAAATATCTAATACATTGAGAGCTCAATATGAATCAGTTTTCAGTACCCCAAAAAGTGACAAAGCGATACCTGACACAAATGCATTCTTTGAAGAGGGATTGCAAGGAGAGTATATAACAGACTTTGAGTTTACACCAGAAGATGTAGCGAGAGCTATAGGACAAATGAAACTACATTCAGCTGCAGGTCTGGAAAATTGGAACGTATTATTGATTAAAAACTGTAAAAATGAAATAGCTACACCTTTATACTGGATATGGAGAAGATCCCTAGACACTGGGGAAATACCGAGCATCTTGAAAAGAGCAATCATTGTCCCTATATATAAAGGAGGGGACAGATCTCAAGCAAAGAACTATAGACCAGTGTCATTGACGTCCCACCTCACCAAAGTATTTGAAAGAATAGTTAGAGAGAAAATTTATGATTTCCTGGAGACACGGGAAAGATTCAACGAAAATCAGCATGGATTCCGATCAGGTAGATCATGCCTATCACAACTAATAGAGCACTACAACAATATCCTAGATGCATTGGAAGGCAATGACAACTACGATGTTATATACACAGATTTTGCTAAAGCTTTCGATAAATGTGACCATGGTATAATAGCACATAAAATTAAAGACATGGGAATAACAGGCAAAGTGGGAAAATGGATCTACAACTTCCTTAGTAATCGTCTGCAGGTCGTCAAAATTCAAGGTATATCATCATTAGAATCGGAAGTACGCAGCTCAGTACCACAAGGGACAGTACTGGCCCCACTCCTGTTCATTATCATGCTAACAGACATAGACAGCGGAGTAAACAGCAATAGTATAGTAACATCCTTTGCAGACGATACAAAGATCAGCAGAAAAATCAACGATGTACATGACGTGGAGGCCTTGCAGAGGGACACGAATAAAATATACAAATGGTCAGAAGACAACATGATGTCATTCAACGCCGAGAAATTTCAGCTCTTGAGATATGGTAGAAAAGAAGAACTTAAACAGACTGCATATTATGCTCCAGATAGACAGGAAATTCAGAGAAGCATGAAAGCGATTGATCTCGGGATAATAATGACATATGATGCGAAATTCGAAACACAAAATCAGATAGCGATAAATAAAGCAAAAAGAGTCGCCGGACAGGTTCTAAGAACGTTCAAGAGAAGGGACAGGACAGTAATGATTCCCCTGCTAAAAACACTAATTATACCAAAACTTGAATATTGCTCAGTTTTGACGTCCCCATATAAAAAGGAAGAAACTAATAAACTAGAAGAAACGCAAAGGCATTTCACAACCAAGATTGATGGCTGCAAAGAACTCAACTACTGGGAAAGACTACGTAAACTAAATCTGTACTCACTGGAAAGAAGAAGAAGAGAGGTACATCATAATCAACATATGGAAAATGATCGAAAAACTGGTACCAAACCTAAAACTAAACCCAATTACCATTCAAACAACACTGAAAAATAGGAAAGGCAGAATGTGCAGTGTTCCCAAATTAAAGGCACGACAAGGGACCTCCTCAACCCTGAAGGAAAATAGCTTGGTTGTCAGGGGGCCAAGACTTTTCAACCAGCTTCCTAAGGACCTCAGAAACGTAACGGGGGTCAAAGTTGAAGTCTTCAAGAAAAGACTGGATGCCTGGCTCAGGACAGTACCAGATGAGCCGGGCGTGCCTGGCTATGTACGGTGGAGAGCGCAAGAAAGCAACTCGCTCCTCCACCAAGCCAGACCTAGAGGCGGGGCCACCAGCTTGACCTCCGTGTGAAGAGAGACCAACGCACGAAACAACATAAGGTTCATAAGGGTCATAAGGTATATATATATGTAGCGGCCAACTGAAGATGCAAGGACGCTCGCAAAATCCTTATGCAATGTACCATCAACATTAGCAAACTCATCAAACCAAACTCGACAAAGATGACGTCATACCAAGCGAGCAAAAGATGTCACATCGCGAGGATCCACTCAATGCATGTCCTCATGCCTCACACCTTCAACTCCCTCGTTCTTCGAACACCAACTAGTGACCCACGCGTTACCATCATGTAAACATCATTCGTGCAAAGCCTCATTGGCCTTTTAATATCACTCAATTAACTTTATATAAAGATTATCATTGCCGCGCGTTATTAATTGTCATATTGTAAGCATCAATTCAAGTGTACACATTACCATTATTTACAATGTAAACAATCAACAATTCTGTCGCATTTATAAATCATTCGAATCAATTTATTTTGTTAAATAAAGGAAGAAAACTCAATCTATCAATCAACCTAAGTAATAACTTAATTAATAACATTACTTTGATCTGAAAGATCTGATGACCTCGGCCAAGCATCCATTAATAACCATTATCAAATAACGGTAATTACCATCATTCCTTATAGTACCGATTTATGCATCAAACAATGGCTACTTAATTAATAATTGGCTACTATATATATATATATATATAATAATATATTATATATATAATATATATATATATATATATATATATATATATATATATATATTATAATAATAATAATAATAATAATAATTATCGATACACTCATAGTTTAAGTGGAAACATGAAGAGTTAAACACCTTTTTACATGGGGCACCATTCCGCTCATATACTCATTTCAGGGTACGAGCAGCTCGCAGCAGCCTTGCCAAGGAAATAGGGGGGTCAGAGTACTGACGAGGCTTTCGTACGTGGTTCATCATCACTGAAAACAACAATGCTCTGTGTTAGTCTACTTTGGCAAAGAACATCCATATCCATATTAAATTTATTGCAATTTTTGTTAGTTTGTATTGCAGACACCCCGAGTTATTATCAGTCCAAGAGCAAGATGCACCGCAAGTTTGTTTCCCCCTCTAAGGCAGCACAAATTTATCTACAGTGCAGTATATCAATCACAGTCACACTCTTACCTCAAGCTTGCCCTGCACAAATTGGACCAAAACCACAAGTATCTCTCTCTCTCTTCTCTCTCTCTCTCTCTCTCTCTCTCTCTCTCTCTCTCTCTAAAGGAGAGATTGAAGACACCAATCGACCAGGGAAGTACTCCTGGGGAGGATGTTAGGCAGGAGATAGGGAGTGCTAGAACTCCCGTTTCTTCTCTCACTGGCCTCCTTTGCTAATCTTTTTCCGTGTCTCATCTACCCTGTGAGCAGTCCACCATGCTCTCAAACACACCGTTCTCCCTCTATTCCTCTATACATGCATCTTACACACTACACAATCTTTTCAAAATTGAAAAAAGATTTAAGAGTAACATTTTTTGTTTCTGGCTCTCTTCTTCTCTTTCTATATGGAGGGGTATTTTTGCGGGCATTCGCCCTTGGCTCCTCCTCCCAGCATAATATACATATATATATATATATATATATGTGTGTGTAAAGAACGACGCTTGTGTAGAAGAGCGTCCGCACAAGATAAGGAGAGAGAACACGCAAATGAAAATGAGGTACCTCCCAGGAATCGAACCCGGGATCACCCAATTGCCGGTCGGATATGCTAACTACTACACCAAGGTCCTTGATCAGTCAGAACTCGTAATTCTCCTAAATAACGAGCGGAATCGAATGCCCTGAGGGGCACCTTCTCATGCCGTACATATATACATTTTAACTGCAAACAACACACAGTATAATTAATGTAAAAAACGACGCTTGTGTAGAAGAGCGTCCGCACAAGATAAAGAGAGAGAACGAGCAGATGAAAAATGAGGCACCTCCCAGGAATCGAACCCGGTCGGATATGCTAACCACTACACGAAGGTCCTCGATCAGTCAGAACTTGTAATTCTCCTACATAACGAGCGGAATCGAATACCCTGAGGGGGCACCTTCTCATGCCGTACATATATATATTTTAACTGCAAGCAACACAGTATAATTAATGTAAAGAACGACGCTTGTGTAGAAGAACGTCCGCACAAGATGAGGAGAGAAAACGAGCAAATGTATATATGTACGTAAATAGCACATCCTCCTTTATGTCTCACTGTTCTGTCGGCTCGGAGGATGTTATAGTTGTCAATTTGTATTTCTTTTTTGTCAACGCAGGACTCATAGTTTTCACAGTTCGCCTGGCAGTCCTTTAGATGAGTTTCCTTGAGGCATGCAAAGTCTGCTCCGACTTCTTGCATGAGTCCTTTCAGGTATAAAACTTTGTCTGGGGAATGATTTGATTTAAGGCCCTGAATGTTGGCTAGGATTATTTTTATTTTTCCTCTATCGTTTTCGCATACAGGTAATTCAGATTCGTTTTCCAATGGTGGTGCCGGTTTCATTGCCTTGTGGTTCTCCGAGAATTTGCTCTTTTTATCTTTGTCGGTACCTGTTGTCCCGATAACGCATGAAGTGTCTTTGTACATGTCTTCTGACCGGCTCTTGGATTCCTATATTTGTCAGCTGACTTTTTATTTGCTGGATAGTATTTAGCAGCTGAACTGTGTTGGCTACGTCTAAAAAATTGGTACCCTTCTTTGATGTTCGTTTTTCCTATTCATCCGTTGCGTTCCTTAGAGGGCGGTGGTAACGGCATTTTTGTTCGTATTTGCACCTCCCATATCTTGCATAGGTGTTGCAGACCATATATATATATATAGGTGTTGCAGACCGTAAATATATATATATAGGTGTTGCAGACCATATATATATATATTATATATATATATAATATATATATATATATATAATGCAGAAATGAGGGGCCAAGGGCGAACGCCCGCAGAAACCCTCCCCCCCATATAAAGAGAAAAGAGCCAAAATGCAAATATTATTGTTGATAATGTTCTTTTTAATTTTGAAAAGAATGTGTAGTGTGTAAGTGTATATACGTGTGTGTTTGAGAGCATGCTGAACTACATACAGTATAGGGTAGATGAGACACGGGAAAAGATCAGCCTAAGCAAATTTTTTATTTTATAATTCTTAAAATGGCTCAAATTTTTCTACCTTAAAAAGTATGGTATCGTACCATAAAAAACAAAACAAACCTCAGATTAAATTAGAAAATTAATTATATGCTTAATAAGGCTTGTTTTGTTTACAAAGCTCATGCATCTTAGAGGCTTTAACATCCTAACCTGAAATTTAAAATCATCATCAATACCTACAAGAAAAATAGCAGCCATAAAAAATTAAGAATAAATACTGTGGGAGAGAATTTTTTCCCTTTCCAGGAAATGCGCAACGATCTGCGCAGAAGAGGCAGAATTGAAAAGCAGAAGACGCCTCGAAAAATGCGACTCTCAGCTTTCCAGAGAACAAGAATTTTGCCGTGCAAGCAACCCCCACTGCAGTTATAAATTTTTCCCCATGCAAGACTACAGGATCATGGAGGGGTAAAACAAAGAATTTGACCACAACGACGGCGGAAAGGAGATACGGGGCCCCTGGTCGTGACTGACTTAGTCCCGACCGTAAGGTCTTCTGCTTTTCAATTCTGCCTCTTCTTTACACACACATATATATATATGAAAATTATTTCACGAAGGTAACACGTGAAAAATATTTATGATGAATAAAACCACGAAGGAAAGGAAACACAAAATGGTGCTCAAGCGCTTTCGTCTAATGACATCCTCAGGAACACTGAAGTATATAAAAAGGTTAAGCCTATATATAGGTTACAGAAAGAAAAAAAAGAAAAAATAAATAACATACATACACACAAACACACATATATATATATGAAAAATTATTTCACGAAAGTGACACGTGAAAAGTATTTATGATGAATAAAACCACGAAGGAAAAAGAAACACAAAGGGGTGCTCAAGCGCTTTCGTCTAATGACATCCTCAGGAACACTGGAGTGAAAGGACAGATCAAGGCAATATATAGGTTACAAAAATAAACATACATACATACATATTCACATATATATACATATATATATATATACATATATATATATATATATAAATATATACATATATATAGTAAGCATAGAAAAAAAAAAAAAAAAATTGTGGGAGGAGCCAACATTTATATGGTCACAGAAGACTAAAGAAATAAAAATAAATATAAATATAAATTGAGAAAAAATTAATTACAAAATAGTGCCTTAGTGATATATATGTCACAGCCTAAATAATCATAAAGAAATAAACAGGCAAATAAAAAAAAACCATAAATACATATACATACATATATATATATATATATACATATATATACACATATATATACATATATATATATATATATAAAGACACTTTTAGCACTTTGGCCGACCTTCCATATAAATTCAAATGGCTTTTTTATGGAACAGGTCACAAAAGAATAAAGAAATAAAAATAAATATAAATATTGTAAGTGGAGTCTACCAATTCAAGCTCAAGAGGGAGGTTTTACAATCGATTTAATAGATGCTGCCAAATTGATATATATGTCACATTATTAAAAAATAAAAATTGAAAGATAAATTTTAAGAGAGGCACACCAATTTATAAGGGAAAAATTACCACATAAGCATATTATCGTCACAAACGAATACAAAAGTACAAGTAAATATAAATTGGAAAACAAAATGATCCCTAGATGATATATAAAGAACAATAAAATATATATACAACATATTTACGGTGAAAAATTATTTCACGAAAGTGACACGTGAAAAGTATTTATGATGAATAAAACCACGAAGGAAAAAGAAACACAAAGGGGTGCTCAAGCGCTTTCGTCTAATGACATCCTCAGGAACACTGGAGTGAAAGGACAGATCAAGGCAATATATAGGTTACAAAAATAAACATACATACATACACATTCACATATATATACATATATATATATACATATATATATATAATATAAATATATACATATATATAGTAAGCATAGAAAAAAATTGTGGGAGGAGCCAACATTTATATGGTCACAGAAGAATAAAGAAATAAAATAAATATAAATATAAATTGAGAAAAAATTAATTACAAAATAGTGCCTTAGTGATATATATGTCACAGCCTAAATAATCATAAAGAAATAAACAGGCAAATAAAAAAAACCCAT
>JAJOZX010000034.1:942500-1122500 GCA_023014485.1 Bathynomus jamesi | reverse complement strand
GCAGGTGAAGTGGACAAAAAAAGGGGAATTAAATCCTTATGATCTTGAGAATGCGTTTCAAGCCACTATTGAAAGATTTGATGACATCATCCTGTGGGTTCTTCCTAAGTTTCACGTATGTGGCGGGGTCCTGAAGCAGCTCATTCATCTTTCCAATGTAATCCACTTTGTCCATAATGACTAAGGTGTTAGCCTTGTCTGCTTTAGTAATATGGAGCTCACTATCTTTTTTTAATTGTGAAAGGCTATTGCGGAAACGTTTAGGAAAGTTATCTTCGTAAGAAATATTCGCAGCACCATAGACCAGGCCTTTAACTATGTTAACTAAAAACTGAGGAAGGTTACACTGTTTTTCAAAACGAGCAAGACTATGACAAATTTGTAAAGCAGTAGGTTTTTTAACAATATAAACGGACATACCAAATCCAAGGGCACTTTTTGCATCGTCACTAATGTTTTTCGAAGAAAGGTTCAAAACACACTTGAGCTTGCTTTTTTACTCCACTGACTATTTCGAATGAGACTTTTAATTTTGCGATCCAAAATGTTTCGAAGTGAAGAAGTTCTCCGACGCAACTCGTTGTAAATTTCATCAAACAAAGGTTGGATCCACGGTTGGGGAATAACAGTCAAAACATTACGTTTGGCAATGCCTAAATTTTTGAAGGTGGACCACTCATTTTGTCTGGTGACTTCAATATGTTTCTTTAAAATTACTCTGCTAAGTTGTTGAACGGATGGTCGTCCATTTCTCTGAGGCGAATCGGAAGGAGGGACTTGGGAAGGACCTGCTCCTCCAGACAATTAGTAAGAAACTTCCGTCGGATCCGAATTGCATGCCCCTTCATTAATGTAGAAGCAAACACCGACACAAACGGGGACAATAGAGGGAACAGCAAGGCGAAGGAACGCGTGGTGTTCATTATATGAAAAATTATTTCACGAAAGTGACACGTGAAAAGTATTTATGATGAATAAAACCACGAAGGAAAAAGAAACAATTTTATTTTATGATGAATAAAACCACGAAGGAAAAAGAAACAATTTTATTTTTCAATTTTTTGCTGTATGAGTGTATGTGTATGTATGTATGTGTATGTGCGTATGTGTGTGGTCATTGCAGTTAAATGTGTTTGTATGTATATGTGTTTATATGTATGTATGTATGTGTGTATATGTATGTATGTATGTATGTATGCAGTTAAATATATATATATATATATGTATATGTGTATGTACCTTACCTTACCTTACAACCTCACAAAGGTTCTGCGGGATGATTTCTCATTTCGTGAAGGTCAAGCTTGTATATATATATATATGTATATGTGTGTGTGTGTGTGTGTGTTTGTATATATGTGTGTATATGTATATATAATTTGGGTATGCGGGTATATATGTGTACGTGTATTATTTGTAATTTTTTCAAGTTATATTATTTTATTTCTTTATTCTTTTGCGACCTACCGTTTTCTCAGACAATAATTATAAAAACAAATTTGGTAATTTTTTTTTCCCTTATGCATATATATATATATATATATTCTGTATATATTGCGTTTATATTTCGTATATATACCGTAAATATGTTGTATATATATTTATTGTTCTTTATATATCATCTAGGGATCATTTTGTTTTCCAATTTATATTTACTTGTACTTTGTATTCGTTTGTGACGATAATATGCTTATGTGGTAATTTTTCCCTTATAAATTGGTGTGCCTCTCTTAAAATTTATCTTTCAATTTTATTTTTTAATAATGTGACATATATATCAATTTGGCAGCATCTATTAAATCGATTGTAAAACCTCCCTCTTGAGCTTGAATTGGTAGACTCCACTTACAATATTTATATTTATTTTATTTCTTTATTCTTTTGTGACCTGTTCCATAAAAAAGCCATTTGAATTTATATGGAAGGTCGGCCAAAGTGCTAAAAGTGTCTTTATATATATATATATATGTATATATATGTGTATATATATGTATATATATATATATATATATGTATGTATATGTATTTATGGGTTTTTTTATTTGCCTGTTTATTTCTTTATGATTATTTAGGCTGTGACATATATATCACTAAGGCACTATTTTGTAATTAATTTTTTCTCAATTTATATTTATATTTATTTTTATTTCTTTAGTCTTCTGTGACCATATAAATGTGGCTCCTCCCACAATTTTTTTTTTTTTTTTTTCTATGCTTACTATATATATGTATATATTTATATATATATATATATATGTATATATATATATATGTATATATATGTGAATATGTATGTATGTGTTTATTTTTGTAACCTATATATTGCCTTGATCTGTCCTTTCACTCCAGTGTTCCTGAGGATGTCATTAGACGAAAGCGCTTGAGCACCCCTTTGTGTTTCTTTTCTTTCGTGGTTTTATTCATCATATATATATATATACATACATATCTATATATACAAATACATACAATACATACATACATACATATACAATAAACAGAGAAGTAAAAATAATAAAAAATTAAAAATTAAAACCTTAAAGGATTACCAATGAGGCGTACAGATTGTAAGGAAAAATATCGATTTTTAGCACAAGATCAAATGGATTATAAAAATACAAATTTATACTGGAACTCTGCCGGGTTTTAGCACAATGCTGCCTATGGTCAGGTTTCGATATATATATATAAAAAAAAAAAAAAAAATGCAAATTAAAAGTTAATCGATTTTTAGCACAAGATCAAATGGATTATAAAAATACAAATTTATACTAGAACTCTGTCCGGGTTTTAACATATTGCTGCCTATGGTCAGGTTTCGATATATATAAAAAAATAAAATGCAAATTAAAAGTTAATAAAGTAGAAGACAAGTTTACCAAAGATTTAATGTTTTACACTTCTTATCTAAATCTGCTTTAAAGGAATTCAACATAACAGGATCGAGTTGAAAAAGACCTTTGCTTATGTTGAAGTTATTTGAAAGTTGGATAATGGCAGACTCAAGAATATTTCTATTAACAATGTTGCTTAACAATGTTTTATTCCATTCAAGCAACATTGTTAATAGAAATATTCTTGAGTCTGCCATTATCCAACTTTCAAATAACTTCAAGATAAGCAAAGGTCTTTTTCAACTCGATCCTGTTATGTTGAATTCCTTTAAAGCAGATTTAGATAAGAAGTGTAAAACATTAAATCTTTGGTAAACTTGTCTTCTACTTTATTAACTTTTAATTTGCATTTTATTTTTTTATATATATCGAAACCTGACCATAGGCAGCAATATGTTAAAACCCGGACAGAGTTCTAGTATAAATTTGTATTTTTATAATCCATTTGATCTTGTGCTAAAAATCGATTAACTTTTAATTTGCATTTTTTTTTTTTTTTTTTTTTATATATATATCGAAACCTGACCATAGGCAGCATTGTGCTAAAACCCGGCAGAGTTCCAGTATAAATTTGTATTTTTATAATCCATTTGATCTTGTGCTAAAAATCGATATTTTTCCTTACAATCTGTACGCCTCATTGGTAATCCTTTAAGGTTTTAATTTTTAATTTTTTATTATTTTTACTTCTCTGTTTATTGTATATGTATGTATGTATGTATGTATGTATGTATTTGTATATATAGATATGTATGTATATATATATATATATGTGTGTTTGTGTGTATGTATGTTATTTATTTTTTCTTTTTTTTCTTTCTGTAACCTATATATAGGCTTAACCTTTTTATATAATTCAGTGTTCCTGAGGATGTCATTAGACGAAAGCGCTTGAGCACCATTTTGTGTTTCCTTTCCTTCGTGGTTTTATTCATCATATATATATATATGTATATTATGCTGGGAGGAGGAGCCAAGGGCGAATGCCCGCAAAAATACCCCTCCATATAGAAAGAGAAGAAGAGAGCCAGAAACAAAAAATGTTACTCTTAAATCTTTTTTCAATTTTGAAAAGATTGTGTAGTGTGTAAGATGCATGTATAGAGGAATAGAGGGAGAACGGTGTGTTTGAGAGCATGGTGGACTGCTCACAGGGTAGATGAGACACGGAAAAAGATTAGCAAAGGAGGCCAGTGAGAGAAGAAACGGGAGTTCTAGCACTCCCTATCTCCTGCCTAACATCCTCCCCAGGAGTACTTCCCTGGTCGATTGGTGTCTTCAATCTCTCCTTTAGAGAGAGAGAGAGAGAGAGAGAGAGAGAGAGAGAGAGAGAGAGATACTTGTGGTTTTGGTCCAATTTGTGCAGGGCAAGCTTGAGGTAAGAGTGTGACTGTGATTGATATACTGCACTGTAGATAAATTTGTGCTGCCTTAGAGGGGGAAACAAACTTGCGGTGCATCTTGCTCTTGGACTGATAATAACTCGGGGTGTCTGCAATACAAACTAACAAAAATTGCAATAAATTTAATATGGATATGGATGTTCTTTGCCAAAGTAGACTAACACAGAGCATTGTTGTTTTCAGTGATGATGAACTACGTACGAAAGCCTCGTCAGTACTCTGACCCCCCTATTTCCTTGGCAAGGCTGCTGCGAGCTGCTCGTACCCTGAAATGAGTATATGAGCGGAATGGTGCCCCATGTAAAAAGGTGTTTAACTCTTCATGTTTCCACTTAAACTATGAGTGTATCGATAATTATTATTATTATTATTATTATTATAATATATATATATATATATATATATTATATATATATATATATATATATTATTAATATATATATATATAGTAGCCAATTATTAATTAAGTAGCCATTGTTTGATGCATAAATCGGTACTATAAGGAATGATGGTAATTACCGTTATTTGATAATGGTTATTAATGGATGCTTGGCCGAGGTCATCAGATCTTTCAGATCAAAGTAATGTTATTAATTAAGTTATTACTTAGGTTGATTGATAGATTGAGTTTTCTTCCTTTATTTAACAAAATAAATTGATTCGAATGATTTATAAATGCGACAGAATTGTTGATTGTTTACATTGTAAATAATGGTAATGTGTACACTTGAATTGATGCTTACAATATGACAATTAATAACGCGCGGCAATGATAATCTTTATATAAAGTTAATTGAGTGATATTAAAAGGCCAATGAGGCTTTGCACGAATGATGTTTACATGATGGTAACGCGTGGGTCACTAGTTGGTGTTCGAAGAACGAGGGAGTTGAAGGTGTGAGGCATGAGGACATGCATTGAGTGGATCCTCGCGATGTGACATCTTTTGCTCGCTTGGTATGACGTCATCTTTGTCGAGTTTGGTTTGATGAGTTTGCTAATGTTGATGGTACATTGCATAAGGATTTTGCGAGCGTCCTTGCATCTTCAGTTGGCCGCTACATATATATATACCTTATGACCCTTATGTTGTTTCGTGCGTTGGTCTCTCTTCACACGGAGGTCAAGCTGGTGGCCCCGCCTCTAGGTCTGGCTTGGTGGAGGAGCGAGTTGCTTTCTTGCGCTCTCCACCGTACATAGCCAGGCACGCCCGGCTCATCTGGTACTGTCCTGAGCCAGGCATCCAGTCTTTTCTTGAAGACTTCAACTTTGACCCCCGTTACGTTTCTGAGGTCCTTAGGAAGCTGGTTGAAAAGTCTTGGCCCCCTGACAACCAAGCTATTTTCCTTCAGGGTTGAGGAGGTCCCTTGTCGTGCCTTTAATTTGGGAACACTGCACATTCTGCCTTTCCTATTTTTCAGTGTTGTTTGAATGGTAATTGGGTTTAGTTTTAGGTTTGGTACCAGTTTTTCGATCATTTTCCATATGTGATTATGATGTACCTCTCTTCTTCTTCTTTCCAGTGAGTACAGATTTAGTTTACGTAGTCTTTCCCAGTAGTTGAGTTCTTTGCAGCCATCAATCTTGGTTGTGAAATGCCTTTGCGTTTCTTCTAGTTTATTAGTTTCTTCCTTTTTATATGGGGACGTCAAAACTGAGCAATATTCAAGTTTTGGTATAATTAGTGTTTTTAGTGGGAATCATTACTGTCCTGTCCCTTCTCTTGAACGTTCTTAGAACCTGTCCGGCGACTCTTTTTGCTTTATTTATCGCTATCTGATTTTGTGTTCGAATTTCGCATTATATGTCATTATTATCCCGAGATCAATCGCTTTCATGCTTCTCTGAATTTCCTGTCTATCTGGAGCATAATATGCAGTCTGTTTAAGTTCTTCTTTTCTACCATATCTCAAGAGCTGAAATTTCTCGGCGTTGAATGACATCATGTTGTCTTCTGACCATTTGTATATTTTATTCGTGTCCCTCTGCAAGGCCTCCACGTCATGTACATCGTTGATTTTTCTGCTGATCTTTGTATCGTCTGCAAAGGATGTTACTATACTATTGCTGTTTACTCCGCTGTCTATGTCTGTTAGCATGATAATGAACAGGATTGGGGCCAGTACTGTCCCTTGTGGTACTGAGCTGCGTACTTCCGATTCTAATGATGATATACCTTGAACTTTGACGACCTGCAGACGATTACTAAGGAAGTTGTAGATCCATTTTCCCACTTTGCCTGTTATTCCCATGTCTTTAATTTTATGTGCTATTATACCATGGTCACATTTATCGAAAGCTTTAGCAAAATCTGTGTATATAACATCGTAGTTGTCATTGCCTTCCAATGCATCTAGGATATTGTTGTAGTGCTCTATTAGTTGTGATAGGCATGATCTACCTGATCGGAATCCATGCTGATTTTCGTTGAATCTTTCCCGTGTCTCCAGGAAATCATAAATTTTCTCTCTAACTATTCTTTCAAATACTTTGGTGAGGTGGGACGTCAATGACACTGGTCTATAGTTCTTTGCTTGAGATCTGTCCCCTCCTTTATATATAGGGACAATGTTTGCTCTTTTCAAGATGCTCGGTATTTCCCCAGTGTCTATGGATCTTCTCCATATCCAGTATAAAGGTGTAGCTATTTCATTTTTACAGTTTTTAATCAATAATACGTTCCAATTGTCCAGACCTGCAGCTGAATGTAGTTTCATTTGTCCTATAGCTCTCGCTACATCTTCTGGTGTAAACTCAAAGTCTGTTATATACTCTCCTTGCAATCCCTCTTCAAAGAATGCATTTGTGTCAGGTATCGCTTTGTCACTTTTTGGGGTACTGAAAACTGATTCATATTGAGCTCTCAATGTATCAGATATTTCTTTTGGATCGTCGGTTAGTTCATTATTTCCCGTCCTTAAGGGCCCAATAGCGGCGCGCGTTTTTGTTTTCCTTTTTGCATAGCTATAGAAGTATTTTGGATTTTCCTTTATTGCTTCTATCGCCTTTTCCTCTTCCCGCTCTGTATGGTCCTTAATCAGGGCTTGTATTTCCCTATCGATACCCTCCAGTTTTTCTTTTATTGTTTTCCTGTCATTATCTCCGCAGTTTCCTAACTTCGCCTACACTCTCTTTCTTTTGCGGAATAGTCTTCTCTTTTGCCTTTTAGCCAGCTCCTCTTTCCTTTTGGCTGTGATTTCGGGGCATATTTTTCTAAAATTCTCAGCGTTTTTTCCTCCAAGGTTGTTAGCATTTCTTCAGTGGTTTTATTCTCGAAAATTGTTCTACATTCTATTTGGGCCATGTGCGATCTGATTGCTTCCCAATTTATAGTCTTCGAGTTTAAGTTAAAGGCCCCGAATTTACTTCTTTCCACAATATGTGTATTGTCTTCTAATGCTGCCGTCATATTTGTTGATATCTCGATTAAGTTGTGGTCTGAGATAATGGTTGGGGTTATTTTTATATCAGCAATCAAGTTCGTGTTATTCGTGAATACCAGATCCAGGCAATATATATATATATATATATATATATATATATATATATATATATATATATAATATATATATATGCTGTATATATGAGATACACACAGACCGTGCATGGAACAAGGAACTCTTCTAGGAAAATTAAATCCACTATAGTCCGAATAAGTAATGATAAATGATAAATACTATAGTTTTTTTCTTTTTCATAATGCTAGCCCGACGTGGGCAACGGGTCACTCGCAGAGAGGTCCTAAAAATATAGCTTCCCTCACCAGCTTCCTGCAAAGCAGATAGGATCCAGCTTTGGGACAGGATCTAGGGTTTAAAGCAGCCTAGCCCAGCTACATTTAGAACCTCAATATAAGCAAAAGACTCGCTGCCTTCACGTCAGATTGATTACATCAAAGAAAAAGGGGTAACTATTATATTTTTAGCCAAAAACCAAAACTTAAACCTCAACTGGCAGAATTGAGCGTCCACTTTTCAAGGCACATAACATGTCCGTTAGGGCGGATCGAAAATGAGGTTTTTAAACTTTTTTTCGAAATTCAAATATGGCTAGTGCGGAAAATATGTGGGTGCTATAGATAATGACTGTGCATAAATATTAGTCCTGCGAAATTATATCTTCAGGTGCCACAAAGCCGTCGAAAAAAGTGAAATATAATGATTTTCTTATATTCTGCATTAGTACAATAACTGAAACTTACTTGTTATTATTATACAGGGTGGGCGGAAAGTAGCTCCCTATTTTGGATTGGTAAAAAAATACGTATATTATCCATTTATTTCAGAAGAAATAATATGAAAAGGTAGGCATACATGGTAGGTTTTCTCTAAAATTCAATGTGGGCTCCAACTCTTTCCACCAGCTTCTGGAGCCGCCCAGGAATGGCGTCCACTGACTTTAGCAGGAACTCCGGCGGGATGGAGGACATGACTTCCCGAATTCGGTCCTCCAGTTCTTCCAATGTCCTCGGTTTGGTGCGGTAGACTTCTTTACCCACCCCCAAAGAAAGAAGTCGCACGGTGTCAAGTCGGGGCTCCTGGCTGGCCATTGATGTGGACCACGACGACCCATCCAACGCCCAGGGAAGTGGGCATCCAGCCACTCACGGACAACAAGAGCGAAGTGCGGAGGGGCGCCATCTTGCATAAATATCAGATCGTCGATGTTCTCCCATGTGCTGACAACCGGCCAGACCTCGTTTCGCAACATAGCAAGGTACCGCTCAGCATTCATGGTGTTGCGCAGAAGGAACGGGCCCACAACCTGATCTGAGGTCATACCACACCACACCGTTACACTGAACCGATTCTGCCGTTTTTCAGCGGTAACCGTGCGACTTCTTTCTTTGGGGGTGGGTAAAGGAAGAAGTCTACCGCACCAAACCGAGGACATTGGAAGAACTGGGGGACCGAATTCGGGAAGTCATGTCCTCCATCCCGCCGGAGTTCCTGCTAAAGTCAGTGGACGCCATTCCTGGGCGGCTCCAGAAGCTGGTGGAAAGAGTTGGAGCCCACATTGAATTTTAGAGAAAACCTACCATGTATGCCTACCTTTTCATATTATTTCTTCTGAAATAAATGGATAATATACGTATTTTTTTACCAATCCAAAATAGGGAGCTACTTTCCGCCCACCCTGTATATTAAGTGTTCCAATTACCAAAATAGTTACTGAATTACGCAGCTCTTAGTTTATTTAGATCAATGTTCTTTTGATTAATGATCTAAATAATCCAGAACTCACCACGAGGAGGTGGCTGCGTGTCGAGCTCCACCCATGCCCTCCCAACCACCCATCCTTGCGCATGTTTTTTTCTATTAACGTTTTATTTAAACTTTATATTCAGCTTTACTTTCGAATGATGGCATTTTTTTACGTGACTGAAGTGTTGATCTTATGAAGCCATCTCGCGCGTTCAATCCAAATACTTTTGATGAGGCTTCAGTCACTAATTTTACCATTCTTTCTACTACTTGTGTATGACAAGGGAATTTCTCGAATGGAGGGGTACTCTTGTTTTCTATGAATTCTTCAATCTCATTTTCTGTCAGGTGTCTTGTCACAGGTGGTTCAGTGACAATGCATTTTTGCCAATTAATTAAATCAGTATAATCAGTAGCTTCAAATTGAATAACAGGTACTGTGAAACGCCTCACAACTTTTTCCTTGTTTGTTTGCCTTGCTTTCTTTATTCGCCTCCACGCTAATTCTCTTTTGGCGCTGCGGTCATCATGAATCATTGATGCTAGAATATTTTCTGGATTTGCAAAAAATGCATTTCTTTGTATGACAGGGTTTACAATATCCTTTACTTCGTCATTCAGTGTTCTTGTTAGTTCAATAGTTTTGAAAACATGTTTTGAGCCATTGACAAAAGACGTACTTTGCTTAATAGAAAACCACATTAGGATGTAGACCTTCATTATAAAAGAAGCAATGTTCATGAGGTTCTCAGATGGACTTACAGTTGAAACGTATAGACGAAGCAAACGATTTGCTGTAGTCAGCCATCGTGAATGTGCCATTTTGCCTCGACTACGATGAGCAAGATCTGGAGAGCAATATCCCTTTGTTATGGCCTGATGAATATCAATTAGATATTTTTGGTCGGTGCTAAGATCTTCACAGTCTACAGTTGGTTCCTCAGCATCAATCCTTTCAAACTCGACAATAGGAAGACTCTCACAGTTCTCTAATTCCCTGCCAATAGGACCGGTGAATCCGCGGGGGCCAGATGTTTTTCCATCCAGCTTTGCAACTAAATGGCGTAATGGCAATTCATTGGCATGGAGCTGGCACACTAAATGTTGAACTGGCTTCTTCAGCTTCAATTCTATAAGCCTTATAACGCCTCCCTTTTCTCCAGTGTTGACTGCTGCACCATCGCATCCAATGGCAACAAGGTTTTCCAGGTTCATGTCATTATTTCCAATATACTCAAACATTCCTTTACATATTTCTTCAGCTGATCCAGAATTCACAGAATAATGGCCCAAATAATCTGAACCAGGTTCTCTCACTAAAGTGATATGTTCTTCTGTTACCTTCTTCTGATATACTTTGGACTCTTTTTTTTCTTGGAAGAGTGTAGAATCTTTTCGACCATCAAAATAGATTCCTCTGATTGGGACCTGATTTTGATCTTTCATAATTTCTGATCTCTTCTTTTGTCTTTCTCTTCTGATTTTACTCCTATCCACTACTTCAGATGTATTGTCAATAGAAACTTCTCCAATATCTTGCAATACTGCACTAACAATGAATGCTGCAGCTCGATCTGAAACTGCAGTCCTGTCACAAGCAGTAGCCACTGAAGGTAGATTTGTAGTTTTCCTTTTCTTGAATAATTGTTCTTCAGGTTGTTCGAGCTTTCTCTTCGAGCTAACTGGCTCTGGAAATGTATCGTCTGATATTTCACCAGATTCACTTTCACTATTTGATGTCGATGATGATAATTCAACATTTGTATCCTGCAATTTCTCCTGTGAAGATTCTTTGGTGAGCCTCACAGCTTCTTTTTGCTTTCTTAGCAACGTAGATGCTTTTTTCTTTGAGAGTGTAATATCTACTCTATCAATAAACAGTTTTCTTTCACTCCTTTGATCTAAGAGGAACGTCACTTCTTCCTTTGGAACCGTTTTTTCTTTGGGACAAGAACATTGTGTTAGTACTTTGCACTCGCACGCTGCAATGTCAAAAAGTTTCGTGTGTGCTTCTTTTTTGAACATATCAATCTTTGCTTTGTAAGCTTCAGAATTTTTTCTGCTTTGGTATGGCTTCATAATGACACGATACTTTTCGTGGTAGCTTCTGAACATTGTTTCAATTCGCCTGTCTGACAGAATTGGGACGGAAGCACTTTCCCAAATTGTTTTCAATTTATCAACAACTTGTTCTAATATTTGAGATATTGAAGGATCTTTATTAGTGTTCTGTTTCAAATCGTTTCTTACAAACAAGTAATATTTAAAAACTCCTTCGTATGTAGGAAGATTCCTGTGCCACAAATCTTCCCCCATACCAAACATGGGGCACTCAGTTGAGGCCCTGGTTGATTTTGCACAAACTCGAGACATTTTGAAAGTATACAAATCTGAAAAAGAAAGAGCTAATATCAATTATACGTTAATTTCAGTTAATAGTACATGGCAAACTTAGGGCAACACAATACAGAAATGCAAAATATATAAGAAATATAGTTTAGACTATCTGAGTAACGCCAACAACAGAACACCCACCTGCTACGAGAGCGACAGCTACACTGAACCGAGGTACTCACGTGACAGCTGAGTGAGCTGACTATAGAAAACTGTTTTTAGAGAATAGAAACTTTTTTTAAAGGTTGACTGAGCTATTTTTATACAAGTGTGAATAAATTCTTGTCTATTGTGCATCGTGGACTCTTCTGTAATTATTGGTTAAAATCTGCTTTTTTCAATTTTTTTCAATATTGAAGGTCATTGTGGCACCTGAAGATATTAATGTTATGATTTTAAATTTATACCAGCTTATTTCCTCACTACTCCACACATTTTCCACACTAGCCAATTTGAAAATTCGAAAAATGAGTTTTCCACTCCGCCCTAATGTCCGTTTCATGATGGGAATGAACTCAGAATGGTTCCCTGAGGTTTTTTATGACACACACAGACCGTGCATGGAACAAGGAACTCTTCTAGGAAAATTAAATCCACTATAGTCCGAATAAGTAATGATAAATGACAAATACTATAGTTTTTTTCTTTTTCATAATGCTAGCCCGACGTGGGCAACGGGTCACTCGCAAAGAGGTCCAAAAAATATAGCTTCCCTCACCAGCTGTCTGCAAAGCAGATAGAATCCAACTTTGGGACAGGATCTAGGGTTTAAAGCAGCCTAGCCCAGGATTTATAATAGTTACCCCTTTTTCTTTGACGTATTCAATCTGACGTGAAGGCAGCGAGTCTTTTGCTTATATTGAGGTTCTAAATGTAGCTGGGCTAGGCTGCTTTAAACCCTAGATCCTGTCCCAAAGCTGGATCCTATCTGCTTTGCAAATAGCTGGTGAAGGAAGCTATATTTTTGGGACCTCTTTGCGAGTGACCCGTTGCCCACGTCGGGCTAGCATCATGAAAAAAAAACTATAGTATTTGTCATATATATACATATATATATATATATATGGGAATGAACTCAGAATGGTTCTGTGTGTGTGTATATATATATATATATATATATATATATATAAATTTAAGCAGAAAGCCACAGACAAGAAGGAAAGAAACATCCATCAAGTTGGAAAGGGACTATATTTTGTATATTGCAACGTTTCAAGCACAAACTATGCTCATCCTCAGGCAAAAATTCTAAAAAGTTAAAAACATTAAAAACCATAATGACATTAACAAAATAAAATAGGGAAAAAATCCACAAGCATTAAAAACAAAAAGTCACACTAAAAAAATTCTAGAAAGTTAATTAAAAACCATAATGACTATTATAAAACAAAAGCGAACAATTAACAAGCTTTAAAACAATGAAAGTGACACTAAAAACGAACAATGAATAACAGCTATAAAATACAAAATGTAAAACTAAAAAAAAACTAAAAATTCACAGGCTATCTTTTAAAACACTAAAAAATTAAAAACCCACACTAAAAGGAACACACCTTAAGTCTAAGCAGCACAGATTCCGAGGCAAAACTAAAAAAACAGAAGCATCTAAAACCAAGTAAAGGTTGGTTGTTCAAGATGTTCAGTTTAGACGGAGGGGAACGGATGAAATATCAGAGTTAAGCGAAGGGGAGAGAGTTTTAATATACAGGGATTCTAAAAGTCTTAACGTTTGCTCACACGGAGCGGAATCTAAAATGTTAAGATTAGCTAAAGTTATATCGACTTTGCATAGAATAACATGGCTGCGTATAGCTGAAGCTTCTTTAGTTTTCAAAGGTTTGTCAGTTCTATGGCTTATGCCCATATGGGCACAAGTAATGCTTGTGGATTTTTTCCCTATTTTATTTTGTTAATGTCATTATGGTTTTTAATATTATGTTTTTAACTTTTTAGAATTTTTGCCTGAGGATGAGCATAGTTTGTGCTTGAAACGTTGCAATATACAAAATATAGTCCCTTTCCAACTTGATGGATGTTTCTTTCCTTCTTGTCTGTGGCTTTCTGCTTAAATTGAAATTGAAGCTTGCCAGAAGCGGCCTTCACCAATATATATATATATATATATATATCAGTGGCGATTTCTTAATGAATGCAACGCATGCAATGCATGTGTTAAATATGTTCTCTTTTCAGATCTAAGTAAGGATTATAATTGACAAAAATAATTTTCAGAAACTAAAAATAGTCTAAAGCTTCAATCACGCATGTACTGGCTATTGGGCGTAAGCAAAATTATGTCTTATTTCATTAGACAATTAAGAACATTTTTCTGTACACAGATCGAAGTACTTGTAGCTAACGCATTCACTAATTCAGTCTGGGTACAGAAAAATGTTCTTAATTGTCTAGTGAAATAAGACATGATTTTGTTTACACCGCCTTGCCTTGGGCAATTTTTTAAGGAGACTTCTCACTATC
Source organism: Bathynomus jamesi (assembly GCA_023014485.1). Lineage (NCBI taxonomy): Eukaryota > Metazoa > Arthropoda > Malacostraca > Isopoda > Cirolanidae > Bathynomus > Bathynomus jamesi. The sequence continues at coordinate 1,108,127 of JAJOZX010000034.1, read as the reverse complement.
CATAAGATATTTTTTTTGAGCCTCATAGCTAAATTCAAAAGGCAATATGTTTTAAAATATGCTTAGAAAATTTACTTAATATTTTTACTAAAAATAATTAAAAAGCTTTGTTCTGATTTTTTTTTAATTAATGAAAATAATACGGCATGCATTCAGTTTTATAGGTGCATTCAAATTCTGTTAGTCGTGGATACGACGATTTAAACAATTTACATACTGCAATTTCTCGCCATGAAAAATCTCTTGCTCACATAAATGCATTTGTTGATCTTAAAACATTTGGAAAGTCAGAAAGAATTGATTTAATACTCGACAAGCAGAAATCAGTTGCCATTTCCAGACATAACGAAGAAGTTAATAAGAATCGAGAAATTTTGAAACGTTTGATTAGGATAACATGTTTTTTAGGTATGCAAGAATTAGCATTTCGCGGTCACAATGAAGAAGAAAAACGCTGACAATAGGGGTAACTATATTGAATGGTATTTTGTATGGGAGAATTCGATGAAAAGCTTCAAAACCATTTAAAAACTGCGACTGTTTTTAAGGGAACATCATCTGCTATTCAGAATGACATAATTCAATCTATTAGTGCAGTTATGTTAGAACAAATAAAACGTGAGCTTATCGACTGCATGTATGTGGCGATTTTATTAGATGAAACATCTGATGTCAGCTGTTTTTCTCAACTCTCTACTGTTGTTCGTTATGTTAATAAACATGGAGAGATTTGTGAACGATTTATAAAATTCAATGACGTCAGCAATGATAGAAGTGCAGGAGCGATTTCTGATTTATCTATAAGGCAACTAGGTGAACTGGGCTGTTTGAAAAAATTAGTTGCTCAAACCTACGACGGTGCTGCTGTTATGGGGAGCGATCTTAATGGAGTACAAACAAAGATTAGAGAAACTGTACCAGAGGCTATTTTTCTTCACTGCTACGCCCATAAACTTAACCTTGTTTTATCCCAAGCTGTCGCTGAAATTTCCGAATGTAATAATTTTTTTTCAGTATTAGGAAGTTTGTCATCATTTTTCAGCAGTTCAACTAAGCGAACTTCAATGCTTGACAAAGTTGTTGGAAAGCGTTTCCCTAAACTGGCTCCAACGCGGTGGAACTATTCATCTCGTCTAGTTGAAAGAGTTAAGGAAAATAAAGAAAATTTAATAGATCTTTTAAAAAGCATTCTTGAAAACCCAAAGAAATTTGATGAAAAAACAAAAATAGTGCACGCGGATTGCTGCGTGCAATCCGCACGGTACTGGTATCGATACTTTCGATTTTAATTTTTTATTAGAAGTATTTTCTTCAATTTTTCCTTTTACTGAATATCTATTTAATGTGCTGCAAACAAAATCTATGGATATTGTGTATAGCTCAATCACCGTTGAAAGCACTATGAAAAAATCAAACAAATAAGGGATACAAAATTTGCAGATATGTGGGACTTGATAACAGAAAGATGTGGTGAACCTGTATGTAAAAGGAAACAGAGTCTTTCTCCACAAGAGAAGTATAGTCAACTATTTCATGAAATATTCGATAATATACTTCTTCAAATGAAAGAGCGTTTCAGTTCAATGGAAAAATTGGAATTCATTGAGCTTTTAGATTGCAAAAAATTTGAGTTCTATGATGTTACTTTCCCAGAGAGAGCTTTTGAATCTTTGAAAAGAAGCTACAATTCATTTTTTGAGTTTCCTCGTCTCCGTTCTGAATTGTGTGTTTTATATTCGCACAAATCTTTTGCCAAAAAGAATGTTGCTGAGCTCCTAAAATATCTACTGGAAAGTGAAATGCACAAAGGTCTTAAGGAAATATATAAATTGACGAATTTGATTCTAACTATACCAATATCGACAGCAAGTGTTGAGCGATCATTTTCTGCGCTTAAAAGAATTAAAAGTTATTTACGGAGTTCCCAAAGTGAAGAAAGGCTATCTAATCTTGCCTTAATTTCAATTGAAAAAAATTTCCTCAAGAAGCTTATGGAGAATCGAGAGTACTTTTACAATTTGGTCATCGAAGAATTTTGCAGGAAAACTAGGAGAGCAGAAATTCAATTCAAATAATGCTTCACAATTATTTAAGGTAAATTTTAAATTTGTATCTTTTTCTTTAGATCAATTCGGTAACTACTATATATAAATATGTCTAATTTTTTGTTCGCATATTTAAGCCTAACATTAAATGAACTTTCCTTCAAAGAGGTCCCCAAAAGTTTGTAAAAACACCTTTAACTTGCTAAGTTCTATGTAAACAATATGCAAAGTTTGGGCAAGAGGGTTAGGCGGATGTTTTTCTTCCATTCCATAACATTGCATGCCTGAACAAAAATGTCACGAGTCGCCACTGATATATATATATATATATATATATATATATATATATATATATATATATATATATACAGCTTAACTCAGTAGGTCTTGAAGGACGTGTTGCAGCAAAAAAAAGCCACTTTTAAGGAATGGAAATAAAGAGAAGAGAAGAAAATATGCTTTGGAACAAAAGTATTGGACATCTGAGACCTACTGAGTTAAGCTTCCTTCGTACAGTAGAGGGATCAACTGAGACACCTGTTGTTTTTTCGAGGTCTGCTGCAAGTGAAGTGCTGGATTTGCATCTGTCTCGAAGGGAAGTAATCTTTAGGTATTGTAAATCAGATGCAGAAAGCTTAAAGGGCCTCCCTGATCTAGAATGATCAGTTGGGGTCCCATTTGATCTGTGACAAGCCAAGATTGTTTTTACACCAGTTTTGGAAATACCTGTAGATTCACTTATTTTTCTTTGACTCAGTCCCTCGCCATGCAGATGTATCATTTTTATATCTAATCTCATCAGAAATTGTACTTTTCGTCATTTCTTAAGCCTGTGAAAGAAAGAAAACAGCATGGCTTAGGATTATAATGAGAAACGTTTCGGTTAAATTTGTTTTTCAGAATTAAAATGAATATGTCAATACTTTTAATTGTAAATACTGATATAACAATAGCTTAGGAGCAATTACTGCAGATCCATCATTAATAGTTCGCTAGATTTTTAAAGCACATGCGTTATAAGTAATATAATGAATCAACCTTCAAGTCCAATTTATGCAGACTAAAGGGTCATCCAGCTTATAAAACTTTATACACTTAAGTAATAACTTAGTTATACATTAATATGAACCAGAGGTTCTAGTTAATATGTATTTTAGTATCAAAACCAATTTTCATACGACAGATTATCTAATAGTTATCAGATCGACAGTGGTCTCTTACTTTTGCACGGTACTATATATTGGTTCGTTGGCTCTGTAATAATGTTAATTAGGTGAAGTTAATGAATGTTAATAATTATTGATTAAGGATTAGGATTGCCTGATACTGGGGTCACCAATGATCTTTTGCAGACCAAATAATGTTATTAATTAAGGAAATTAATAGAATGAGTTTTCTTCCTTAATTAAATTAAATAAATGATATATAAATGAGACAAAATAAAAGTAGCAGTGTTTGATTGCAAGTTCAGTGGAAATGAAATGTATAAATGTGTACTTGATTAATGACGTCAATATTATAATACGCGCGAGGTAATAAAAGTCTTTATATAAAATTAGGTGAATGACACCAGGCCAATGGGGCCTGTTACTAACGTTTTTTACATGATGAGATCTAGTGTGTCACTGAAGTTCTTCAGAGGAGAGAGGTGAGATGCGATTGAGGCGTCGTGCCGGAGAGTCTCTTATAACGAGGTCGAACGCAATCCTCATCATGAATGTTATTTCTCAGAAGGCAAAAGGAAAATTGCGAAAGTATTTGAAGGCGTATCTGTCGATATATATATATATATATATATATGTGTGTATATATATATATATATGGGAATGGACTCAGAATGGTACCCTGAGTTTTTTATGATACACACAGACCGTGCATGGAACAAGGAACTCTTCTGGGATAATTAAATCCACTATAGTCCGAATAAGTAATGTTAAATGACAAATACCATAGTTTTTCTTTTTCGTGATGCTAGCCCAACGTGAGCAACGGGTCACTCGCAAAGAGGTCCCATAAATATAGCTTCCCTCACCAGCTATCTGCAAAACAGACAGGATCCAGCTTTGGGACATGGATCTAGATTTAAGTTTTGGTTTTTGGCTAAAAATATAATAGTTACCCTTTTTCTTTGATGTATTCAATCTGACGTGAAGGCAGCGAGTCTTTTGCTTATATTGAGGTTCTAAATGTAGCAGGGCTAGGCTGCTTTAAACCCTAGATCCATGTCCCAAAGCTGGATCCTGTCTGTTTTGCAGATAGCTGGTGAGAGAAGCTATATTTATGGGACCTCTTTGCGAGTGACCCGTTGCCCACGTTGGGCTAGCATCATGAAAAAGAAAAACTATGGTATTTGTCATTTAACATTACTTATTCGGACTATAGTGGATTTAATTATCCCAGAAGAGTTCCTTGTTCCATGCACGGTCTGTGTGTATCATATATATATATATATATATATATATATATATATACGTAGAATGTGTTACAGCAAAAATTGAAAAATTAAATATGGTACTAATTGTAATGTACAGACCCCCAAACACGCCAACCTCAAAATTTTCAGATTCCATTACAGAGGTAAGAAACTTAGTAAAAGATCTACACTCTCCAACCCCAAATATTTTTCTCTGTGGTGATTTTAATTTCCCATTCATGAAATATAAAAGGATAGGAAAAAATATATGTATACACCAGGACAAGGGAGGCACACGAGAAGACCAGGAGCAGGTAAAAATGCTACTTGCTTTAGCTGATGAATTTATGTTAACCCAAGAAATAACAGAAAACACAAGAAAAACAACTGCCTAGATTTGGTATTCACAAACAACAGTAATCTAATTGATAATGTAGAAATATCCCCAACTATGATATCGGACCACAACATCATTGAAATAACAATTAATATAAAGGCAACAGGAAAGGAAAGAATACGCACAACAGAAAGAAGCAAATTCAAAATTTTTAATTTTCACTCCAAAGCCATAAACTGGGAAGATGTGACATCCAGCATGGAAGTAATAGATTGGAAAACCATTTTCGAGGCAAAGACAACGGAGGAGATGCTAATGACGTTAGAGGAGAAGACGTTAGAAATTGTGGAAAAACATGTCCCAAAGATACAACAAAGAGGATAGAGAAGCAGGTTCGAAAGACAAAAGAGGGCATTGTTTCGAAAGAGAAAAAGAGTGACTGCAAAATTAAGTAATTGTAAAGATAACAACATCAGAAAAATATTAAATGATAAACTGCAAAGTATCGATGGCGTCATACAGGAACTAATCGAGAAGCATACAGAAAAAGAAGACGACGACGCTATAGAAGCGATAAAGGCTAACTCAAAGTACTTCTATAATTTCGCAAAAAGAAAGTCGAAAAACCATGCGACTATCGGACCTTTAAAAAATGAGAACAGTGCTTTATCTGATGATCTAACAGAAGTATCTGAAATATTAAGAGTTCAGTACGAATAATCTTTCAGTATCACAAAAACTGACAAATTGATATGCGATAGAAACGCGTTCTTTGAAGAAGAACCACGAGGGGAAAGTATGACGGATTTCGACTTCACGACGGATAATACTACACAAGCCATAGGGAAACTAAAAACACACTCAGCGGCAGGACCGGATAAATGGAATGCCACACTGATCAAAAACTGCAATAATGCAATCGCCGAGCCCCGAAACTGGATATGGAGACGATCACTAGACACGGGAGAAATACCGGGCATCCTGAAGAGCGCGAACATAGTCCCAATATATAAAGGAGGAGATCGATCCGAGGCCAAAAACTATAGGCCAGTATCGCTTACATCCCATCTCACTAAAATATTTGAAAGAATAGTTAGACAGAAAATCTATGACTTTTTGGAAACTCGGAAAAAATTCAATGATAACCAACACGGGTTTCGGTCAGGCAGATCATGCCTATCACAACTAATGGAACAGTACAACAACGTTATTGATTCACTTGAAAGTAATGAAAACTATGATGTACTATACACAGACTTTGCTAAAGCGTTCGACAAGTGTGACCACGGAATCATAATACATAAACTGAAATATATGGGAATTACAGGAAAAGTAGGGAAATGGATATATAATTTCCTTAGTAAGCGGCGGCAAGTCGTTACAGTACAAGGAGTATCTTCATCAGAATCAGAGGTCCTCAGCTCGGTACCACAAGGAACAGTATTAGCTCCACTACTCTTCATAATCATGCTAACTGACATAGATGAGGACGTTACCAGAGACAGCACAGTAACATCCTTTGCGGATGACACAAAGATCAGTAGAAAAACAAGAAACCCAGAAGACATAGGATCTCTACAAACCGACAGAAAAAGAATCTACAAATCTACAAGTGGACGGAAGACAACAATATGAAATTTAACACCGAGAAATTTCAGCTATTACGGTACGGAAAAAGAGAAGACCTAAAATCCATGGAATATTATATCCCAAATGGAGAGTAAATTCAGAGAAACACCAGAGCAAAAGATTTAGGGGTTGTAATGACAGATGATGCGAAATTTGAAACAAAATAAGATAGCAGTAAACAGAGCAGAGAATAACGGGTCAGATATTGAGAACCTTTAAACGAAGGGATAGGAATGTAATGATTCCTCTACTGAAAACCCTGATAACACTGTGTAACACTGATTCTGTTTATATAGAATTTTTTATGTTTTTATATGCATTTGTGGGCGCTGAGTCCAAATCTGGCCTTGGTTTGTGTGTATCCTCAATGGTTTCAGAGATAATCCATTTTTCATGTTTTACCAGTATAATGTTATTATGGGCACAGCAATATCAGAATAATCAGGAATTGCTGAGAACAATCCGGATGTTCGTTGACAGTTTCTTGCTCTAGAAATTGCCCGAAACTTCCACTGTGCTATATAAAGAAGAGCGCAGAGTCTAAGAAGTCAGTAAGTGTGAGCACACAAAGAAAGCAGGTTGTTTGTCTGATGGTTACCAGCACTGAGGTACTGTGTTTCTGTGCTTCCCTGTGCTGACGATTTGAGTGTTATCGATCCTTTTTTATTGCAAACATTATTTCAGTGTTGTGAATACATCTTTTTTCTGGAATCTGTAATCTGTTGCAGATTTAATAACTCTTCTCTCTATATCTGCAGGTTATGATTAATGTAGTAAAGTTTGGTAAAGAGAATGGCAACTAGAGCTTGTAAACACTCGCCGGATATATTCTACTACGTTTGTGGGTATTACATAGGCCCCAAGCAAGTATCGCACAAGATTGTGAAAGGCACCAAGTTCTGGATCGCGTATCGGCTCTATTTTGGTATGCCTATGGGTGACCAAGATAAGCCCTGGGCACCCCATGTGATCTGTGGAAGCTGCCGCTCCACACTTGAAGGGTGGCTGCGGGGAGTACGCAAGGCAATGCCCTTTGCGGTACCCAGAATATGGAGAGAACCAAAGAACTACCACGACGATTGCTACTACTGCATGGTAGATGTTTTTAAGTACAGGAAAGTTAAAGGAAGGCAGACTCTTCAGTATCCAAGCATAGCGTCGTCCATAGCTCCTGTACCACATGGCGAAGGTCTTCCAATACCACGTCCACCAGAACAGGTATCTATCCATTACTTTACCTTCTGTATTTACAGACTGTGGGTCATTATGTGTCGATTTTTCTTAGTGCTGATGCTCTTCTACATATATAGCTATGCCTATATTTTATTTCTTTGCTTTGCAGGTTGAAAATGAGGATGCAGCTAGCTCATCTGAGATGTCGGCTGGTGAGGACAGTCATGATGAAGAATATACAGTAACTTTCAGTACAAACCCTCACTTTCCAAATCAGAGGGAATTGGACGACTTAATTAGAGATTTGGGTCTGACGAAATCAGGGTCTGAGCTTCTGACCTCCAGACTCAAAGAGTGGAATTTGCTTGGAGAAGACTGCAAGACCACTGTATACCGAAAGCGGCATGAAGAGTTTGCAAGGTTCTACGATGTCAATGGCTCTCTCTGTTATTGCAGCGAGGTTAATGGTATATTCACAGCTATTGGGTTAACACATATACCCAGTGGCGGATTTAAGGTGCGCGGGGCCCTAGGCCGGTTGGAGTGCGGGGCCCCAAACTACGCAAAGCTAGCTTAATTAACTGAAATGAAGATTTACACCCCCATCCCCCAGTGGTGACCTTACGGGGCCCTCAAATCAATGGGCGAGCGAAGCGTTAAAATAAATTTACTTTTTAAACAATATTCAATTTATTGATAATTAATTAGCCAAATGACCATTTCATAGTTGAACATTACACATTTGTTTTTTTGAAGCTTAACAATAAAAAATAACTATAATAATACACCATTAACAAAAAATAACCATAATAATACACCATTAACTAAAGAGAATACCACTTGACTGACATGCAAATGATGCAATGAGTGGGTTTTGTTTATTGCAGGCAATTTGTACGGTACACTTAACTATTTCTCAGTCAAAAAAGATTTTTTTCTAGCCTTCTTACTTGCAAACTGTTTGATGACATCAGTAAAATCAAGCACCCTTAATTTCTCATGCTCAATGCTCAACAGGGTGAGTGAAGACAAACGGTCCTGCCCCATGGTGTTTCTTAGATAATTCTTGACTAGTTTCATCTTGGAGAATGATCGCTCCCACTGCAGTTTGTGACAAACATGCAGAGATAGAGTCGTAATACAATTTCAACATCAGCAAATGTTTCTACCATGTCATGTCTGTGAATTATCTCATACATTTCTAGTTCAGGACTTTTTGCAGCCTTTGCACCACCTGATGAAGGAGCACTTTCAGGTGAATCTCTTCGAATGGATTTCATAAGGTGTGCAAACTGCAAAAGCTCCGACTCCAATCCAGCCTCCAAGTCCTTAGGATATGAAGACACAAGCTTTTCAGCAGATGCTTTAAGCTCAGTGTTCGTTTTGTTTGAGATTTCTGATAAAAACCCAAATTTCTCTCGAAGGTCGCTGTAAGCAGCAATGCGTTGTTGTAGGGCAGCACAGAGCTTGTCAATGATGGGCAAGAATGCAGTCACTCTAAACTTGTCTCTCCCTGTCAGCATAACATCCTCCGCGGAGTCTAGTTCATCGTGGTGACGCTTGCGCTTCCTAATACGCTGCGTGTTGGCGTAGTATGCATCATTACTCGTCACATCACAGGGATCACACTTAGCCATAGCTTTTGCTTCAAAGTCATCGAACTGGGATCTCAGGTCTTTAGCAAATTGTAAAAGAGACTCTAGCAGTGTGACAGCTGTGTTGAGGGAGAGCCCAGATTTTTGCAGCTGGATACTGCTACTCTGAAACCTTTCCAATACTGTATCCCAAACTTCAAGAAGAATCACTGTTTCAAGTTTTTTCAAACCTTTGAGAAGACCACTTGTTTCAGCTCTTGTTTCAGCTGGCTGATTCTGATCTGAGAATAACTCTTCCAGAACAATGATGTTTTCTTTGTGTGCTCTACTGAGAGCAGCTACAGCATCTGCTCGTGCTGACCAACGAGTGTCTGAAAGTATTTTATCAACTTTCAACTTCTTATCTTTATTAGTCTCTAGTACCTCACGGTGTCTCCTCCAACGATAAGTAGATGCAACAAGAAAGGAGTACATATTTTGTACCAGAGCAAACAATGACACTGCAGCAGGACAGCTTTCTGCAGCACACTTAGCCACCAAGTTTAAGGAATGAGCCATACATGGTATGTACTCAGCTTCACTACACTCATTCTTGATTATCTGTTGGGTCCCCAGATATTTACCAGACATGTTGCTGGCATTGTCATAGGACTGTCCTCGGCAGTCGATAACTGGAATGTTCTTCTCTTTAAGAAAATCAAGAACAGTTGTAGCAATATCTCTGCCAGTGTGGCTTAGCATGGGAATAAACTGCAAAAACCTTTCAACTGGACCTGTAGTAGGCAGTACATAGCGGATTGTAAAAGTAAGTTGATCCATGTGTGAAATATCAGGTGTGGAGTCAACAGAAATTGAGAAGTACTTTGCTGTTTTTACTTCATCTGTTATTGAGGACATAACCTTTTCTGCCATTATTCCAATGACTTCCTCAGAAATGACATGGGACAAGTAGGAAGTATGACCACTACCTTTGTTTGCGTGTTTCTTGATATGTGCTGCCAAGAAACTGTCGTATGTGCTCAGCAGCTCTAGAATCCCAAGATAGTTTCCATTGTGTACTGATCCAATTACTTCATCTTTACCTCGAATGGCTAGCCCGCGTTCGCAAAGTAGCTTTAAAACATCTACACACCTCCTCAATACTGCTTGCCAGTACTCGCATTCACTTTCATATTGTTGTACTAGATTAGAGTCAATACGGGCACCCGCAGTCTTTCGATATATCATTTCGACCATACTTTTCCTGTGCTGATCTGACCTACTGTGAGATTCTATGACATACCTAGCGTTCTTCCAACCATTGAAGCCAGTTGTGAATGAGCTTTCCACCTTTGACATAAGCTTGCAAGCAAAACAATACACTTTACCAGTTGTTTTAGAGTAACAGAGCCATTTAAGATTAATTTCTTGGCCAGATAATGAATGAGTTCGAGTGAATAATGTCTTTGTACAATGACGGGTTCTGTTTAGCTCTTTCACAGCTGACTCTTTGAAGTCACCATCACAGTGTCGACATTCTGCGCTTCCCTTTTTCAACCAATAGTCACACACATTTTCAGTAATTATTTTAGGCCATAATCCAAGATCCGTTTCAAATCCTTGTTCAGTACCGGTATTCATAACTTTCACTTCCTCTTGTGTCTCCTCACTGTCACTGTGTTCAGGTTCAATTGCGCTACTACACTAGGTTCAGTACTAGTTGTGGCTTCTCCAGTTGTTTCAGGCGTAATTGGTGTCTCTACTGATTCAGATTCAGTTTGACCGGATTCAGTTTGAGTTTGTGATTTTGCAGATTCAGATACTGTTGGATATGTCAACCATTGAGTTTTTTTGGTAGTTTTTTTACTCTTTGGTTTACGTCTGCCTTTTCTTGTCGTTTAACAGAGCCAGCTTTATACTTCCTCCCTTGATCACGATCACGACTTGTTGATTTCTCCATTGTGCCTCAGTGCAGCCTCACTGCCTTATCCTGAAACATAAAAACATAAAAAACAAACTATTTACACTTGACCCTCGGTTTAGTATTAATTAATACAGTTTAATTAATTAATTAAATACAGACACTAAACAGTTGTTCGGGTGAAAAAGTCGCTTTATGGGAAAAGTCGCCAGCCCCCACCAGTGGCGACTTTTTCCTTAAATATGTATAAAATGTATTTATTATGAAATCTAAGCTAAACTGACCTAACCTAGCCTAAGTACGTTTCATATAAAAAAATTAATTACATTAATTTAACATTTTTCAACTTATTTATGTTATTATAAAGCTGACTAAAACTCCCCCATCCCCATTTATTGACTGGCGACTTTTTCGAGATACGACTTTTACCATTACTTACCACTAAACACACTCACATGTGCACTCCACAGCGGCCTGAATAGAACTAAACTCCCGCCAGCAAAGAGAGTGATACCATAATTATCACTAATCATTAATCAATTGTATTATTTATAGTGGAATCCAACATTATAATTATATGTGACGGCGCGGGGCCCTCACAGGCGCGGGGCCGTAGGCCATGGCATACTCGGCCCCCCCCTAAATCCGCCACTGCATATACCCTCAGAGTGGCGCCTGTTTATTGACAGTTCAACTCGGAGTTTAAAAGCTGTTCTACTCCACAATGGGAACAAACATCCATCTATACCAGTTGCACATTCTGTTCAAATGAAAGAGGACTATGAAAATGTCAAACAACTGCTCACTCAAATCAGGTATGAACAATATAACTGGGACGTGTGTGGTGATTTCAAAATGACTGGTTTCCTGTTAGGTTTACAAGGAGGGTTTACTAAATATTCATGTTTTCTTTGCCTGTGGGATAGGAGGGCTTCAACTGAGCACTATAAAACAGTTCAGTGGCCTCCACGTGAAGGATTGCAACCAGGAAAGTACAATGTACTCAGGGAACCTCTTGTGAAGCCTGACATAGTTCTGCTACCACCTCTCCATATTAAGTTGGGTCTAATTAAGCAGTTTGTAACTGCGTTAGATTTTGGAGGGGAAGTTTTCCAACAGATTCGGGTCATGGTCCCTAAACTCTCTGAGGCCAAAGTCAAGGCTGGCATCTTTGTAGGACCACAAGTCAAGGCGCTGTTGAATTCAAAGAACCTTGAAGCCAAGATGACTCCGATCGAAAAAGAGGCTTGGTGTGCTTTCCGTGATGTGGTTCGTGGATTTTTAGGCAACCATAAAGCACCAAACTATAAGGAGTTAGTGTCAAACTTGATTAAGTGCTATGGCAAAATGGGGTGCCGTATGTCTTTAAAATTACACTATCTGCATTCACATCTAGACTTTTTTCGTGATAACCTGGGCGATGTGAGTGAAGAACATGGCGAAAGATTTCATCAAGATATTCAAACAATGGAGAAAAGGTACCAAGGCCATTGGGATGCTTCCATGATGGGAGACTACGTATGGTCGCTGATCAGAAAGGATAAGAATGTTCATACGCGGAAGTCGCGTTCTTCAGTGCATTTTTAAGGAACGCACACTGCATAACGAGGCTTGTTATTCTCTTATCGGTTCTCCTCATGATATATATTATATCCTTTGCACCATTTTGGGTTTGTCAAACAATTTTGGCTCAATAAACATTAATTTCCAATAGTGTTTTTATTTTCAGAAAATATTTATGTTAGCCTTCTTTATATACTTTGCCATATGAAAAGTGTGATAACCTATATTTTTGAAACGGTTGATGATAGAGAAAAACCAATATCATTTTTTGAATCAGCGCCCCGAAATCATTAAGAAGCAACAGAAAAATCACAATAAACAGAAAATGTTTCAAATTTTGTTACCCAGTGTAATACCCAAATTGGAATACTGCTTGGTCCTAACATCCCCATATAAAAAAGAAGATATTAGACAGCTGGAAGGGATCCAGAGAAGCTTCACAGCCAAGATCAATGGGTGCAAAGAACTAAATTACTGGGAAAGGTTACGCGAACTAGACCTATATTCACTGGAAAGGAGAAGAGAGATACACCATTATTTACACTTGGAAAATAATGGAGAAACTAGTCCCTAATCTTACTCTGAACCCTATAACTCCCCAAACAACGGTGGAAAGTAGAAACGGTAGACTGTGTCGTATTCCCAAATTGAAGGCGAGACAGGGAACATCCTTAACCCTGAAAGAAAATAGTTTTGTAATGAGAGGACCAAAACTGTTTAATCAGTTGCCCAAAGACCTAAGAAACACGAAGGGAGTTGCAGTGGAAATCTTTAAAAGAAGACTAGACGCCTGGCTCAGAACAATCCCCGATGAGCCGGGCGTACCTGGCTATGTGAGGTGGAGAGCGCAAGAATCCAACTCACTACTTCACCAGGCCAACTCGAGAGGAGGGGCGACAAGCTTCACCTTCGCGAAATGAGAAATCATAGCGCGAAGCCTTTGTAAGGTTGTAAGGTAAGGTATACACCTTGGTTAACCTTGGTTTTGCTTCTGAAGAGGGTCAAGCTTGTCACTCCACCTTAGACCTATAGTTTAACGTGGAATCCGAACCACACCCTACCATTAGCCCAGCGTCTTTACCACTAAGCTACCCAGGGTACCCATTTATCTATCAACCAATTTCTTTATCGTGTGGGAGGATAAACAGTTGGATTTTGCTGCGCTCCGCCTGCCGTCACCGGGTCTGGATGCCGGGCCGATGGATTTGTAGTCAACGACCTAACCACTACACCATTGAGACGCATTATATACAGTATGTATATATATATATATATATAGTCATGCGGTTTGCTTCTACAAAGCTTCAATTTAATATTTAGGAGAAATCCAATGACAAGGAGGAATGTAAATGCCATGAAAAGTCTTTTTTAATGCGCAACGTTTCGAGCAATACGCTCATCATCAGGCTAGATAATAACAATATGAAATTAGAATCAATAAATAAATGTGAACAAGACAAAATAATTTCCATAAAACCTATTCAGTAAAAGCAAATTTTAAAAAGACTAAAAGAAGAGGGTTAAATTCAAAGTTATAAAAATAGCTTTTTAAATTTCTGGTTAATTTTATATGTAAATTTTTATAACTTTGAATTTAACCCTCTTCTTTTAGTCTTTTTAAAATTTGCTTTTACTGAATAGGTTTTATGGAAATTATTTTGTCTTGTTCACATTTATTTATTGATTCTAATTTCATATTGTTATTATCTAGCCTGATGATGAGCGTATTGCTCGAAACGTTGCGCATTAAAGAAGACTTTTCATGGCATTTACATTCCTCCTTGTCATTGGATTTCTCCTAAATATATATATATATATATATATATATATATATATATATCAGGGTTGGGTCAATTAAGTTAATTAACTTAACTTTTTGCCGATTAACCGTTTAAGTTAATTAATTTAACTTAACTAGTTAAATTTTTAAAAAAGTTTAACGTAACTTACAGTAACTTAACTGAAATATCTCCAAATTAATTGATTAACTTCAATTCATTTTCAATTAATTTTCCTATAAAAATGCTGTTTTTATCTTTCTGAGTGAAATGTAATAGGCTAAGAGATGAAAGGTTTGAGAACCTCATCTTCTGTAAAGTTAACAAGCAAGTTTAATTTGTAAGGGAAGTATATATTTTATGTGTCTAATTTTACTGTTATTGGTAAGGAATCTGGATTATGTTCAGTGTCAATAGTATACAATATAAACGATACAGTTTAGAAAACAATTTGTTGTTAAATTCATTTTGCCTTCATTTTTACAATGGAAAACTATTATATGCCTAAACGTTGAGACTTGTTGAGAAAAGTTGAATTGAAACCATAAACAAATTTCATTTATTTATAAGAAACAGAAAAATAATAAAAGCTTATAGAAAAAATTATCCTTATGTCTTGCCCTGTATAATATGCAAAAAAATACATATAATTTATCGGGCATTGACAATCACACGTACAAGGTGATCCCACATAATTTCAGGTTTATCATTACCTTGATTAGTTTTATATGATGAGGCGTCTACAGACTACTTCCAAGAAAGAAAAAGTTAATTAATTAACTTAATTGATTAACTTTCAAAATTAACTTAACTGGTTAATTTTTTAAATTGGCATTAACTTAACCTAATTGGTAAGAATCTCAAGTTAACTTAACTTAACTAGTTAATTTTGGAAGTTAATCGACCCAACCCTGATATATATATATATATATATATATAATATATATATATATATGGAAGTAATAGATTGGAAAACCATTTTCGAGTCCAAGACAACGGAAGAGATGCTAATGACGTTAGAGGAGAAGACGTTAGAAATTGTGGAAAAACATGTCCCAAAGATACAACAAAGAGGAAAGAGAAGCAGGTTCGAAAGACAAAAGAGGGCATATTTCCGAAAGAGAAAAAGAGTGACTGCAAAATTAAGTAATTGTAAAGATAACAACATCAGAAAAATATTAAATGATAAACTACAAAGTATCGATGTCGTCATACAGGAACAAATCGAGAAGCATACAGAAAAAGAAGAAGATGACGCTATAGAAGCGATAAAGGTTAACTCAAAGTACTTCTATAATTTCGCAAAAAGAAAGTCGAAAAACCAAGCGACTATCGGACCTTTAAAAAATGAGAACAGTGATTTATCTGATGATCTAACAGAAGTATCTGAAATATTAATTACTGGGAAAGGTTACGAGAACTAGACCTATATTCACTGGAAAGGAGAAGAGAGAGATACACCATTATTTACACTTGGAAAATAATGGAGAAACTAGTCCCTAATCTTACTCTGAATCCCATAACTCCCCAAACAACGATGGAAAGTAGAAGCGGTAGACTGTGTCGTATTCCCAAATTGAAGGCGAGACAGGGAACATCGTTAACCCTGAAAGAAAATAGTTTTGTAGTGAGAGGACCAAAACTGTTTAATCAGTTGCCCAAAGACCTAAGAAACACGAAGGGAGTTGCAGTGGAAATCTTCAAAAGAAGACTAGACGCCTGGCTCAGAACAATCCCCGATGAGCCGGGCGTACCTGGCTATGTGAGGTGGAGAGCGCAAGAATCCAACTCACTACTTCACCAGGCCAACTCGAGAGGAGGGGCGACAAGCTTGACCTTCGCGAAATGAGAAATCATCGCGCGGAACCTTTGTAAGGTTGTAAGGTAAGGTATATACTGTTTTGAATTTAATCTGGTGTAAGATAGCAAATAAAATAAAGAAAAATGTCGCATCAGATGGTATTTAGTGTAAAAAGTATTTTAAACTAAATTAATATTTAAAATTAAATTTATTTTTCCGAAACAACTGATAAAGAAACAAATACTCGTACATAAGTTTTTAAGTTATTTATGACGCCATTATGTGAACTTTTATCACGAAATTTTTCTCAGAAAGTACGATATATCATTCATATATATATATATATATATATAGAGAGAGGAGAGAGAGAGAGAGAGAGAGAGAGAGGTTGTAATGACTGATGACGCGAAATTTGAAACACAAAATAAGATAATAGTAAACAGAGCAAAGAGAATAACTGGGCAGATACTGAGAACCTTTAAACGAAGGGATAGGAATATAATGATTTCTCTACTGAAAACACTGATCACACCCAAATTGGAATACTGCTCCGTCCTAACATCCCCATATAAAAAAGAAGACATTAGACAGCTAGAAGGGATTCAGAGAAGTTTCACAGCCAAGATCAATGGGTGCAAAGAACTAAATTACTGGGAAAGGTTACGCGAATTAAACCTATATTCACTGGAAAGGAGAAGAGAGAGATACACCATTATTTACACTTGGAAAATAATGGAGAAACTAGTCCCAAATCTTACCCCAAATCTTACTCTAAACCCTGTAATTCCCCAAACAACAGTGGAAAGTAGAAATGGAAGACTGTATCGTGTTCCCAAGTTAAAGGCCGGACAGGGAACATCCTTAACCCTGAAAGAAAATAGTTTTGTTGTGAGAGGACCAAAACTGTTTAATCAGCTGTCCAAAGACCTAAGGAACACGAGTGGTGTTGCGGTGGACATCTTCAAAAGAAGATTAGACGCCTGGCTCAGAACAATCCCCGATGAGCCGGGCGTACCTGGCTATGTGAAGTGGAGAGTACAAGAAACCAACTCACTACTTCACCAGGCCAACTCGAGAGGAGGGGCGACAAGCTTGACCTTCGTGAAATGAGGAATCATCGCACGGAACATTTGAAAGGTTGAAAGGAAAGGAAAGGTGTGTATATACATATATATGTGTATATATACTAGCTGAGGTACCCAGCGTTGCCCAGGATAAATTTCACATTGCTGTTGCATGTCGTTCACGGTCAGCTTCAAGGCGTGATTGTCTTTCTTGGGGTGTTTCTCTTGCTCTGGTAGCTGCTACACTTTCTCGGACAGCTTCAAGACGTGATTGTCTTTCTTGGAGGTTTTCTCTTGCTCTGGCTGTTGCATGCGTTCACAGTCAACTTCAAGGCGTGACTGTCTTTCATGTAAGCTTTCCTGCTTCCGGGCTTCTTTATTTTTTCTGGCTGCTGATGTAGATCTGCCCAAACTTGCACGTTTCTTTGGTGGCATGGTAAAGTTGTTGGGATTTTCAAAAACTGCAAAAAAACATTGCCACATTAACTTCCTGTAACTATTCGCACAAACAGACAGGCTGACCGATTTGGTAGCTCTAGGTCAAACGGTTTGCGCATGCATAAAGGACAGACAAACAGACAGGCGAAAATATATAATATATATATATATATATATAATTGTTGGTAATTTTAATCTATTTTATCTATAAGCTTTTATTTTAATAAGTCACAACAACAATCTCATTTTTATTTTAATATTTATAATTTATACTCGTTTCACCTTAAAATCCTTTACTTACTTAAAACCTCACTGATTAAAATCAAGTATATGTGTATATATACTGTGTATATACACTGAGCGGCAGAAAAATCGGCCAACTTGGAATATCGCGAAAAGCAAAAAAGTGGGCAAGCTTCTGTTTATAAAAGTTTTAAAATTCGAAAATTTAGTCTATGAGGACATTAAAAAATCTTCAAACACCTGCTTAATACAATTTATTATCAAAAAATACCGTACAAAAAATTGTAACTCAAAAAACAAAGATTTCGACAAAAACAAAAAATAAAAAAAAAAATAAATAAAACAACACCTTGTGATCCAGGGTTAATAAGAGGTGTTGCCTCCCCTAGCTTGAATGACTGCAACCATTCGTCGATTCATCCTATGAATGAGATCGGCGATCACATCTTGTGGGATTCCCTCCCACTCTTCAGTTAAAGCTTGTTGTAACTTCTGTTCTATGGGGGTTTCAGGTCCGGACTTCGGGAAGGCCACTCGATTCGACGAATTCCAGCTTCGTCAAGGAAATCGCTAACGGCTCTTGCCGTATGGGGTCTAGCGTTATCATGCTGTAGAAGGAAGTCTTCGCCAACGAAAGGAGCAAAAGGGACTACATGCTCCAGCAAGATCTCTTCCACGTATCTTGCGGACGTCAATGACCCACCACCAACAACGACAAGCTCTGTGCGCGAGTTTGAAATGATACCATCCCAGACCATGACTGAGCCTCCTCCAAAAGCAACCCTCTCCGTGAAAGTGCATGGGGCGAGTCTTTCTCCTGTTCTTCTCCACACTCTTTCCCGTCCATCGGATGTTCGAAGATTAAATCTTGATTCTTCCATGAACAATACTCGTCCCCATTGGACCATAGTCCAATTGACATGCTCACGAGCGAAAGCAAGACGAGCATTGCGTTGGTGTGGGAGCAATTGCGGGCCCATTGCTCGACGTCTAGCATGTAAGCCACTTTCCATAAGTCTCCTTCTAACTGTTCGCTCCGATACACTGACATCTCGAGACCTTTCCAGCTCATTGCGGACGTTTGTGGCAGTCAAGCGACGATCTCGCAAAACACTCAAGACGATGAAACGATCGTCACGGGCAGATGTGCAGCGCGATCTTCCAGATCCTGGTCTTCGGCTGTAGGGCGTTGTTCCAACGTGAAATATTCATGTGGATACTTGTATCCCATTACACTGGGTAGGTGTTTTGAGAAATTTTCCATCTGCGATACATGAAGCAATACCGGTTTTAATGTTTTATCACTCCACTCCCCAGAATGCGCACCAGACATTCTCGTCCAGGGGGATTTTCACGAACTAAACATTTTATTCACACTCCGGCGCACTATTTGAGAGAAACACATGCCCATATTTTTCCATTTGCTTAGCAGACAATACTCGCCTCTAAATTCTATTAAAAACTCACGCATGCCTTTAGCCACAACCTCACCACAAACTTCGTCATGGTATATATTAATGTAGTGGTAAAAATACTTCAGATTCTCCACTGTGACAAGATTTACATTCTCAGCCGCAGGGTATGAGTACTCGGTATGATGCAACATGACATAATACCGCTTGTCACACCACTCATCAACAAGACTAACTACCAATAACCGTTGCTTCTCTTCTGCACATGTTGTTTCTTCCACTTCTCGGTATATGTAGGCTTTTATAAAGTTTAGTCCTACAACATAGTTCAATACATCGCTTGTACCACGAAATCCTGCAATGCTCTCGCCAGAATAGCCGTAAAGTATTTGTACCTCTTGTTCCTCAAGCTTCGCACGGTTGAATGTAGCCTTAAAAGTATCAAAGGAGGGTGGAATAGGGAGTCTTTGGGTATCCACCACATCTTCACACTTTGCCGAATATCACTTCATAAACGTCGAACACGCAATATTAAAGGTAGCCGTTACTATTTTTCATCTGCGTGGGATTTCGTCAAATACACGTCTGAGATCCAGGGCTTGCAGCGGTCAACTGAGCACGCAGGGTAGAGATATGCCCAGGTAGTAGCAGGAGTCACGCGATCATTGATCGATCATACAGGGGGCGGAGCATAGAACTTTCTCCTGTACACACACACACACACACACACACACACACAAAGTAGAAAGTGAAACGCTAATTAAAACACGGTTTATTTAATAAACATATCATCGAATTATTCAAGGTATATATTTACAAATACGTGCAATAAATAAAACAAACATATCGTTAACAAGTAAATAGACATATACAGCGTGTCCCAAAGAAATGTATACCCACTTTGTTCGATAATACCAGCTATGAGGATAATAAATATATTACTTTTTATGTTTTTTAATAAAGAATTTTCTCCTGAATCTAAATATGTAATTATTTTTATTAAAAATTGAAAAACAAAAAGTTACAGATGTTTAAATTATAATTATTATTTTCGAGACTTCATGTGCGATATTTTCTAATATTTTAACCGACTGTTTTGAGATACTTATGTTTAGTGTTGATATTGAAGCATAAATGTTGTAATTATTAGTTAATTCAAAAAATTTACAAATTCCATGGTTAAATGACACTTTATCTAAGATGTTCAAATTGTCGTTAGAAAAGAACAAACGTCGCAGAGTTATAAGATGTTAGATAAGGTTAGAGCAAAACTGTAGTCTTGCCTAATTAGAACTCAACGAAATGGCTAGGCTAAGCTAGGCACTAAACATAAGTACCTCAAAACAGTCGGTTAAAAGGCAGGCCAGGCCATAAAAAAAAATATTAGAAAATATCGCACATGAAGTCTCGAAAATAATAATTCTAATTTAAACATCTGTAACTTTTTTGTTCTTCAATTTTTAATAAAAATTGCATATTTAGATTCAGGAGAAAATTCTTTATTAAAAAACATATAAACAGTAATATATTTATTATCCTCATAGCTGGTATTATCGAACAAAGTGGGTATACATTTCTTTGGGACACGCTGTGTATATATTATATATATATATATATATATATATATATATATATATATATATATATAACAATCAAGGATTATGGTATCCAAAGGGTACGATATCATAGGTACCAGGCACCTGGTAACGTTTCCTATAGGTATTACGGCATACCTTCGTACCCCTAAGTTCCTTCACACCACTCAGCTTCTGCGCCCGAAAATTGTCAGTCAGTTGGGGGTGGCTCGTCGCCCTCATCTTCCAAGCACACTAGATCCTTCAAAGAGTCAAAGTTAACGACCCGTCGGTTCGCCTGGTTAAGCCTGATACCCTTAACCTTCACGATATATTTCATATCCTCCCCCACCCTCACCCGTACCCCATAAGTTTTTGGACCTCTTGAGAAAAAAGAGTCAGCATATGCGATGTCTCCATACTCATCTTTGATCTCATCAGTCAACTCTCCGAGGAATTCGCCAATAGGCCAATAGGAATTCGCCAATAGGCTGTGAATATCACACTATCTATATCGGCGTACAGAACCCTCCGACCAAGAGAATGCAATAGACCCCAAAGTTTGATGCGTGCGTTGGCCGTTGTGAAGCTGGCTACAGGTATGTTTGTAACATGCGATATGTCTGTGGCCAATTCGGTATTGTTGTACTTTATTATGTACGTATTACCTACATTCACGATCTCCATGACCTCTTTGTCGGGAGCGTTGGCATAATCCCAGACTTCACTATAACTTTGGGCCAAATGAACGTTCCTCTTGTCTGTATTATGTGCAAATTTTCCCCAAAGACTGTTTAGACACAACTTTGCACTAAAGCGCTTGCCTGGGTTCTTTACAATTTGGGAACGGTCAAGCTGTATCCCTTCACGGTTACGGTAACGCTGAATATAAGCCGATTTTTCATCTTCGGTATCAACTCCTCACGGATACCCTGATGCCTCGACCTTATCCTTCAAAAAAGTTTTTATATATGGCGTGAAAAGGGTGGGTAGCTTCTGAAACCTCCACACCTCATATATCTTCAATATTCTGTAGCCATGGCGAACGGCTAGGGACAGCTCAGGACTTGTATGTACGCCTCTGATCTTGCGCTGGTTGGTTGTATGATTACATTCCCCTGTGTTCTCCTCTGCGAACTTCACGCACAGGGGAAACATGAGCTTGTGGTCTATAACGACGGGTAAAATCGACATCTATAAATCGCGAAGGGGGGAGCACATCTACGAAAGAAAGCCCAAAATAGTACTTGTTCAAATTTGTTGAGAACACCTCGATGGTGGGCAGGTCAGGTCCCATCAGTTTTTCAGGTGCACCTACGGGGTACGGATTGTTCTTCATCACGTAGGGATATAACGACGGGTAAAATCGACATCCATAAATCGCGAGGGGGGAGCACATCTACGAAAGAAAGCCCAAAATAGTACTTGTTCAAATTTGTTGAGAACACCTCGATGGTGGGCAGGTCAGGTCCCATCAGTTTTTCAGGTGCACCTACGGGGTACGGATTGTTCTTCATCACGTAGGGATATAAAGAACAGAAGTCGTAGTAATGGAGTTTCACGCCCTCCGTAGGCGGAAAGTATAGCTTGAAGGGATTTGTACGCCCTCCGAACAAGCTATCACCGCATTTGAGAAGATCCAGCACCATTGAACGCTTGATCGTGTTTATTTCTTCACGGTACTGTCCATCTGTTTCCATCCGTGCATCATACTCATGCCCCCATAAAACCTTGTGAGTGAACTGGGTGCCTATAAGTCGATCGCGGGTGCGGGTCCATGCAAGATTGTCGGCAGGAGATCTACCGTGGATATCTCCTACGATTCCACACTCAGGACCGGGGTATCCGTGCCACAGCAACCGTTAAAGGAGTACACAGTCTTCTCACCAGTGACACTGTTTTCGCTTAGACCATCGACCCAGAAAACACGACCACTAACCTTAATGGATACTTCCCCCGTGTTGCGGGCATGCTTTATGTATACACCTGTCTGTTGCTGTATGTGTATGAGCCAGTAAATACCCTTATGCCCATAACTGCGGCGATTGTTTCTGTGAATGACGGCTAACGTGTCTTTAGGCATGAAATTGTTCTTGAACACCGTAAAATACAATGAGGCGATCATGGTTGCGACTTGCAACGGATCGCATTTGAAACGGTCTATGTACATCCTTCTAAAGGCCTGGAAACATACTCTAAGCACGCGCACATCATTCACACAATAACGCTCACATTCATCAGCTATATTGTAATGATTAGATTCATTAAAACTGTTGTAGTAGCGGTCAAAATCTTCACGTTCGCCTGTACTCGTACATTCATAGTCAAAGTAATGTTTGGATGGAGGTAGTCCTATGTAATTTAAAGTTTCGCTAGTGAGGAATGTGTAAGGGAAATATCCTTTTGAAACTTCGGTGGCTACGCCCTTTACCTTGGGTAGCTTTGCTAATTTACAAGGTGTGAACAATAAAGCGTCTTTAAACTGTACATTACCTCTTATTTGCCTCTGTATAAGTTTGTTTCCTCTTTTCAAGGGATCACCTTTAAATATCTCAGATGACTCGTGCTCAAGCAGCTCCTTATAAAGGAATTGTGTGTCAAATTTTGCCCCGTTATGGGCAAGCATATACACAGACATTTTTTTTAACTTGTCCGCTAACTTGACAATATAAGACACAAAGAGTTTCACGGGACTGTCGTGTGCAATCGTTTTAAAAACGTTTGTCCTTTTACCATATTTGTGACACTCATCACACTCGACCTCCATGCACTCATCACAGATAGTCTGGCTTACAAGTAGATGTGGGATAACCTCTTTGGTTAGGCTTAGCGTCTTTCATCTAACATACATGTGTTGGTTTTCGTCGTCGTCGTCGTTGGGCCTAGGCAAGCTACGGCTTGGGACCGTAGCGCATCTATCCGGTATAGGTTAACCTGGATGATGTAGCCATAAGCACTGCCGCTGGTTAAGTGCCAACCAGTGATTATCTCACTAGCCGTATTGAGTCCGTTAGGCGAAACTGCGACAGTACCAAGGATGGAAAATATAACCCTTGGATTTCTATTATTTATTTGCAAAATGGACATGGTATTAGATTAAAATAATTATTTGAATATAAATAATTAACTGACAATTGTGATATATAATTAATTATGTTTACATACAATAAAATAATACAGTATACATAAAATTAGTATTAATGTGGTTTACAATTGAATTATGATGGGTAACTAATTTAAAATGAATTTATAGCTATTCCGAAATTCAAGACGGTAAAATTAACATTTATCTTGAAACTAAAATAAGAGTATTCACTACACACTCCCCCACCAGAGAGGAAGTTCAAAGAGTTCCGAACGACACAGATTTCCCCTGGACCTTTTTGGTAGCTACATGTACCTCGCTTAAGGTTGATTCCAAAAACGCAGGCTTAAGACGATCGATAGAAACCTTGTCGACCTTGGAACCGCGCTGGATGAGAAATGATTTGCGCGTACGTCGGGAACTTCATAGGGCCCGTCATATGGACATTGGAGAGGCCGTTTTGGGACAGGTACACGAACGAAAACGTGGGTGCAAGACTGGAGGGCTGGGGAAACAAAGATGTTCTGTTGGCTAGTCAATCGAGGGGGAACAGGCTGAAGGGACTGCATGTGAGAGGAAAGTGTTTGAGCGAATTCCGTAGGATCACATGACTTATCCCCTGCAGTGAAGTAGCCACCTGGTAGCCGCAGTGTTGTTCCATAGACTAGTTCAGCCGCTGTAGTCTTCAGATCACTCTTAAATGCAGAGCGAATACCAAGCAACACGAGTGGAAGCTTATCCATCCAATGGGAGTCTTCGTGACACATAAGGGATGACTTCAGCTGGCGATGGAAGCGTTCGACGAGGCCGTTAGCTTGCGGATGATACGCACAGGTATGCGCATGTACTGTACCCAACAAGCTGGTAAACTTCTTCCAAAGCGAAGACTCAAATTGGCGACCTTGGTCAGTGATGACTTTTGTCGGCAATCCAAATCTTGATACCCATCCATGAAGAAAGGCTCTTGCAACAGTGTCCGCTTGGATATCAGGAAGTGGGATGGCTTCAGGCCATCTGGAAAAGCGGTCGAGACAGGTGAGCAGATAACGTTGGCCTTGAATCACTGGAAGAGGGCCAACAATGTCTACATGAATTACCTCAAATCGCTGGGATGGGGGCGGAAATGCGTCAAAGGGGGACCTGGTGTGCCTTTGGACTTTGGCACGCTGGCAGGCAAGGCACGTTTTGGTCCAATGTTTGACATCCTTCCGCATCGAGGGCCAAACAAAGCGAGAGGTAACCAGGTGTTGCGAAGCACGGATACCAGGATGGGAGGGCTTATGAAGATCCGTGAAGACTGCTTGTCTGTGACATGGAGGGACATAAGGGCGAATAGCAGCTGTTGATACGTCGCAATAGAGGGGCACAGACAATCATGGTATACTCATTTTCTTGAGGGAAAGTGAGTGAGTGGAGTCTTCTCTGAGCAGGTCTTGTAGTTCCGTATCCTTATCTTGATCCTGTGCAATAGCATTCCACAGTGTAGAGCTGAGGGTAACAGAAGTAATCTCTATTCTTGAAAGTGCATCCGCTGGAGTGTTCAAGACACCTTTGATGTGGCAGATATCTGTGGTAAATTGCGAGATATAATCGAGTTGCCTGATGACTCTGGGAGAGTGGTTACAGCTGTTTTTATTGAAGACAGTGACCAAAGGTTTGTGGTCGGTAAAAACACAAAACTCTCGGCCTTCAAGGAAATGTTGAAAATGCTTCACGTTTAAGTAAATAGCAAGAAGTTCACGTCCGAAAGCACTATAACGCGTTTGGGCTGGCTGCAGCTTTTTCGAGTAAAACGCGATGGGTGCTTGTTGACCGTTAATGGTTTGTTCCAACACCCCACCGATCGCAACATCTGATGCATCGACCGTCAGAGTTAGGGGGGCATCACTGATAGGAAATGACAGAGACAATGCACTATTGATAGCATTTTTGGCATTGTCGAACGCCTGTAAACTATCGCTACACCATACCAATTTCGTTACCTTGCGTTTGTGTGTGATCATAGCGTGTAGAGGAGCAAGAACACTGGCACAGTTTTTAATGAACTTGTGGTAATAATTTACCAAACCTAGAAACCGACGTAACTCACGCTGATTATTTGGCATAGGGTAATTTTTATCACTTCACACTTGTCCTGAAGGGGGGTAATTCCGTGCTGCGAAATCGTGTGACCAAGAAATTCCAAGGTTGGCTGTGCAAACACACACTTAGATGCATTAATAGTAACACCGTATTGTTCTAAGCGTTGAAAGAGGAGTGAAAGATGTTCCTTATGTTCCTCTTCCGTTGAGCTGGCCACAAGCAAATCATCGATGTAGGCATAAACAAAGTCTAAGCCTCTGGTGACCTCATCTATAAACCTCTGAAAGGTTTGCGCAGCATTCCGTAGCCCGAACGGCATCTTCACAAATTCGAATAACCCAAATGGTGTACAAACTGCAGTCTTGGGAATATCCGAAGGCTCTACGGGAATGTGGTGGAAAGCCTTAACGAGGTCTATTTTACTGAAGATAGATTTGCCGTGGAGAAGTAAAGTCTTGGACATTTGGTACCGGATATCGGTCCGGGATGGTTGTCGAATTCAAAAACCGGTAATTCCCACATGGTCTCCAGTCTCCTGACTTCTTCTGGACCAGGTGTAGGGGAGAGGACCAACTGCTTTTGGAAGGTCTTATTATCCAAGATCTATCATAAGCTGGAATTCCGATTTGGCAGCTTTCAGTTTGTCCGGGGCAAGACGTCTGGGTTTTGCAAACACAGGGGGACCTTTTGTTGTAATGTGATGGGTAATGGTGTGCTTAATGGTATCACCCATCTGCATCGGTTGAAGAATTCCTGGATATCGCTGGAAAAGGCACTGGTACATGGAATTAGGGGGAACGAGGGAAAGTGCAGAGTTCGAGGCGTCCGGAAGGGCAACCTGTTTGGCAAGAACAGAAAGCAGTGTGGCCTGGTCGCATAAGCGTCGCTTGTCAAGATCCACCAGGAGTTTGAAATGCTGGAGGAAGTCAGCGCCGATTATGGGATGCTGCACTTGAGCACAGATGAAAATCCACTTGAAGGATCGGTGAAGGCCCAAGTTTAGTTCACGCGACTGAGTACCGTACGTGGGTATGCGTGAACCGTTAGCAGCGTATAGAGGCGGAGATTCCGAGTGCGTATGACCAGATTTTTGAGGGAATACACTGACTGACGCTCCGGTATCGACCAAGAAATTGACACCAGAGTTCCTGTCCTTTATGAATAACAGGTTGGCAGTGCGAGTACTAGACGCCATTAGGACTCGCTGCTGGGGTTTTCCGACGAAAAATTGCAAGGGGAGATGCACTTCCTAGCCTTCTTTCCAAATTTAGAGTGGTAGAAGCAGATCTTCCCGGAACTCGAACGATGCCTCTTCGTAAATCTTGACCGAACATGACTTCTTTGCCGTTGATTTTGTAGCAGAGAACAAACGTGGTTGAGTTGTTGACTTAACTCTTCCACTTTCAACTCCAGTTCCGATTGTGTGTTCACGTTGTTGACCGGAGCTGTGTCAATCTCCACTACTTTGTCGGCAGTTTCTGCTAGTTTATCAACTGGAGTAGCAGGATCCATAGTGGCCAAGACACGCTGAGCTGATGGAGGAAGTTTCTGCAAGAACAACTGTCTAAAGATGTCCTTATCGAAGGTTTGTGCGCGTTCGCCTAGAGCGCACTGCATAGCCCTCAGCATTTGAGTGGGCTTACGGTCTCCAAGTTCTTCTTTTGAGATTAACTGATGTAGTTTCTCACGCTCGGAGACAGTGGTGCGGCACAGGATGGCAGACTTCAGATCGTTGTATGGGTCCTCACTCGTGGAAGTAGACACGATGACGTCACGGACTTCAGAGATGATGCTCGCTGGTAGAGAGGACAAAACATGATCGTATTTTGTCCTGCTAGCGGTGATCCTTCCCAAGTTGAATTGTGATTCCACTTGGTGGAACCAAATAAATGGATCACCCGGCCAGAAGACGGGGAGCTTTACGCTCAAGTGGGAGATGGCACCAGCGTCGTCAGGCATCTTCTCCTATGCTTGCTGACGTACAAGCAAGACGACAAGTTACCAACGAAGGAGTGGAGGTTGAGACGAGCGCAGGCACAGAGCGCACGGGCAGGGGTGAGGGGCAGAGGGCACGAGCGACGTTACAGTCTGGTCCTAGTCGCTCGGGTGAAGGGGGTGATGGGCACGAACGACGTTACAGTCTAGTCCTAGTCGTTCGGGTAAAAGGGGGGAATCCAACTCCGGGGTCACCAATTGTTGGTTTTCGTCGTCGTCGTCGTTGGGCCTAGGCAAGCTACGGCTTGGGACCGTAGCGCATCTATCCGGTATAGGTTAACCTGGATGATGTAGCCATAAGCACTGCCGCTGGTTAAGTGCCAACCAGTGATTATCTCACTAGCCGTATTGAGTCCGTTAGGCGAAACTGCGACAGTACCAAGGATGGAAAATATAACCCTTGGATTTCTATTATTTATTTGCAAAATGGACATGGTATTAGATTAAAATAATTATTTGAATATAAATAATTAACTGACAATTGTGATATATAATTAATTATGTTTACATACAATAAAATAATAGTATACATAAAATTAGTATTAATGTGGTTTACAATTGAATTATGATGGGTAACTAATTTAAAATGAATTTATAGCTATTCCGAAATTCAAGACGGTAAAATTAACATTTATCTTGAAACTAAAATAAGAGTATTCACTACACATGCTTTACTCCAACCGCCTTATATTTCTCATGGCATGTAGAACAGTGAATTTCATCACATTTATGCTTGAAATTCCCCCAATTATCCATCATATGAAACATATCACATTCACAGATTCTCATTTTTCTGCACGTGCCAATTGATTTATGGAGCTCAAAACAATTATTGAAAAATGTGCGTCTGCATACATCACAGTCCCTCTTCTCAGCTTCAACCACACGGCTTTCACATTTGGAGCTTTTACACTGCGCACATACCATGTGGCATTCCTTACAATGTTTCACTATATCATCCGCAAACTCGAGACACCCCTTACACAAATCATGATGTCGTCCATATTTTCGACTTTTATCATAACTCGCGTAAAGAGCCCTTATATTACGGATGGGGATATACGTGGAACCTAACAATCCTAAAATAAGTAAGGGTCTTAGTCCTACGACGTTCATCCATTCCAAATACAACTATACGAACATTCGTTCTCTGCTCTACCCTTCTCAGCTCTTCAGAACCCATATTACAATCAAACTCAAGCTTGCAATCTGAAGCCAGTTTACGGGCACGCTGCACAACCGTAAGCAACCAAATTTTTTGTGTCCATGTAATTAGTACAGTAAACATACTGGCCAAGACTAGTGCTATAAAGCCGCAACCACGATCGGCGTTTATATGCCGTCTATAAATAGCCTGAGAATTGAAGTTAAGAGTATAAGGTGTATCACTATGACCCGCAACACGCACGGAACACACGGTCAGTATCAACCGTGAAGTTGTCCATATTGAAGGCTGTACTACTTTGAGAGGCCTGTATTATACGGCCTAATATATACTCTATATCTACAACTGCCAAGCGTCTGAATGGTATTACTACCCAAAAATCATCTACATCCCCGTCGTCTGAACCGAACCCGAAGGACAGCCTCGTTCTGACTTCATGTTCATCGCGGTTCTGAAGGACAAACTCCACAATACGTTCAACTACACGCCGTAGTCCGTGTTCAACACCATTGCTATACATGGAGCAAAGATCAACCCCGACTATATACCGATTTCTAATCAGGGCAGGGGTGGGGGTGCGCACCAACTCGAATGTTATACCTTCCTCTACAGCACGAGAAGCTGCTGCTGCTGCTGCTGCTGCTGCTAATGTGAAGGATGTACCCGGAATTGAACAGGAATAAGGGGGTACATTTTTATTTGAGGAAGGTACTATTGTGGGGATTGTGTCATAAGACGTAGAGGGTTGGGCTCTATTACTGGGGGTCTAACAACCGGTGCAATCCTGGCATGCTTTATACCTGACGTGGAAGGCTCTTCATCATGCCTCCGCTTTGAATTGCCGCGTGTTACAGGTGTAGCTGGTGTGGGCTGGTTAGCGGGGGTGGAGTCTATGACAATATCGATGATGGGAACATGAGGCTGTACCTCATCGTTATTCACAGTTCTGTGGAAGAAGAGGAAAAACAAGACTATAGAATATAAGGAACACCACTTAAATTTTTATTATATTTTGTAAATGACACACTTAGGAGTGTGACGTGTTAGAGATGGATTCTGTAGAAAAATTCAGGTTCACGAGCCTATCCACATGTATTATAAGTGGCCCTACAGGATATGGTAAAAATGTATTTATGCTTAAAATCATTAAAGAAAAGGGAGAGATGTTCTCAAAATTTGTGCATAAAGTTATATGGTGCTATTCGACGTATCAATCAGTGTTCAACGAGTACCAAGATGATATTTTGTTCCACAAAGGTGTATATTAGGGCGGCTCGTTTTTACACTTTTTTCGATATTTGATTGGGGGTAGTGCGGAAAAGTTGCGATTTGGAGAGAAAATAAAGTGTGTAAAATTTTTTTGATCTACGTCAATACCTTCCGGTGGCGGCGAGTCCTTAAAAATCGAAAAATAGGCCTAAAAACACATAAAAATTTTATATAATTTTATATAATTTTTATATAATGTTTATTGTTCAATGACTGCTATTAATTTATTCAAGCCTATAATAGTGTTCTCAGGGTTGTTTGCACAGAAATATACCGGAATTAACATTTGTATAACATCTTGTTAAAACTTGCTTTAAATCAATATTTTGGATATTTTAACGGCTAAGACGCCACCGGAAGTTATTAACAGATTGTGCTGAAATTTTTATTGTTTATTTTGTAAGTCTTTAAAACCATTTTCCAATCTACCCCGTTAGGCCTATTTTTCGATTTTTAAGGACTCGCCGCCACCGGAAGGTATTGACGTAGATCAAAAAAATTTTACACACTTTATTTTCTCTCCAAATCGCAACTTTTCCGCACTACCCCCAATCAAATATCGAAAAAAGTGTAAAAACGAGCCGCCCTAGTGTATATGATGTTAATTCATTAAAGGGTAATGAGCATACAGTCATTGTAATTGACGATCTCATGTTGGAGATGGATAAAACGTTTGCCGAGACATTTACAGTATTCTCCCACCATCTTAACATGAGCGTGTTCTTCATCAATCAGAATCTATTTTTCAAAAATAGATACATGCGCGATGTGTCGTTAAATACAGAATATCTAGTCTTATTCGCGCAACGTAGAGATGTGTCACAAATTGGGGTATTAGCCAATCAAATGTTCCCGAATCAATGTAAGGGGTTTTTGGAAGTATATAAAGAAACTACAAGTCAACGTTACGGATATTTGCTTTGTGACCTTCATCCGCGAAACACGTTTTGGGTGCTTCTAAGAACGAATATATTTCCAAACGAGGCTGAAAAGGTGTATATCCCAGAATGACAAAGAGGCTAAAGAAATACTATAATTAATAAAAAAACTGCCCCGGGCAATGCAACAAATGTTTGTTAAAAATATCGACTCCGACTTTTTAAAATGCATCTGTGAAATCTGTTTTAACGTTATAAATTGCAATGTATCAATGAAACTCCCTCAGAAGGCTCGCCTACGCCGTTACAAGAACATAATACGTACACTCGCTCGTAAAAATCAGACTGTGGGGGAGAAAAAACGAATTATTGTACAAAGCGCGGGGGTCATCCCTCCCCATCTTATTTTCAGTTTTGGGGCCTTACCTGACTAGATTAATATAATGAAGAAAGTGGTAGTGATTCCACACGAGGTGTATGCTTCACTGCAAAGTTCAGAGTCCAGACACGGTTCTAGAACCCCGTAAAAGCAGGCTTAAAAGAATGGAAAGCGAATTGTTGCCCTATTAAACAGTGAAAAAACATCTGATGAGAAAAGAATCTACCAAGAAACTCTGCAGAAATTTCTTCACGAGTATAAAAATTACAAAAATCCGACAGAGATCCCCGTGGTTATTAGGCACCGGCCGGACAACGATGAGCATGGCGACATAGGACCTGTGTCCGACATTAATGATGACCAACCAAAGAATAACGGGTCGGCCTCACAACATATCAAACATGTATTAAAAAGCACCCTCCCACACACATTGAGGAATAAAGGTTTAAGTCTATAATCTATTGAGTGAGGATCCCAACATACAGTGGACCGATACAGGTGAGATCATTGTGGAAGGAACAAAGGTACAGGGCTCGAATATCGTTGACATCGTCCATGATCTGGTGAGAAAGTGGGATAGACCCTCACCATGGATGGAAGCATATTAAAGCAAGACTATGACAAATAAATGTCCCCAAACCATTGATAGAAAATCTGAACAGGTTAAAAGATTTGGAACATGCTTCGCATGTGCCACAACTGAGAACGCCATCACCCCGAGCGGTAGCACCTCTGAAGAGGAGAAAGAAGAGGCCAAACAACAACAACGGTCAACACCCCCCCCCCCCCCCCGCCACGTACCTCTAAAATACGCAAATGGCTAGCATATTAAGAAGACGTTATTATGACATTTCTAGCCCAGGCTCCTACGGAGGCGTTGATAGACTGTACAGAAGTGCTTACAATGATGGAGTAAAGAAAAAAGATGTCGAGAGGTTTTTGCGGGAGCAGGATGCTTATACTCTTCATAAACCGGTGAGAAAAAGGTTTAAAACAACCAAGACAACAACGGGATCGATTGACTCTATTTGGCAAGCAGATTTAACAGACATGCAAAGATATTCAGTGTATAATGATGGTTACCGCTACATCCTATTCATAATTAATAGATGTATTCTCTAGATATCTGTGACTAATTCCTATGAAAAATAAATCGTCTGAAACAGTTGCTAAAGCTACCAAAACGTTGATGTTGAAAGAAAACAGGGTTCCTGGCTATTTTTGTACAGATATGGGGAAAGAATTTATAGGTCGAGCTTTTCAAAACATGCTGACAGAATTTAATATCAGCTACTATACTACCATTTCTATACATAAGGCATCTTTAGCTGAAAGAGTTCAGCGTACCATAAAGGAACGCATGCATCGCTATTTTACACACAAAAACACATACAGTTATAAAGACATTCTGGAATCATTGGCCTCATCACACAACCGTTCACATCATCGCGCGATTGGGAAAACGCCTAACGAAATTTCAGAAAGAAGTACGCGCACAGAGCCTGATGTGCGAAGAGATATTCGTAAAACATTGCCACACTCTGTGCGTTTCAAAATCAATGATTATGTAAGACTGTCGCGTTCGGGAAATAAATTCGCAAAGGGGTTTGAGCAAGGTTGGACACGTGAGATTTTTAAAGTTAGGGCTATGAGACCTAAAGACGAAATAATGCTATATTACGTTGAAGACTTGAATGGGGAAGAAATCGCAAGAGGCTTTAACCGCGAGGAGTTGCAGAAAGTGACATTTGATTTAGAAAAAAAGTGTTTAAAATTGAAAAAATTTAGGAAGCAAATGCTCAGGAAAGAGAAAAATGTACCTAGTGAAATGATTGGGGTACCTAGAAAGCTTCAACACCAATATAAAAGCTGATGCAATAATGAAATTTAAATAGTATGTAACATGGCTCCTAACCATTTCTACGTCACACTCCCGTCCTCTTCTTCTCTGTCTGTACACCATAACAACACCCTGGCCAACTTTGTAACAGAACTCCATGGACCCATTGAATTAGGTCGTAATACGTATGAGGTTGGAATACGCGAAATTCAGTTGGATACCCTTTTTTTTAAGTAATGATAATAAAGAAACCGTTTTTACGGTTCTTAGAGACTGTAATGAATGTGAAAAGGCAGAGTAACTCAGGATGAAACCCTGCGTACCGCCCTGAGTGGGGTTGCAATGTATTACACTACAGTAGTAACACTAGGCCCAGGCCGCTATGGTGCGGCCGAGGATGTTGTGAGAGACTCAAACGTAAGTTTAAAAAGCTCAAATCTTACGGCTGATTTAGTATACGAAATCGTAAACAAAGATCCCCATGCATATACTCTGATCCTAAAATCACAGGCTAACAGAAATATTAGACAAAGGAGTCTTTAAAATTATAACCGATTGCCGATATGGAGCTACCATCCAAAGAGATACATTTCACGAGGCACAACATGACTTGTCCCGTACGCGGACGATTGGCACTGGGAAAATTGCCACTGGGAAGATTGCCCATGGGATAGTCTCTCTCTCTCTCTCTCTCTCTCTCTCTCTCTCTCTCTCTCTCTTAGATTAAGTCTTACCTTCTTAGGTTAGGATACCCCTTTGAGGGGTGAGGCTGTCCCACCTTCTCCCCCAAAGCTCCACCCTTCATGCAAATTTTGGGTTTCCCCCTACCCCTTGTTGCATAACCCCTCCCCTTCATGCAAATTGGGGGGGGCTACCCCCACCCCCTTTAAAATATTACCCCTCCCAATTTGCAACATCGCTACCCTCACCCCCCCCTTTTGTAGCATTAACCCCTCCCATATTTGCAACGTTGATCAACATTGCAATTGCACTCCCATTTTGCGCCCATACTACTACCAGGGGCCAAGACTTTTTAACCAGCTTCCAAAGGACCTCAGGAACATAGATGTCAAAGTTGAAATCTTCAAAAGAAGACTAGATAGGACTGTACTGGATGAGCCAGGTGTGCCTGCCTATGTGCGATGGAGATCGCAAGAAAGCAACTTGTAGGCCAGGCCTAGAGGTGGGGCCACCAGCTTGACCTTCATGTGAAGAGAGACCGACGCACGGAACTTTTATCATATATATATATATACATATATATACTGTGTGTGTGTATATATGTGTGTGTGTGTGTATATATGTGTGTGTGTGTGTGTGTGATAGATTAAGTTAAGTTAGGTAATTTTTATAGCGTCGATTGTTTAGTCTCGTCGATGAAATGACGTTAGTACGGTGTTTTAGTGTGAACTGGTTTTTTTCCTAAGGAAAGAAGTAATAACCCTTTGGTTTCTTTTACAGACTTCTTCCCTAGCAAATGTTAGATGCACGATCTGCCTATCAAATTTTGAAGATGGTAAAAATATTCGTCGCATGAAGTGCGTTCATACATTTCATTCAGTATTCATATAAGAATGGCTGATGACGCAAGCTAGATGCCTAGTATGCAGGATATCTTTGTAGGACATTTAGCAATAAAGTTTACATCATTATCCTACTGGATGCTGTTCATAGGCAGTACCTTCAAAGTTTACGTAAATGTTAATTAAAATCTGTAAGGAGTTCAGAATACTGTACACTGGCACAGTCGAAATTAAGCGAAGTTGAGCCTTTTTAACAGTTCGATGGGTGACTGTCCTCTGCGTTGAGATGATGTAGCGTCCCGTGGTTCGGATTTCATGTAATGCTGTAGAACCCCTCCGTCACATGAGATCAAACACCTCATCCCCAAATATTATTATCATTATTATTATTATTATTATTATGATTATTATTATTAATATTGGTATGTTGACGGGTTGAGTTATGAAATTACGGAGTTGACAACCTGAAAAAATATAAATCTTATATCATATATATGGGGCCTTCCTAGGAAGAAGTGGTTAAGCGACAAAAGTAAAAAACGCCAGAAAACGCAGTTAAAGTTGTACCAATTTGAAAATGGCATAACTTTTGAACTTTTTAAGATGTTTCGACGAAATATCTTCAAAAGTTCAAAAGTTTTGACAATTTCAAGTATATAAACTTGGAACAGAGTTACCAGTGTGAGTGGACTAACGACATGGACCTATACGCAACGAGTCGACAAGTTATTGTGTGTAAGATTAAGTTAGGTTAGGTTAACTTAGTATTTTAGAATTTCAACCCGACCCCACCAGAATCCAACAATCGAAAAGTTACTGTGGGTTAGGTTAGGTTAACCCTGACGTTAGCTGATCTAGTGCTTTATCTTACGGATACAGGTCCTGGGACCTGGGACCTACAGTATATCCAATTAGGGAAGGACCTGTTCCTGTAAGACAATACACCTGATCGGGCTAGCGTCATTTGCTGATATTAATGCCACAACGAATAAACATTTCATCGACCGGACCGGGATAAATTCGTCACGTTAAAATGGAAATAAACTAACCTAACTTAATCTAACCTAATAATAACTTGTCGGCAAAATGTTAAGTCGATCAAATGTCGTAAGGCCGATGCACACAGGATCGACAACTACACCCCTGTCGGCCTTTCGACTCTGATCAACTTGACATTCTATCGACAAGTTATTATTACGTTAGAAAATTTAGACTAGGTTAGGTTGTTAGTTTTTTAGAGCGTCGAAGTTTGAAACTTGTCGAAGAAATGGGTATAGGTCCCACCCCTGTCCCATATCATGGACGGAGTATTCCCACGACAGGCGTTTCCTCGACAAACCGTCCTCAGCAAGACCGTCGATTCACCGTCATTTCATTTCAACCAGATTCCCAGTTTTGAACTGTAGACACAATTCCTTGTCGACGAAATGGTATAGCTCCGTAAATAGAAGGCCCTATACCACTGGTTCCCAACCGGTGGGCCATGGCCCACTTGCTTGTCTTTTAGCACTATGTTAATAAGTGTTAATAATAAAAATGTACTTATTAAACCTCATGCAAACATGACACCAGCTTAGCAACATGGAAAGTGGGCCATGAGGTATTCAAATCAGCTCTAGTGGGCCGTCGATAAGTTCAAAACATCGACACTCTAAAAACAGTAATTTGACCTAACCTAACTTAACCTAGCGTAATCTAACCTATCTTAACCTAATCTAACATAACCTACTCTAACCTAATAATAACTTGTCGTCAGACTGTCATGTCGATCAGATGACGTAAGGCCGAAATAGCGCACACATCGTTCGTATTATATACGGATTTGCTAAAATGCATCACAATGAACCGCTCTCATCCACAATCATCTATCATTTATGTCTTATTATTCTGTCAGTTTGTTGGTTGTTTTTTGTTTTCGTTTTTTTATGTAGAAAGAAGGGGGTTAAGGACGAGCGCCCGCAAAAGTGACCCCTCCACTAGTGTTGAAAAATAATCGAAACTATACAAACCGGTTTTTAATCGATCTGTTTTTTGATAACCGGTTTTAACCGGTTATGACCGAAAAGTATAGTAATTTTTAAAAGCCACAATTCAAAGGTACTGACTTTAACTCTTAACAAGCATAGCTTATCGCCTATTTTTTGGTCAAAAGAATGCAAAAATGCAGCATCATATGTATGCATATGAATAAGAAAATGACAACTTTGACATATTTTATTTTAGCCAAAATAATACATTATTCAAACAATTTAGATTTGAAATAATTTTTTAAAATAAAACATCTATACTTAGAAAGAAATAAACTTCTTTTTGTAAAAAATTATAAAGAATAAAAATAAAATTTATCTCTATTTTGGAAAAAACATTGAAATAAAATTTTGTAATAAAAAATCTTTACCTAGAAAACAGAAAATTGACTCTTCGTGTAAGAATAAATATATAAATTAATTTAAATTTTATCCCTATTTTGGAAATGACATCTTAAGAAACAAAGGGCATTAAGGGTCTTGTACTGCGAATAGGGCTTTAGTCGACTGACTCTACACTACAGCCTACATGATGAGACAAACTGAAGATCGAGTTGCCAGATAGGCAAAAATTATACTGAAGAGCAGTTGCCAGTTTGTCACAATTTAACTTAATAGGTAATGTATTCGAAGTTATTTTTTGTGCGCTGTAGCGCGTAGCTGCACGTTCGCGCAAGTTTGAGCCAAATAAAAATCAATCGATAAAACCGGTTTTTTCTTTCGGTTTTCGATTTTTAGGGGAATTTTACAAACCGGTTGAAAACCGGTTTTTACAAACCGGTTTTCAACACTACCCTCCACAGAAGACGAAGAAAGCCAAAAGCAAGGTCTCCATGGCTCAATGATGCCATTTTTTTTTTAAATATAAATTATGAAAAGGTTCTGTAGTGTGAAAGATGCATGTATGTGTAGTGAGGAATATAGGGAGAAGCGTGTGTTTGAGAGCATGCTGGACTGCTCACAGGGTAGATGAGACACGGAAAAAGATCAGCAAAGGAGGACAGTGAGAGAAGAAACGGGAGTTCCAGCACTCCCTGACTCCTGCCTAACATCCACCCCGAAGTACTTCCCTGGTCGATTGGTGTCTACAATCTCCTCCTACAGAGGTGTAGCAATTAATTTTATTACATACTTAAGTAATTTAAATTATTGTAATTACAATTTTAAACTGCCAGAATAGATTAACTATATATGATATACAGTATGTTGTAGATGGCATTTTCTCAATAAGGACAAAGATGGCAGATGTTTGTCTCAAAACAGAATAAAAGTCGTAAAAGAACTTGAAAGAGATATTCAGTTATTTTTTTGTGTTTGGAGGATGATCTAATATGCATGAGGACTTTGTAAACAAAATATTTATACATTCATGTAACTGATCAGAAATGCATATGTTTATATTTCGTTTGTAAAAGTGAATACAATTGAATATTGAATGTTTTATTCCTTTGAAACGTATTCCTTATATCAATTTATTATTATTATTATTATTATTATTATTATTATTATCAAATATCTTGTGGGTCTTTCATCCCTACCTAATACAGAAATTCCCAAATGTAAATTATAAATTATAAAATATAAATTATAATCCCCCAAACTTATACTCGTAGTTTATTACTATATGTGAAACGATAACTATTTAACGTGTCGCAATTTGTCACAGTAGGCGCCTTATTTCAAATTTAAAAAAAAAAATATATATATATATATGTGTGTGTGTGTGTGTGTGTGTGTGTGTGTGTGTGTGTGTGTGTAAAAATGAACAATGAATAATTCCTACATTCATATAATTCTTATATTCATTCATATAATTCCTATGTTCATTCATATACTTCTTATATTTATATAATCCTTATATTCTTATTCATATATTCATTTTGACATATAAAGTCCAAAATCGTATAACGCTTACACGAGTTTGGATAAAATTTTGATTTGCTTTCTATTTTATAATTGGTGAATTATTCCTTTTTAAACTACTTAATCATTTAGTATAAAGTCCAAAATCACATAACGCTGACACAAGTTTGGATACATTTTTTATATGCTTTCTAGTTTATAATTGGTGAATTATTTCTTTGTAAACTACTTAATCATTTTTTTAGATTTAGTAATCTTGTTAAATTCTGCAATGTTCATTCCTTGTATACATTCTCTCTTCGTTGTAAAAGGTGTAGTCATGTCCTGCTTAACGTTTTGAAACTTAAGCATTTAATTTTTGCTCGTGTGCATGTTTCATTGTAATTCGTGATGGAAGGCATATTTCAATTTCCATTTTTAGTTAACTCGGCAGATCATGATAACATCAGATCTGTCAATATGCGGTCTAAAATAAAAATATGGCTTCCTCTTGCTTAGCAGTCTAGACATTGCTACAGCAAAAATATTTGTTTTTCTTTAAATGTTTTGCAAAGTAAATCAGCCTATTGAGAATAAAAACAAAAACAGATCAGCATTAAATAATAATGATGTCAGTAAAAAATTCAGTATAAAAGCCCATCAAATTTCTCCAATGTTCATTCTGATTTGGCTGATCTAACTTAGAGGCTGAGCATTACTTGTAACATTTTAGCAGTAAACTACAGTGCAGAAAATCTTTGTATTATCCTTCGAGCCTTGTTCTCTTCAGAGAACTTAGTCTTAAATAGAGAAAAATAATTTCCTGATACGCTACAAGAAGAATCGGAGAACCTTCAGAGAATTTAGTCAGCCTCACAGAATCCTCCGATCCACTACAAGAAGAAATCGGAGAGTAGTATAAGAGAAAACTTCTGCGGTACCAGATACTCCAGAGTAACAAATCCGTTGCTGCCACCTAACCAGAACCCCCGTCCACTTCGAACCGCCCAAGGCCATAAACGGAGGAGTTAACATAT
Organism: Bathynomus jamesi; assembly: GCA_023014485.1. Lineage (NCBI taxonomy): Eukaryota > Metazoa > Arthropoda > Malacostraca > Isopoda > Cirolanidae > Bathynomus > Bathynomus jamesi. Next base: position 1,068,040 of record JAJOZX010000034.1, on the reverse strand, counting down.
ATATGTACAGTGTGTGTATAAACTGTATATATATATATATATATATATATATATATATATATATATATATATATATATATATACCGGGTGTCCCAGTCGAAATGAAACAATTTGGAAACTCTGTAATTTTTAAAGTATTAATGTGAGAATGTTGAAACTCTGCCAGTTACTACACCATATGCATAAGTTTTTGTCATAATGTTTTTTGTTTGTTTCAGATTGAATTATGTTTACCCCACAAGAAAAAGCGAAATGTATGTTGTGGATGGCTGAGTTGAAGTCCCCTACGATTGGTTAGGTTAAGTTATGATATTTTCGTTAGTTTTAACGAAAATATCACGACTTAACCTAACCAATCGTCAAGAGCGTACAGTTGACCTAACCGGCCATTCAATTGATCTAACCCGGCATTCAATTAACCGGGGGCTGCACAGCCCCCAGCACAGGACCACGACTTGTTTCTGTTTAAATACAAAAAATGCTTATTTTTGTAAAAGTGATGCGGGGGGGGGGGGAGAACAAGTAACTAAATTACTTGATCATCTCGTGTATCTGCTCGTGTAAGTTACAACAAGCCGATTCGGCTTGTTATAAGTTGTAACTTGTCAAGTCTGGTATTGTCACTGTAATGAGTAATGTCACTGTAATGAGGTACGGCATCACCCCCTCAACCCCTCCTCACTACCGAGTCCCCCACTCCCCCTTCATCCCCTTCAGTAGACAGTGAATTCAGCGACGCACAGCCGCACAATGTTAATTAGTAGCTCATCTAGATCTAGAAATGTGCCTCAATCAGAAGATGAAATGCAACAACAGCCTCAAACAATGACTCTGGCAGAAAAACTTGATGCAGCGATACAAGCACTGCAAAGTAGGAAATGCGATAGCCATGCTAGCAAGAGCAAGCATCTTGGAAAAGAGTCCGAGGTGTTTGAAGCCACTGGTGAACGAACACCAAACATTAATCTGCTATTCAAACGCTTTAAAATCAGTTCCGCCCACATCGACTGAATCTGAGCGTGCTTTTTCGGCTGCGGGATTGTTCGTTACCAAAATGATAACGAGATTAAATGACCGCAGCATCGACTGTCTTTGCTTCCTAAAAAGTCACTTCAAGAATGCTAAGTAGAATTTTTCATTTCAGTTTCTAATTTTCAAACTGCAATAAAGCTACAGAAAAATTCTGGAAGTGTTTCATTGTCCGATGCAACTGGTAAAAGCACACCCATCATAAACATCAATACAACACTGAAGACATTCAATCAGATCATCAATAATGCAAACAAATACATACTTAGGGGCAACATTAGGAAATACAACCCAAATTACACTAGAGAAATAGCCTACCTCATAAGGCAACTTAACAACCTCAAATATAACACACAAACACCACACACAGAAGTCATAAAACAGCAGATACAACAGCTCAACACAGAAATAAACAACAAACTTAAAGAAAAAAAAAGAAACATTTAGGGAATTCATAACAACACTAAACCACTCCACAGATACATCCAAGCTATACAAGACTATAAACAGCATTACCCACTCTAACAGCGGCATTCACACCTTACACGCGGCTATCTGTCGCAGCCAAAATAATATCCCAACATATACACAACAAGCTAACATTCTAGTGCGCAAAGATAAGTTACCTAAACAGAGACAACAACCAGAAACACGCAGAGAGACAAACAGCCAGACACAAGAAAACCTACAGACGCGACACGACCATTACACCCTTCAATACAGACCAGACCACCAAGATCATCAAAAACATTAAGAATTCGAAGGCTACTGGACCAGACAACATATCCAACATACACCTTAAACACTTGGGCCCACAGGGAATACTAGCTCTCACAAACATCAGCACATACGGTATTCATACCAACTCTGTCTCATTCCTAAAATATGGAAACAAGGTAAAATTATAACTACTCAAACTAAAACAAAAATCTAACAGAACCAGCTTCCTATAAACCCATTACTTTACTATGTACACCTTCCAAAGTAACAGAAAGACTAATCTTACAAATCACCAACCCACACATACCACTATCGCCTACTCAACATATATTCACACCTCACCACTCAACCACGACATTACTCACTAACCTCACACAGCACATCATGAATGGTATGAACTCCAGACGACCAGCTCAACGTACACTATTAGCAACAATAGACATTAGTAAAGCACTTGATGCTATCCCACGCTTCCCTCTCATAAACAAAATATTCAACACAAACATGCACAATAACACCAAAAGGTGGCTGAGCAACTATCTTTTAGGAAGATATTCACATGTCACATTTAATGGCAAGTCCTCTAAAAACAAGCTTTTTCCGAACGGGGTTCCTCAAGGCTCTCTTCTCTCACCATCACTTTTCAACATGCATGACATTCCAACACCCATAGCTAACAAGCTTACCTTATTATCATATGCAGATGACATCACTCTAACATCCACCCACAACAACATCAACACTGCTACAAATAACTTACAAACATACATAAACAGTATACAAGACTGGCTCACACACGATAGACTCAAAGTAGCGCCCTTGTGGGCGCTACTTTGAGTCTATTGTCAACCATCACCTTGCTAACAAGCAACACAAAAGAACACCAGATAACTCCACAGCTTACACTAAACAACAGCAACATTCCACATACTCACAGAACCAAAATACTTGGGGTCACATACAACACATCATTATCTTTTGCAAACCACATTCAGGACATTAAAAACAAATGTACGTCAAGACTTAACACGCTTAGGGTGCTAACAGGCCCAAACTTTGGACACCAGCAGGAAACATCACTCATACATATACAAACAATATATTCGCTCAGTTATGGACTATGCTAGCCCATGCTGGGCACCCATTATCTCAAACACACACATAAACACCTTACAGACAATACAAAACAACGCACTTCGTATCATTATAGGATGTACTCAAACAACACCAATAAAACACCTGCACAGAAACAAAAATACTGAAAATTATGAACATTTAAACAAGAGAACACAATTCATGGCAGCAGCGACAACTAACCCACAACACCCTTGCCACTACATGTTCAATCATGCACCAACACCTCACACCATTAAGGTAACACCAGAGAGACATTATAACCAAATACTCCATTCCATACCCCACCCCACAGACATCACACAGTACAGAAAACACATACACACACACACACACCTAACCCACAAAGCACTGACACGACTCGGTCTGAATGCGATCCTAGGTGCGAAGCCGCTACCCACTGACAGGTCAGAGACCAGCCTGAGCAGATCGGATCGAGTTAACTTAGCACGATTCCGATGTGGACATCACCCCAACTTACAGACATGTAAACACAGACTAGACAACTCCACAGACGACACCTGCCACCTGTGCCAGGACACACCACAAACAATTGAACACATTATGACAGACTGTACCGCTCTGGCACAACAACGAACACAACACAACATCACTAGTGCGCTGAACCTCTAGTCCACTCTGGAGAGGGCGATCGGTTACCTGCGTGCCGCCGGCTTGCTCGATCAGGGTGGACTGATCGGCCAACCAACAACAACAACAACAACTGGTAAAACATGTACAGTTGCCCGCATATGTAATGTTCCTCGCCTCACAGCGACTCCGTACATGTGGCAACGCCGCAATGTTAGTCAAGGTACCCCAACTGAGGTCTAAAGGACAATTGAATGTGTAGTCATTGACATACAGATAATTATAATGTAATGTCTGTGTTCATAAAGATAAACAATTAATATGATCGTGAACAGCGTTGAACGCCATGTAGTTTACTAGTCTTATACAGTAATAAGGTTCCATTATGATTACTGCAAATCTGTATGAACAGCTACTACAATATAACCTTTTATATACTAGTGAATGTGAAATGTTCGCCTGCAGGAAATTTTCGCGTTTTTCGCGTAGGCTATATAGTTTACGCGAAAATATCCAGCAGGCGAAAATTTGACAATTTAAACTAATCTTTGGAAGATAGTAAGAAAATAAAACTTAGATCATTAAAATACTTTATTTGAAAAGTAAATTCAGTATATTTTAATAACACATTGTAAAGTAAAAGCAGTAAAAACATTAATTATACTGTATTATTACTGTATAACAAGAATGTCATGAATGCCGCTAATTTCTCAACCCTTCCGAATTGTCTCCCTCATTTTGTGTAGGTTATCCCAATATCCCATGCAGAGACAATGCATTTAGCATGAATAGGTTTCGGTGTGGAGAGATTCATTTACGTTGAGTGCTGCTGAAACTTTATCCCCATATCAAGAGGTAAAACTTGCTTTGATATATGACCTCAACCTCGACCAATCATAGTCCAGAATAAATGTCGTCATTGACCGCGAAATTATGATGCCGCGAACTCGTCCAAAGATATGAAAGAGCGAAAATTTGCTGCCGCGAAATTAACCTGGTTTAAAGTATATATACTTATAAACTCATACAATATTATATTAATGTTTGTGAAATGTTGATGGGCCAACCGAGGTGTTGACATGGTTATTGGCATGATCTATGCTCATACCATATTTTTACACTGACTCTGAAAATTAATCCAGTTCAAAATAAAATTGCATAGGGAGGCCGGATAACTGGTATGCGGGAAGCAGGCTTCTCTGTAGCTGACATAGCCATGGGACTGGGAATTTTGAAGCCTACTGTTCGACGCTGGGTGCCAGAGGTGGCAGGAGACTGGGAATCTGCTAGATCGTCCTAAGTGTGGGACACCAAGAAAGACCACCCCAGAAGAAGACCGGAGAATAATCAACGAAGTGCAGGACGATCCTCTCAGCAACGCAGTTGCCATCCGGGAGACACTACATATGGGCGTGTCAGTGGACACCGCAAGGACACGGTTGCATGAAGCAGGATATCACCACCGTACTCCTGCCAAAAAAAGAGACGAGCGAGGAACGACCTCGTCAGGCCAGGCTCTCGTTTGCTCGCCAGCATATAAATGATGATCTCGCATACTGGAGCAGAGTTATCTCTGACGAGAAGACGTTTGCGTCTACAACTCACGCCTGTCTTCGGTGTTGGCAACAGGACAGCACGAGATATGTCCGCCAAAATATTTACAAAGTGGCAGGGAGTGGGCACGTGACGGCGAATGTGTGGGGATGGATGCACCTGCAAGGACTAGGAGAGCTGACTGAGATTCACGGGAAGTTTATGGCATATCAATAATTTAGACCGTTTCACGATTATATGGTAATTTTTCAAATTGAATTTTGATAAACGCACACACCTTCATTTTTTTATATAAAGGAAGAAAAACAAATAGACAAAATATCATTTTATTTGAATGATAAAAAGGCACCCCTCAGATGGCACTTCTTTTACATTAATGGATAATTAGAGCAAATATAAGACTGAACGAAAAATATGTTTTAAAACAAAGCGACTTACATTCTATTTAAGACATATATTGATTAAGAATATAGGGATTTCAGTGGCTGAGGGACCTCCTTTCTCTGATTTTCAATGATTTGAAAGGCCAGTTCTCTCTCTTCCTCACTCTTTGTGAGCTTCTCATTAAACTCTGTAGCCAGTTTGACTCCTCGTTCAGCACAGTCGTTGATTACTTTGACTGCCATGACCCGATTACGGTGCTCCTCAATGTCTTCAAGTTTCTTGGGAATTTCTATTTTCAAACACTTGAAGAAGTCTTGTGTTTGAGTTGTGACAAAACTGGTAATCTTTAAGTCATTGGGGTTTTGCAACATTCGGGGGTCCACCTTTCTTGCCCTCACTTTTCGAGGAGGCGCGTGGTGAAGGTTGTGGAGCATTAGAACCTTATCATCTTCAGTCACGAAGTTTGAGAAAAAGCCAAATCCTACAAGATCCTCACTCAAGTACCAACCATGGTTCTGAAGTTTTTTGAGGGCTGTAGCACCCACTTCCTTATCAACCTGGATCTTGTAGATATGTAGCATCTTGAGGAGGGCCAAATCATTTGCTGGAGCATCAATTCCAACTGGAGATGTATACCAAGCTTGAAGATAAACTGTCACTGAAAAGGCGTTTATTCGTATCAGAGCTTGTTTTTCATGAGGGGTGAGAAGGAATTGGTTCCTAAATAAGTAAATTTTAAGGAATAGATGCCTTTTCCCATCCGTCTAGCTCTGCTGTAAGCTCCTAGGTAGTGGAATCTGCTATCGGAGCCTTTATTTGTTTTAGGCATTGGACAACCAAGGAAGATAAGTGCAAGTTCTAAGTATTCCCTGTAGTCACCTCGAGTGTGGCCCTCTTCGAGTTTGGAGTTGATGAAAGAAATAAGCTTGTCTCTGTGCTTCAAGATCCAATGATCTAAAGATTCTGAGGTGAGATCATTGGGTTCATAGGGCTTGTAATTCTGTTGATCAATGTTATCCCAACAATCTCTGAATCGATTGAATAAGGGAATTTGTGACCGAAGAAGAGAAAAACATGTCAAAAACTGCAGTGATAAGAAACTCGTGGATATGGTGGCGGCATGCCAGAAAAAGGAGTGATCTCTGAAGCAGAGCTGGGCACTTGCGGTTTTTTTTGCGGTACTGCGGTACTACCGCACTACCAAACCGGGACCGCATAACGCAGTACCGCAAAGGATCGCTGAAAGTACAGCCTGTACTTTCAGCGATCCTTTGCGGTACTGCGTTATGCGGTCCCGGTTTGGTAGTGCGGTAGTACCGCAGTACCGCAAAAAAAACCGCAAGTGTCCAGCTCTGCTCTGAAGGGCCTTTTGGATGATGGTACAAGCCCCAGCATGGATACCTGTATTGCTTGCAGTACTATCAAAACAAAGGCCTGCTACCCACTCATTTACTTGTGGCCATTGCTTCAAGACATCTAAAACTGCTCTCCCCATTTCTTCTCCCGTTCCAGAAATAAGCTTTGGAATAGACAGTAATTTTTCTAATTCGCCTGCACCAGTCACAACAACGGGCATTACATCAATCTTACCCCCATGCATGGATGGAAGAAGCTCTCCATCAAATGAATTATTAAAGGGGTATTTGGTTGGAAACTGGCTTTAATGTCTTCTCCCATCTGCATCCGTGTTGATCGCCGAGACCTGTAGATAGAGGATGATGAAAGTGTGATCTCTTCAATTTCCACTCCAGCAGCTGAAAGGGCAGGTGCCACAATGTGCATAGCAGCTCTTGCAGATGTTCCAGTGTCCAGTGCGGTCCAGAGCAGCCAAGAACTTTTTATCCCTAACAATTACACCTGGTTCAAGCTGCTTCTTTTTGAAGATGATGATGAGAGTGCTCTGTAGAACAATTCATCACCAGATGATTCTTCACTTCCTCCTGAACCGGAATTTTCACATTGGTTGAGATCCACAACCTTTGTCAATTGCCTCATTTCTTCCTTTGATTTCCTGCGAAGTTTTTCCATTCTTTCCATGCTTATCTCGTCGTGCTTTTGCCTTTCTTGAAAAACTCCTTGTCTTCTGGACCCATAATCATTTTCCGATCGTTCCTTTGATCCTTAAGAAAATCTTTATCCTCCTGCAATTTTATTTCTGTTTCCACTTCTGAATGAGCTACATCGAAAAGCTTCTTTAAGCTGGTGACAAATTCTGCTTCATTCTTCTCTTGGGTAGGAGTTTCGTCGAGTTCGGTCTTGACCAGCCCTTCATGCTTATTGTAAAGCCTTTTAAGCTTTGAGACAATATAAGGCTTGTGGGATGTAATTAAGGAGGCTTTTTCCCACATAGCAATAACTTCGTTGGCTACAGTTGCGCAAGTACAGAGACATTTTGCTTTCCCACCTTAATGTGATAAAAAAGACTAAGGACATCACTGTTAGTTGGAAGCTGCTTCTCAGAAAAACCCTCTTCCAGCACTTGTCCGACCAACCAGACTTCACACTTGTTTCTGGTTTTTGCCATAATTCTGAGGGAAAAAGTTTTACCACCTGTTAGTCTTAATAATAATATAATATAATCATTAATCACTCACCTAAATTATATTATGACTTGATTACTGTAAGAAAGTTGTAAAGTAACATGAAATAACCTTTCTAGAACAGTAAACTTGTGAAAATATCAGTAATTATAAATGAAAAAGCAAATAAATCATCATATAATCCATAAAGGGAAAAAAGGAAAATTCTAGAATAGTTATCCTGAAGGAAGAATTTTCTAGAATTCTCTCTAAAGAATATAGGGGGTTACTGGACCATTCCTGAAAATGACCTACTTATCTTCCAATTTTATTTATGAATTTTATATACCAAAATTTAAGAGGACATCACAAAATAAATAAATTATTTGCCAGAAAAATGAAAATTTTCTCATGAGGGTAAAATAGATATGCATTGAGGGTGGGATAACAATAAGCTCTTGTCTTGTCTTAATATTTTGCATGAAGACTTTATTCATGACATATTACTTTTTTAGTATGTGTGCGTTGAGTCATCATAAATTTCGATTTTTCGAAACGGTCTAATTTCAATATATAGAGATCATGTAGGAGATGATGCTGCCTTCTGGTCGCATGTATGTCTTGCCCTATCTTGAGCAGATTATCTTTACGCAGGTATGTTGTATTTGTGTATTATAGAATATTATATTATTACTAAAGTAAGATTTATGTATTACACGCATTTGTATGTCCGGTTTCCACATTTACATGGGACGAATAATAGTCATAAAATTGTTCTTTAACTCTTTCAGTACTATGACAACATTTTAGGATTTCATTCTGGATAACTGCAGACTCTATTATTTGTATAACGGCGTACAATTACATTTAGCTGAGAGAAACCCCTAATACATAGAGGTTAAAACCTATCTCGAATAGTGGGTTACTGATGAAGCGTATGGATGAGATATAATTCTACTTTTAATATTTAAAATCCATTTGCAGGATAACTCTCCCATCTACACCGCCAGGATTGTTAGGTGGTGACTCGAGGAGCAGCGAAATCTAGAACTACTGGACTGGCCTAGTAAGGGGTGTGACCTCAACCCCATTGAAAACGTGTGGGAGAATGTGGTGAACTGTGGGAGCCTGGGCAGGAGCGGACCAGCCGCCAGCTGCTGGATCACACTATGGCTGAGTGGGAGATGTTCCGAAGGAACCCACACATCATACATAACCATGTTGCATCTATACCACACAGATTACAAGATGTAATAGACAATAATGGGGGATAGACCAAACACTAACTATGAACCGGGTATACAGTAGCTGTGCCATTTATGTTAATCTATGTCAAATTGTGAGCATTTTGTATGATAAACTATTTAGTGAAACATTCTCAACCATTGCATATTTGTTGTAATAAAGAATTGGTGTTTTATTTTATATATATATATATTCCTTGTTAAGATTTAATAATATCTCCACATTGATAATGCAACAGGAAATCTGGAAAACATTAATAGGTTTATCTGCCCATCGTGATTAAATCATTATCTTTCCACATTGATAATACATATACAACCTGGAAAACATTATTAATATAATAGGCATCAGCCACAAACCGGTCGTGATATCCTGCTTCATGCAACCATCACCTTAAGGTTTTTACTGACACGCCCATATGTAGTCTCTCCTGGACGGCGACAGCAAATAACCAAAATAACCCATCAACGTTATTTCACAAACATTAGTATAATATTGTATGAATTTATAAGTACCGTATATATAAATATGTTTATACTAGTACGACCGTGGATTATTCTTATATTACTGTTATTCAGATCGAAACTGTTAACAAGTTCTTTGTGTAACAATCGATAAGCCATTTCCCACTAACTCTCTCTCTCTCTCTCTCTCTCTCTCTTCTCCTCTCTCTCTCTCTCTCTCTCTCTCTCTTACTGTTTCAATCTTTTTCTCGCTCAATGTCAATACATAATATATATATATATATATATAGTCGTGTTGATTTGCAAGTTAGTAAAGGTTTAAAGCTGCACACGGACTCTACAAACAGCTTTATTAGTTTTGTTACACAATGATTTAATATACGCGAGACTGGTGGGTGGGGAAAGGGGATGAGGGAGTGTGGAGGATGGTTGTGTAATGTCTATTTTTGGTTCAAATTTACTAGTATATAAAAAGTTGTATTGTGATATCTGTTCATATAGACTTGCAGTAATCATAATAGAACCTTATTACTGTGTAAGACTAGTAAACATAGAGTTCAACGCTGTTCACGATCATATTAATCGTTTATCTTTATGAACACAGACATTACATTATAATTAAGGACCGTTCAAAAATTATGTAACGTTATTTTTTGCTAAAACTTGACACCCCAGATCCCCCAGGAACGTTCTGTAGCGCTAGACTAGGACTTTCTAAGATGTTATGTGGGGGGGAGGGTTTCAGGTTTTAAAAAAATAGCGTTAAGTAATTTTTGAACGGCGCCTTACCTGTATATCAATGTTATATACCCCAGTTGGGGTACCTTGACTATCGCTGCGGCGTTGGCGTTGCCACATGTCCGGAGTCGCCTGTGAGGCGAGGAACATTACATATGCTAGCAACTGTACGTAAATATATAATATATATTTATATACGTAAAATATATATATAGTGGCCTACGGATTACCAATTTGTGGTGGCCTATCAAGTAGGCTTACTATAATTAATGAATTATATTGAAATGAATAATTAGGGGTCACCAGTCTGGGATACAGTCTAAACAAACAATATTTAATAAGGAGAGAGAAATTACCTTCTTGTTTTATGTTTAATTAGAAAAATAAATTATTTATTTGTTCACAGTGATTAACAATTCTATAATGGTATTTGTACTATATTACAAATGACTGATTATATTATTAGCAATAAGAAATGGTTACATAGCATAAGCGTTAAACGCTGCGTTAATGACTAGCAACAATAATTAAGCTAACGAGATATTTGGTACTGTCCACTACATTAATGAGTAAGAAAGAAAACAACATCTAGGTAATAAGGTACGATATTGGATTCACAGAAGTAAGTATTTATTCAAATAAATAAATTATATGAATGAACAAAATAATAAGGTGATACAAAACTACGGTATTGGTACAACAATTGAATAGGCATACTGCGGTCTTAACGGGAGAGTTAGTTTGAACGATATTTTAGGGCCTACGCGATTAGGCAGAGTTTGTGGACTTTTCAGCTTTGAATCCTGAATAGTCTAGCACGACGTAACAAAACACTGTAAGCCGAGTGAGGGTCTACAAGAGGCTTACCGACCTGCGATTTCGACGGAGATAACTATGACGGCTGAAGAAACCTACGTGAAGGTTTACCGTACTGCGTTTCGACGTGGATAACTCTGAAGACTGACGAGGGCCTACGTGAGGGTCGTTTCGACGGAGATGGTCTGAGGACGTCTAGGCCTACCGGCAGGAGCAGGAGGATGTGTTGACGGCTCGTTGATAGACTTGAAAGGGCGCCGACCGAATTGTGGTGAAGGATGAGTGAAGCCAGGGCCAGAAGGATGACGCCGGTAGAGTGATGCTTCCTTCCATCGGGATGAAATTGTAGGTCCTCTCAAGTGGTGATTCACTTCGTGTATTGGTGAACTGTTGCTTGAAGGACTGAAGCCAGCTGAGATCGAACGGCGCTACGTGAAAGTGGAAATTCACGAGGAGCAGCATCGAGCAGAGTGAGAGCGATTTTTAGTGAATGAACTCTGGCTTATATAGGCTCGGAAGACGTTAACTTTTCGCGGGCCTTTTTGGGAAAAGACAAGCACCCTTTTGTTTCGCTCTCCTTGAAACCACGTGTGTTTTTCGGTCTCTGATAATTCTCAGATGTTTGCGAACGGCGACGAAAGAAATTTTTAGTCGGTCTCTGCAAATAGTCCCCTCTCAGAAACTGCACAGGAGTAATAATAAGGAGAATTACTATTTCGGAGCGAAACTGACGCGGCCACTCCGAGTTCGGACGCCAGGCCTTGCATTTGGCGGTATTACTGTCGGAGGAGGGTGCGAAAGGTCTTCCTGCACTGTGAGAGAGGGCAGTGTTGAGGCTGCTGTAGTAGGTTGTGGGGGAACTGCTGAAGAAATGGGGTCGTCCTCAAGGTACGCCGGCTTCAGGTGATCGATCAACACTACGTCTTTGCGTACAGCGCGATCGAGGGTGAAAGTCTTGTCACACCTCTTCAGTACTGGTAAGGGTCCGTCATATGGGTGTTGTAAGGGAGGGCGGATGGTGTCGTTCCTGACGAAGACGTGGGTGCAGGAGGACAAATCGGCGGGGACGTAAGTGCGACGATTATTGTGATGACGGTGGAAAACCGAGCGAAATTTGCGCATGGTCGTCCGTAAAGTGTCGGCATAAGTGCTTCCATCCACAGAAAGGTGTGCTCCTGACGAAGTGAAAACTTTGCCAGTTAGCCTCAATGGAGTACCGTACACCAATTCGGCCGATGTGCACTGTAGGTCTGCCTTGAAAGCTGCCCGTATTCCAAGGAGGACGAGGGGAAGGGCGTCGGTCCAACGTGGGCCGGCAGTGGTCATCCTCAGAGACGCCTTCAGGTGGCGGTGTAGCCTCTTGACGAGGCAGTTGGCCATGGGCATATATGCAGTAGTCCGAATCTGGGAACAGCCTAAAAGCTGTGTCAGGTTCTTCTATAGGGTGGATTAGAATTGGCGACCACGGTCAGTGGTGATTGTTGGTGGGACTCCAAAACGGGAGACCCAGCCACTGACGAAGGCGCGGGCGGCGGATTCTGCTGTGATGTCCTTTATGGGAATCGCCTCAGTCCAACGCGTGAAACGATCGATGCAGGTTAGCAGGTCCGTGTAACCCTTGGAGAGGGGAAATGGGCCGACGAGGTCCAGATGTACGTGGTCGAAACGTGCGCCGGGGGGGATGAAAAGCAGTTAATGGGGACGTCGTTTGACGATGACTTTTGGCCCTCTAACATTTCATGCAGGCACGGACCCAACGTCTGACGTCAAGGTTGATGCTGGGCCATACGAAACGTGAGGTGAGGAGGGCTTGAGAAGCGCGAACGCCGGGGTTGGAAAGGGAATGAAGCCTATTAAAAATACTGCGTCAGAATTCTTCGGGGACGTAGGGACGAAACGATCCCGTAGAAGCGTCGACTGTGAGAGTCATCGTAGAAGAAGGCAGAGGGACCGCTTCCAGTTGTAATGATTTGGGTGAACTACGGAGCTGCTGTAGTTCATCATCACGGCGTTGGGCCCCTGCTATAGTTTCGTAACTGGTGACGTCATCGCTGGCCGGAAAAAGGGACGCGTTAATCGTCAATCGTGACAAAGAGTCAGCAGCAGTAATTTTGTGGCCTTTTATATGCCGTAGGTCACTGGCGAATTGGGAGATGTAGTCCAAATGCCTCATTTCTCTGTGGAATAACGGTCGGAGTGGGAGGTAATTGCGAAGGTTATGGGGCGGTGATCCGTGAATATGATGAATTCCCTTCCTTCGAGGTAGTGCCGAAAATGTTTGGCCTCCAGGTAAACTGCAAGCAATTCACGACCAAAAATGCTATACTTTGTTTCCGTTGGTTTCAAAGCACGTGAGAAGAAAACCAAAGGCTGCCAACCGTCGCCGGACGCTTGTTGCAAAACGGCGCCTGCTGCGGAGTCCGAGGCATCCACTACGAAGCTGATTTATGCGTCAGGATGAGGGTGAGACAGTTGGGTCGCGTCTATGAGGGCCGCTTTGGCCGAGTCGAACGCTCGCTGGGCCTCTTCGGACCATGGGACTGGTGTAAAGGAGCCCCTCTTGCAGGGGCGTAGGAGGGCGTGAAGGGGGCGGAGGGAGTGGGCGCAATGGGGAATAAATCTATGGTAAAAATTGACCATACATAAGAATTCCTGCAGTTTTCTTTGGGTGGTAGGGGAGAAAATCCTTGATGATGTCGACCTTGTGGGGGTTGGAGGAGATGCCGTCGCCTACAATATGATGACCAAGGAACTGCCTGTTCGGAGACACCAAATTGGCAATTGCTGGGGTTAATGACGACCAAAAACCTGTCGAAGGTGGTGGGCATGCTCTACTTCGTCGACGCTGGCGATGAAGAGGTTATCTATGTACGCAAAACAGAAGGGGAGACCACGGTGGACGTCGTCGATAAACCTTTGAAAGGTTTGTGCAGCATTCCGGAGTCCGATTGGCATGCGAACGTACTCAAAAAGTCCTCAGGAGCTACCGGGATTTGGTGGTATGCTCGTATAAGGTCATTCTTGGAGAAAAATTTTCGCCCGTGGAGGTTGGCGGAGAAATCTTGTAGAAGAGGGGGGGGGGGGTAGCGATCGGGTACTGTACAAGTGTTGGGTGCCCTATAATCGCCAACAGGGCGCCAGTCGCCTTCAGTCTTTTTGGGGGCCATGCGTAAAGTGACGCCCAAGGGCTTTTGGAGGGCCTAACGGTTCCCAGTTCGATTATGTGCTCGAACTCGGCCTTTGCGATGCGCAGGCGATCCGGGGCCAGCGAGCATTCCTTGGGGGGCCTGAAGTCTGAATGTAATGGGGGACGTTGTGCTTGACTGGCACTTCGCTGTTGCAAGGGCGCGTTACCGATGGAAACTCCGCCAGCAGGTTACCGTACTGTGACTCAGGGTGAGTCACCGAATACACTGGCGGAGGCGCTGACGTATGGGAGAGGGTGCCTTGCACACTGAGGGTGGTCGTTTGGTCGATAAGCCTCTGGCGTCTGAGATCTACTGCAATATCAAAATGTTGCAGAAAATCGACTCCAAAAATAGGTTGCCCCACGTCAGCAATGAGAAAAACCCAACGGAAAACTTTCCTGAGTCCGAGATTGAGATTAAGGGATTTTTCTCCGTAGGTTTGTATCGGGGAGTAATTCATTGCTTGCAATTCGGTTTCCAATCTGAGATGCAAACGATCTTTAGCGGAGGGCGGGAGGATGCTAACTTGGGCGCCGGTATCGACCCTAACCTGTAGCTTGGAGTGGGCGTCGGTAAAGAAAAAGAGGCGGACGCCAGGGAAGCCTGGAGCATTAGACGCCGTTAATGCTTGGCTGATGCTGATGGATTTCCCGCCTGGTGACAGGGAGCGGTGCACTTTCGGGCTTTATCACCGAATTTCCGGTGATACCAGCATATGCCCGCGTCATCGTCGGAGGTGGGAGTGTGGGAATAGGAACGGGGTCGTGAGTTGCGAGGCTGGTATTGGGGAGTACGTGGTCGGCTTCTGTTGCGTGCCGTCAGGTCACGTACATCGCGGAGGAGGCTTTCCATCATCACCGCCAGCTTCGTGATGTACTCCTCGAGGCTGGTGTTGTCGGGAACAGGTGGGGGAGGGGGTGGGGGGGGAGGGCAGCCGAGGCCACTTGCAGTGCTTCGACTTCCATGACTCTGTCCGCCATGTCTGCGAGGTCCTGTAAAGGGGTGTCTGGCCCCGTCACCACGAGCACTCGTTGAATATGTGGTGGCAGTCGCTGAATGAAGAGCTGGCGAAGGAAAGAACGCTCAATAGCGTGCGCCGAGTCTCCCAGGAGTTGTTGCATGTGTCGCAGAAACTGCGACGGGGATCTATCTCCGAGCACTTCTATCGCAAGTAACCGCCGCAGTCGATTTTGCTCCAACGTGGCGGTTCGTACCAAGACTGCGGCCTTCACTGCCTCATACGGATCTTCCCGGGGACCTATTACCGAGGATATCTCGCACCTCGAAAGCGACCTCCGGTGTGAGTTGCGACGCGACAAGGTTGAACTTGTCTTCGCTGCTCGCTACTTTCTGATATGCGCAACGGCACTCCACCTGCATGAGCCATGTGCGGGGATCAGCGGGCCAAAAAGTGGGGATCCTGACCGAGGCGGCGGCGGCGTCGCCCGTAGTGGTGGTGGGGGGGTGCAGTAGAGGTGGTGTTGGTTTCCTGGTGCATGTTCCTTGCTTGGAAACGAGTTATCATGTACGGGAGAAAAACTGTAGGTATGGGCACGAGAAAAAGTACAAAACACGGATGCTGGTAGGCCTATTGGGGTGCGCTTTGAATTACGCGTACCGTATTTAAATGAAAAGTTATTTGATATTGCTGCAGAAAAAATTAAATTGTCCCTAAAAGCTAAACACAAAGATCACTGAAAAAATAATAACGTTCGGTCACTCCGAAGTTAACCAATTTATAGTGGCCTACGGATCACCAATTGGAGGAAGGCTTACTATAATTAATGAATTATATTGAGATGAATAATTAGGGGTCACCAGTCTGGGATACAGTCCAAACAAACAATATTTAATAAGGAGAGAGAAATTACCTTCTTGTTTTGTGTTTAATTAGAAAAATAAATTAATTATTTGTTCACAGTGATTAACAATACTATAACTGTATTTGTACTACTGTATATTACAAATGACTGATTATTAGCAATAAGAAATGGTTAAACAGCATAAGCATTAAACGCTGCGTTAATGACTAGCAACAATAATTAAGCTAACGAGATATTTGGTACTGTCCACTACATTAATGAGTAAGAAAGAAAACAAAGACTAGGTAATAATGTACGATATTGGATTCACAGCAATAAGTAATTATATAAATAAGTAAATTATATGAATGAACAAAATAATAAGGTAATACAAAACTACGGTATTGGTACAACACTTGAATAGTCCTACTGCGGTCTTAACGGGAGAGTTAGTTTGAACGGTATTGAGGACACTTTTTAGGGCCTACGCGATCAGGCAGAGTTTGTAGACTTTTCAGCTTTGAATCCCGAATAGTCTAGCACGACGTAACAAAACACTGTAGGCTGAGTGACGGCCTACAAGAGGCTTACCGACCTGCGATTTCGACGGCAGGAGGATGTGTTGACGGCCCGTTGATAGACTTGAAAGGGCGCCGACCGAATTGTGGTGAAGGATAAGTGAAGCCAGGGCCAGAAGGATGACGCCGGTAGAGTTATGCTTGCTTCCGGCGGGATAAAATTGTAGGTCCCTTCAAGTGGTGATTCACTTCGTGTATTGGTGAACTGTTGCTTGAAGGACTGAAGCCAGCTGAGATCGAACGGCGCTACGTGAAAGTGGAAATTCACGAGGAGCAGCAACGAACAGAGTGAGAGCGATTTTTAGTGAACTCTGGCTTATATAGGCTCGGAAGACGCGGAGCTTTTCGCGGGCCTTTCTGGGAAAAGACAAGCACCCTTTTGTTTCTCTCTCCTTGAAAACCACGTGTGTTTTTCGGTGTCTGATAATTCCCAGATGTTTGCAAACGGCGAAGAAAGGCATTTTTAGTCGGTCTCTACATATGTTTATATAAACTTTTTTCATTGTTTTCAGGTCCTGAATCCATCCTGAAAGTGCGTCCCACATGTTATGAAACATCCTGTATATATATATATATATATATATATATATATATATATATATATATATATTATATATATATAAGTAGTAGTGTCAAAAGGGCAGAGTGCAAGTTGCAATTGCAATATTGCATAATATTACGTAATGTTGCCAGAGTGCCACCCCCACCCCCTTTGTTCCAAGAGTGCCCCCCCCCCTTTGTTCCAAGCGTGCCAACCCCCCACCCCCTTTGTTGCGAAAAAAAAGAAAAAATTCCCCGCCCCCCTTTGTTGCCAGCCCCGTAATGGGACTGCAAGGGGTATGCAACCTGGAGTTATCCCCCAAGCTGATCCCCCCAAAGGGGAGTGCCAACCTTTGTTGCCAACCCCAAAATGGGATTGCAAGAGGTATGCAACTTGGAGGCGGAGTTCTCTCCCAAGCTGAACCCCCGAAAGGGGCATACCTAATCTAAGAGGCCTCTATGGCCTCTTAGGGGAAGGGAACGCCTCAACCCCCCCAAAGGAGCAGAAAGAGATAGAAGTAGAGGAAGAGGAGAGGACCCAGAGGTCCTTGCTCGGCTGATTGCCGAGCTCTTATGGCATTCTTCACCCGTCCGCCGCCTCTTATAGGGCACTAACCAGCCACTGGCGTAGTCAGCCAGTGCCTTAGGGCATCATTAGGTAGTGCCTCGGGGTGTCATCGTCTCAGAACAATATCAGCCAAAGTGCCTCTGCCACCAAGGTTCAGTCATATAATACACGCCCCGATTTACCAAATAACAATTAATTATTTATTCTGAAAACCAAACAAATTATATAATTGTGTACCAGCAGCCAATAAAACACCGTTACATCATTCTGCTCATGAATTAAAGGATATACAACGGAGCATGTATATATGGCCGAACAATATATTTGAAATTATATATCCATTCAAAACGGGGCAATAAAGAGAACTAATTATTTTAAAAGAAATACCATCAATCAATCTGAATTAGATAAATCACCGTTACATCAATACGAAACATGGTATTAACAATATATTAGTACAGGAAAATATATTCGCAATTCGCGCGTAAATACAATAGAGCAGTGGTCCCTAACCCGTGAAATAATAATTATTATTATTATTATTACAACCACTAATAATATATAAAACGACCTATCAATGTTCAAATTAATTATAAACTTGTAACTATTCTATTTAAAAGTTATAGAACTGTAGCTTGTTTATATTCCAGTTATTAAACATATGATCACTTACATATTCGAATATACGTAATAATAATAATAATAATTTATTGTCGTTAACAATATATTATTTTTTTAAATATAATAAAGACCTGAAAAAACATATATATATATATATATGTGTGTACAGAAAGAGAGAGAGAGAACATCTCACACACACACACACACACACACACAACAGGACTTGTTACTCATAGTATCCTAAAAATATAAATTGGTATTTATTCTATTTTTAAAACCATTTTAGCCTATTACACAATACGTGGGACGTTTTGGGGCTTTTCATGGCAGCGATCGTGTACCTTCCACAACAAATGAACCGTATGGTTGGTAAGGTCGCAACATACACACAATAAAACACAGAAAAATAGAGGAAAATATTCTAAAATTGATTTATACCAGAAGGGTACAGAACAATAAAAACTCTGGAACCTTGTAAATATATCTCCTTTGAAAGGTTTAAAACACGATCTTTCAAAGGAAATAAAATTTAAGGTGGGCTTATGTCCTAAATTTTGCTTTTCTCCGAGGTGGGGACACAATAGATGCGTATACGTCAATACCGTCCAAACGATGCACGTACAAATTAATTCAGTTTTCCGAAAATTGAAATCAATTGTTAACAATTGTAGAAAAACCTTTCCAATATATATACATGCCACTCCTATTGTGTAAAGGGTCATAAGGTATTGTTTACCCCGCAAAAGGTCACCGGTCCACCTTTCGCCGAATATAATTGTAGTATTGTCAGACAAAGGGCATTCAGGACAATAGGAACATGCAGGTGCGTCTGAGAACAAATCCTAAATAAAAAACTTTTCGAAATTCCGGCATACTTGAATGAACGGGTTTTACCAACAAACGGGTCTGCCCCCACCCAGAATTGATGGCAGTCTGCCAATCACCGCGCGGTATACCTGAATGAACTCGTTCTCAAGAAACCTATAGCTAAACACCGCCTACCTTTCGTGGCTCCTCCCATTCATTGCTCGTGAAAAGGGAGCATTGCTCTCGGGTTGGTCGAAAAAGCATTACCCGTAAACCAATAAGCAGTTAAATTACACTTGTGGGTTGATCACATACGCCCCCCTATAAATGGGGAGGTTCGCCGTTTAGAGCCAGTGTCTCGTCCGGTTTATAACAACACACAAGCCATGGATGAAATCTATAACTCTCCCGATCTGTTTTTAGAAGAAGATCACAGCTGTCACGCTGCGTTGTATCTTTTCAGTGTTACAGATGGTGGAAATCTCTCTTCACAGAACGTTATTGAGATCTGCAACGAAGTGCAAGAGCACGCAGACAATTCAGCTGAAATGTAAGTAACTTATATATATATATATATATAACAGAGAGTAATAGTCTTTGCAGCTTCGCGTCTCGCTTCTATACCCCAGTTCAGTTAACTTGCCGCAGGCCTTTATTTAATGCATATTCCCACATTTAAATGTGTATATATATATAATTGCGTCTCGCTTCTATACCCCAGTTCAGTTAACTTGCCGCAGGCCTTTATTTAATGCATATTCCCACATTTAAATGTGTATATATATATATATATATATATATATATATGTAATTATGTTAGCGGAGTTTTAGAATATTTTCTCGTCATTTTCCTACTACGCTAGGAACAGGGTTATTATGCAATAGTTCAAATTTTTTTAAATATTGACTAATTCTCTCATAGATTGTCAAAATCAACTTAAAAATGAAGTGTTCGTAAAACAGAGTAACTGAATAGTTGTTATTTAACGAGTAGATAGAGAAGCTTGCATGCTTTCAAGTCCATATTTCTTTTAGAATTTATTCAAATGAGTATGTAATGAACATCATCTTTGGTTACATTTTACGATGTAAGCTGAAGTTAATATTTTGAAAATTTCTTAGGACACAAATGCTTATAGAGAGTTAACTAAATATGTAACATCTTCCATATATATATAACATAACATTAGAAAAAGTTTGGTTCCTTTAGACTTTTTTCAGGCATAAATTGAATTTTGCGAGAAAATTCACCCGACATATTTAAAGATGAATTTTCGCATTTATAATATAACCTGACCTAACCTGACATAAACTAAACCTCACTCATTTACCAGCATTGAAAATTAGTCTGTATTGCTTCTCGTTTAAAATTGACAATCTAATAGCCTTTTGCTCTGAGTTTTCTACAGCATAAAATTAATCCTACTATGTTTTCAAATTATTATCTGTTTCCATCCCGATTATTTCGACTTATATACCATATGTCCCACAAAAAAGTACACCCAACTTTAGATTGTACTAACTCCTCCAAAAATTGAAATATTTTGGATCTGTTTGTTTGATTTAATATAGCAAATTATTCTTTGTTAACGTTCAAATTTATTCATGTTTAAACGATTTAGTGTTTAAGCATCTGCTTTTAACTGAAGGGTACAGCAAAATGGGTTGCGCGGAATAATCATTTCTCCCAGCCAGATAGCTCATCTTGCTTTAACCAATGTGCTACTTTTTACGTCGAAGGATATTGCAAATATTTTTTTTAAATAATTCGAACTTTTGTATCTGAGATACGAGTCATACATATGAATGAAGAATCTGAATTACTAAATTTATAAATAACTTTGAAACCCTTATCGTGCAGTTTACGCGAAGGCAGCGCGTTCTCATGGTCACAACTTATCTGCAAACTAAAAGCTTAAAACAAGTTCAGAATACCTTCGAACTGCAATTTCCCGATAGAGCTTCTCCAACTAAACATACAATTTTGAAGAATGTTCGGAAATACAAAGAAGAAGGAACGGTCCTCAATTTGAACAAAGGACGTTCAGGCCATCCGAAGACGGCAAGAACAGACGAGAACATTCAGCATGTTCGGCATTTATTAGAGAGACATCCAAAAGTGTCCACCAGGCGAAATGGTACAGAACTCTCACGCATGTCATTTCATCGAATAGTTCGTGAGGATTTGAATTTGTACCCATACAGAATGGAAATTCGACATCAACTCATTGAAGGAGATCTACCTCGCCGCCTAAGATTTGCCCAGTGGTTTCTTGAAAAACCAGAAAGATTCACGGAACAATTAGTGGTTGGAGATGAGGCGGCCTTTTTTATGAATGGTCTAGTGAACAGGCAAATCTGCCGTCAGTATGCACCAAAAAATCATCCACCTGACAATCATATCTACGAAAAGAATAACTCTAGACAAAAACTGTCTCTCTGGGTAGGACTGTGCGGTAATGGAGCGTTAATTGGCCCTGTCTTTTACGATGGTAATCTAAATGGTGAAGCTTACCTAGAAATGATAGACCGAGAAATCCTTCCACAAATACGTATTACTTATGGAAACCGATTTAATCGTATTTGGTGGGTGCAAGACGGAGCTCCTGCTCACAGAAGAGTTATTGTGAA
Source organism: Bathynomus jamesi (assembly GCA_023014485.1). Taxonomy (NCBI): domain Eukaryota; kingdom Metazoa; phylum Arthropoda; class Malacostraca; order Isopoda; family Cirolanidae; genus Bathynomus; species Bathynomus jamesi. Next base: position 1,046,111 of record JAJOZX010000034.1, on the reverse strand, counting down.
GGAACGCTTGCAGGAAGTCTTCCACCAAAGAGTAATTGCTACAGGCCATGACATTGAATGGCCTTCCAGAAGCCCTGACTTAACCCCGTGTGATTACTTTTTATGGGGTCATTTGAAAAATAGAGTATTTGCATCACAACCTATCAATTTAGATGATTTAAGGACTCGCATCACAGCTGAAATCAACTTGTTAAAAGACAATCCAGATCTTATCAAAAGAGTGATGGGGAAGATGAGAGCTCGACTCCAGATTTGTATCGATAGGAATGGCGGTCATGTTGAATGAAAATGAAACTAAGCATAACTTTTGCAATAAGGAATAAAGAAAAATCTGCTTTGTATCTTATTAAAATTATGTTAAAGTATCTATTATTATGTATTTGTCTTTTCATTACATCGATAGCACACACATTATTTTTTCATTGACCAATTTTGCGCAATCCATTTTGTTGTACCCTTCAGTTAAAAGCAGATGCTTAAACACTAAATCGTTTAAACATGAATAAATTTGAACGTAAACAAAGAATAATTTGCTATATTAAATCAAACAAACAGATCCAAAATATCTCAATTTTTGGAGGAGTTAATACAATCTAAAGTTGGGTGTACTTTTTTGTGGGACATATGGTATATATATATTATATATATATATATATATTATATATATATAGGTATGTTTTATTTGTGCTTTTCTCATTTTTAATATTTATATGAAATTTTCCAGATTGAGTTTATCTTTTAACATTTGCAAGCATTTGAAATTTTTTTTAAATATTGTCTGATGGCTATGTTTTAATTATAGGAGCGATGCCGCGTTAGAACGTGTAATCGCCACTTTTGACGGAAGGATGGGATCTCACCCCAACTCAGAAGCCGCTGTGTTGGCGCGGAATAGCGAGCGTCAACCCGTGGAGGGGATAATGTAGGTGTTTTGAAACTATATAGATTGTTTTTACATTTCTTTTGGATTTTAGCAAATTGCAATAAGGATGTATTGAAAAATGTGCTTATTCATTGCATAATGACCCATATATATATATTTTCCGCCATACACATTACTTTTAGCGGCAACCAGTTTCATACATTTTAATTACAGGACCGACACGGACCCAGGCCATGATATAAACACTTTCGACGAAAGGAGAACAAGTGCTTCGCCGAACAGTCCACCCAGCGGAGCAGAGGTTACAGTATTGAATCACAGTCGGCCAAGCGAGCGCGAATTTGCAGACGAGTTAATGTAAGTGTTTTGAAGCTATGTAGTATTTTAAAGAAGTAGATTTTTCTACAACGTAAATTAGGCACATTGATTTAACTGATTCTCGCTAATTGAGTTTTTCTCGTTTATAATATAACCTGACATTCATTCAGTATTAATTAGCCTTATAAGTACCACTATAAGCGTGTTTTGAAAGTAGTTTATGCCTTATTCTCGGGCTATATATACAACGTTTCAATCAGAAATAATTTATAAAAGGCCGCTATAATTGCAAAACATTTTCAATTATTTTCTACATCCTTCATATATATATATATATATATATATATATATATATATACACGGCGTGTTTATATTTCTTGTACAGCTAGGTTTTTAGAAATATTAAAACTTTTAAGAATTGTATTCGATTTGAAAAATAATTTTCTCTTTATTTTACAGGAGCGAAACGGGGCTAGACGATATTATAAACACTTTTGGAGAAAGGGTGATAAATGAAGTGGTATCCACAACAGCTAGCGAACCAGATGTCGTGGTATTGGCACACAACCGATCAACCGATTGCGCTGTCGTCGCAGAGATTATGTAAGTTTTTGGTTTTTTTTAGGATAAGGACAAAACAATACTATTTTCATTTATTAAACATGTACAAAAAGGGGCATTCCCCAATTCTTATTTGTTACAAATGTATATACAGGTTTACACAATATAGAGCTTACAAATTACAGGGGGTTGCAACATGTGGGAACCTTTTTTTTATCTGTCTGCATACATATTTATCGTTCATATTTGTGTCACACAAATCGAATAATTTTAAAAAATTCATAAATCCCTTCCCACGCGACATATGCATGAGAAACAAAATACAATACAAACCACATGTTTCAGTATAAAAGCTTTGAAGGCGATATGGATTCCAGATAATCTTAGGCACACGTAATCGCGTGATAAAATTTACGATTGTCGAGTCATGCCATGGGGGGAAACCGAGTGAATCGAAATAATACATTCTTTCCTTAGTTTTAAAATAAATCGCAAACCAGTGAATCCCATCGCCACCCACAATGTCGGTGTTAACGATAACCCCGCACCATTTTCTCGTGCTAGGCACCTTCAATATTTCATTCTTAGAAAACACTCCGATAAATTTGGAACGAGCGAAACAGTCACTTTTCATAATTCTCTGGTGTAATCGCATCCATCTTAAAAATCTGTGTTTATGTTCCGGAAACGGTCCAGTTCTATTAGTGCCTGCGTCTCGAGATATATTAGTACACTAATAGGAGCGTCTGTAGGCTTGGCGAAATCCAACCGCACTGAAATCGCCCCGGTCTGCTGTGGGTTTAAATGGGTGTTTACACCGGCAGTCAAGTCAGGCGTAACGTCAAATGAATAGATGTTAAACTGTTCCACAAATTCTTTCTGTGTTAGGCCGATTCCAAGTTCATCACACGAGCTTGTATTATGCGCTAAACTGCTGTATGCTCTCGCGCAGACGGGAACACGGCATCTGACGAGTAGTCCATATTCAAAGTTCCACCCAGTGCGACGCCATTGATATATAAAGTAATATTTTTAAATCCAAAATTTTCAAACTTCAGGGCACTCTTTTTATAATCCCCATTCGTCGAAGCGTGGTCTTGCATCCCTATTAATATCCTTTTAGGTAGGACGCCAAGAGCGGTGTTTTCTAGCTGCTTCGATGCCAATCCTGTGGGAATCGTGTACAGTTTGATCTGTACCCTGTTAATTGGGTATTTCACTGTGGCGTGTACCAGTTCTTTCTCAATTTCTATTTGCTTCGGGGAGCTTAATTTCACTCGGCGTTTACGCAAATATGCTTCCATGATGTGTATCACAACAGGTTTCGCACCTTCTTCTTGGTCAGCGCCCAGATTTATACAGATCTCAGGGCTCGTGCGGGTAAGCTTCAATTTCATATCTACCCCGTTCATAAGCAACTTCTGGAATGTAAAGTCCGTGTGCAGGCGTCCAAAACATTCATATATCTTTTTTTAGAATTTTCAAATTTACCCTTTATACGACCCTCATCTTTAGTGTGGTAATACCCCTCGGCGGATAAAAAGGTGTCCTTTGCTTCTTTTGAAAAGTTGAAGACATTTTCCAGATATGCTCGTAGGTGATAGTACCCCGTGCCTGCTGAGATGTTAGTCTGATTTAAATATACGTCACACTGGCTGAATATGGTGTGCAGAAAGTTTGTTTCGGGGTATGCAACATAATTATCATCACAGTCCGTTCCGTCAGAATGAGCTATGCGAAGTTTAGTATACATGTGCAATGTGCATACAGCTCGGATCAAAAAAGTAAGGGCCTGAACTGGGTATAACGAATTCTATAGGGGCACTGGATGAGCTAATCGTGTTTAAAGGGTTAATTGTAATAAAGTCGCTGTGCTCAATACAAACTTGAGTTGGAGGCATCTCAAAGAGGGATAGCTCCGATTTACAGCACTGTGAACTGCAAGGATGACTGAAACGGGTCATGTTGAGTTAGAAACAGTGCCACCTCCCTCGACGAGTAGCAGTCAATCTATGAATCGTGAGAGTAGCGTCCTCAGTTTATAACAGTTAAAAAAAATGATCGATCATAGGTTTCATACGCTTAGAACACTTCTTTTTTGGCGCCCTTTTACGTTTAATACCACGTGACCCCTTCTTCCTATCAATTCTCTTTCCTCCGCCACGTATTTTTCTCTTCGCATCTTTGATGATTTCATCCCGTGTACGTTTTAAATGTTTTTTTAGAGCTTCTTTAGGTTTAGTTCCCGTGAGCATTTCCTCTGCCGCGTTAAAACCTGTTTGTAGCGCCTTCCTCCCAGGGTACCTGGCACCCCTCTTCAGCAGTGGTACAGCTGTGCGCAGTATGGATGAAAAAATGGAGCCAAGTCCGCTACCACGCTGGTACCGCGCACCTCGATAGATAGAGTGAGGTTTTCTGTCCATTATAACTCAGTGCGCCGAAAGTGGAGCTTCACTGTTAAGCTCCCGTCACCGAATGGGAAATTTTTACCCTCTACCGTTCTTATATATTGAGATTGGTTATTAGGTTAGTTGAGACAATCACATAATGGGGTCTGTCATATGTAATACTCAAACTCCGGCCTCTATGGTTGGGGATGTGTGCAATGCGCAGCAGGCGGGCCTGGGTATCCCCAACAAACTGGTGTTCCACTATATTGCTATAAATATAGCACATGTCTGGAGGCTCAGGTCTTCAGCCATTTTCTCCATCTTCAATTGATACATTAAGCTGGACAAGTCATCCGGTGCCTCGTGAAAGGTGTCTCTTTGGAAAGCTGCGCTATATCGCCCCTCAGCCACAATTTTGAACAGTCTTTATCTTTAATATTTCCACCAAGCGTTGACTTTAGCTTCAATGTGCATGCATGCGCGTTTATGTTTACGACTTCAAAAAGTAAATCGTATGTCAAGTATGACTTTTCAAGACTCTTGTTTAAACCCGCCACAATGTCCATGGCTGTGTCATAATGCCCGACTCCTGCGAAACAATTGCGCTATAGTACTGTTCCTCGCCGCACAGGGTTGAACGTATAGTTGTCTAATGTTATGCCTATTTTTTCGCACTCGTCGTTTCTTCTATAGATCAGAAATATGATTTGTTCATTTTCAAGAGTTAAATATTTGGTGGATAACTGAAGTTCACATATCCCCACCTCATACGATTCACGACCCAATTCAATGGGCCATGGAGTTCTGTTACAAATTGGCTAGTGTGTTGTTAGGATGTACAGACAGGGACGATGAGGACGGGAGCGTGACGTAGAAATGGTTAGGGACATGTTGCATACTAATTAAGCTTCATACTGCATCAGCTTTTATATAGGTATTGAAGCTTTCTGGGTAACCTAGCCACTTCACCAGGTACATTTTTCTCTTTCCTGTACCTTTGCTTCCTAAAATTTTCTCAATTTTAAACACATTTTTTCCTAAATTAAATGCCACTTTCTGAAGTTCCTCGCGGTAAAAACCCCGAGATTTCTTCCCCATTCAAATCTTCAACGTAATACATCATTATCTCGCCTTTAGGCCTCATAGCCCTAACTTTAAAAATCTCGCGTGTCCATCCTTGCTCAAAGCCCTTTGCGAATTTATTTCCCGAACGTGACAGCATAACATAGTCACTGATTTTGAAACGCGCAGAGTGTGGTGTGGTGGCACTCCATCTCTTCTCGGACGCTTGCTCTTTCTAAAACATCGTTAGGCGTTGTACCGATCGTACGGTGGTGTGAGCGGTTGTAGGATGAAGCCAGTGAATCGAGAACGTTTATATATCTGTACGAGTTTTATGTGTAAAATAACGGTGCATGCGTTCCTTTATGGTACTTTGAACTCTTTCAGCTAAAGATGCTTTATGTATAGAATTGGAAGTGTAATAGTTGATATTAAACTCTGACAGCATGTTCTGAAAAGCTCGCCCTATAAATTTTTCCCATATCCGTGCAAAAATAGCCGGAATCCTGTTTTCTTTCAACATCAGTGTTTTGGCGCTTTAGCGACTGTTTCAGGCGATTTATTTTTCAGGGGAACTAGCCACAGGTATCTAGAGAATACATCTATTATGAATAGGATGTAGCGGTAGCCATCGTTGTACACTGAATATCTTTGCATGTCTGTTAAATCTGCCTGCCAAATAGAGTCAATCGATGCGGCTGTTGTCTTTGCTGTTTTAAACCTTTTTCTCACCGGTTTATGAAGTGTGTAAGCATCCTGGGCACGCAAAAATCTCTCAACATCCTTTTTCCTTACACCATAAGTACCTCTGTACAGTCTATTAACGCCACCATAGGATGCAGGGCTAGAAATGTCATAATAGTGCTTACTTAATACGTTAGCCATTTGCGTATTTTAGAGGCACGTGGATAAGGTTGGCCTTCTACTCTCTTCTTTCTTCTCTTCAGAGGTACGGCAGCTGTTGTGTGCGAAGGTGTACTCAGTTGTGACACGTGCGATGCATGTTCCAAGTCTTTTAACCTATTCAGATTACCTATCAATGTTTTGGGGACATTTATTTGCTGTAGTCTTGCTTTAATATGCCTCCATCCTGTTGGTGATGGCCTGTCCCACTTTCTCACCAGATCGTGAACAATATCAACGATATTGGACCCTTGTACCCTTGTTCCATCAACAATGACCTCGCCTGTGTGCCCACTGTATGATGGGGTCCTCACTCAATAGATTATAAAGACTTAACCCTTTATTTTTCAATGTATGGGGGAGGCTGTTTTTTAGCACATGTTCGATGTGCTGTGTTCCGCTACTCTTTGGTTGCTCAGGATCTGTCACTATGCTCAACGCTACTCGAGCTGTGCCTCACGGTGAGCTCTGTAGGATGCTTATAATCTTCGTACTCATGAAGAAATTTCTGCAAAGCCTCTTGATACAAAACCCTTTTCTCATCAGGCGCCTTTTCACTGTTTAATAGGGATAGTAGCTCACTCTCCATTCTTTTAAGCCTACTTTTACGGGGTTCTAGAGCCGCGTCTGGGGTCCTTTGTAATGAAGCATACACCTCGTGCGGGATCACAACCACCTTCTTCATTATATTAATCTAGTCAGTAAAGGCCCCAAAATTGAAAATAAGATGGGGAGGAACGAACCGCCTCTTTGTACAATAATACGCTTTTTCTTACCCACAGTCTGACTTTTATGGGCGAGCGTCCGTATTATGTTCTTGTAACGACGTAAGCGAGCCTTCTGAGAGGATTTCATTGGAACATTACATTTTATAACATTGAGGCAGATTTCGCAGATGCACTTTAAAAAGTCAGAGTCGATATTTTTAACAAACATCTGCTGCAACGCCCGAGGTCGTTGATAGATTTTTATTAATTCACGGTATTTCTTTAGCCTATTCGTCATTCTGGAATATACATGGTTTCAGGCTCGTTTGGAAATATATTCGTTCTTAGAAGCACCCTAAACGTGTTTCGCGGGTGAAGGTCACAAAGCAAATATCCATAACATTGCTTTGTGACCTCTTTATAAACCTCCAAAAACTCCTTACGCTGACTCGGGAACATTTGACTAGCTAATATCCCAATTTGTGATATATCTCTACGTTGCGCAAATAAGACTAGATATTGCGTATTTAACGACACATCGCGCATGTATCTATTTTTAGAAAATAGATTCTGATTGATGAAGAACACGCTTATGTTAAGGTGGTGGGAGAATACTGTAAATGTCTCAGCAAACGTTTTATCCATCTCCAACATGAGGTCGTCAATTACGATGACTGTATGTTCATTTCCCTTTAACGAATTAACGTCATAAACCCCCTTGTGGAACAATACATCATCTTGGTACTCGTTGAACACTGATTGGTATGTCGAATAGCACCATATAACTTTATGCACAAATTTTGAGAACATTTCATCCTTTTCTTTAATGATATTAAGCATAAACACCGTTTTACCACATCCTGTCGGTCCAGATATAATACATGTGGATGGGCTCGTGAATCTGAATTTTTCTACAGCATCCATTTCTAACACGTCACACCCCTAAGTGACTCATTTACAGAATATCACAAATAACGAGTTCTGCTCCTTATATTTTGTTTTCTTCTTCCACAGAACCGTGAATGACGACGCTGTACAGCCCCCCATCATCGACATCACGGATGAGTCCACTGACCGTGCATCTACAGTTCCCGTACCCGCCGATGAACCCTCACCTGCGACACGTGTAGCACGTTCAAAGCGGAGACATGATGAAGGGTCCCCCACGTCAGATATAAAGCGCGCGAAATACGCGCCGGTTGTTAGACAACCAGTAGTAGAACCCCAGCCCTCAAGGTCTTACGCTACCAACCCTACATCAGCTTCTTCAGCCAATATACCCCATTGTACATCCTCCACAGCCCCCACCCGTTCTGTAGAGTCTGCTGTAATAGACCCCCAGCCCTCAACGTCTTACGCGGCCAACCCCACATCAACCAATTGTTGAGGATGATATAACGTTTGAGTTGGTGCGCTCCGCAACCCCCACCCCAGCCTTGACTAGAAATCGGTATATAGTCAGGGTTGACCCTAGATCCCTGTATAGCAATGGAATTGAGCGCGGCCTACGTCGCGTTGTAGAGCGCATTGTAGAGTTTGCCCTTCAGAACCGCGACGAGCGTGAAGTCAGGACGAGTCTGTCCTTCGGTTTCGGCTCAGATGATAACGATGTAGATGATTTTTGGGTGGTAGTGCCATTTAGACGTTTGGCTGCTGAAGATGTAGAATATATATTAGCACGTATAATGCAAGCCGCCCAAAGTAGTATAGCATTCAATATGGACAACTTCACGATAAATATTGACCGTGTATTCCGTGTTGCGGGTCATAATGCCACACCCTACACTCTTAACTTCAATTCTCAGGTTATTTATAGAAGGCATATAAACGTCGATCGTGGTTGCGGCTTTATAGCAGTAGTCTTGGCTCGCATGTTTACTGTACTAAATACACGGGCCCAAAAAATTTTGTTACCTACGGTCGTGGAGCGTGCCCGTAAACTAGCTGTAGACTGTGAACTTGAGTTTGACTGTAATATGGTCCTGAAGAGCTGAGAAGGGTAGAACAGGAAATAAATGGCCGTATATCGTATTTGGGCTGGATGATCATCGTAGGACTGTGTATGTTTTTAAAAGCAGTGTGAGAGATCGTACAAGACCCCTACTTATTTTAGGACTGTCAGGGACAACATATCTCCCCATCCGTAATATAAGGTGTCTTTACGCGAGTTATGACAAAAGTCGAAAATATGGACGACATCATGATTTGTGTAAGGGGTGCCTCGAGTTTGCGGATGATATAGTGAAACATTGTAAAGAATGTCACATGGTATGTGAGCAGTGTAAAAGCCCCAAATGTGAAAGCCGTGTGGTTGAAGCTGAGAAGAGGGACTGTGATGTGTGTAGACGCACATTTTTCAATAATAGCTGTTTTGAGCTCCATAAATCAATTGGCACATGCAAGAAAATGAGAATCTGTGAATATGGTATGTTTCACACCTTGAATGGTAGCGGAAATTTCAAACACAAGTGTGACGAAATTCACTGTCCTACATGCCAGGTGGAATATAAGGCGGATGGAGTAAAGCATGTATGTTATATGAAAGACGCCAAGCCTAAAAACAAGCCCTGTATAACTGTATACTACGATATAGAAACATACACGAATGCTGAAACCAAAGAGGTAATTCCACATTTACTTGTGAGCCAAACTATCTGTGATGAGCGTATGGAGATCGAGTGTGACGAGTGCCCCAAATGTGGTAAACGGACAAACGTTTTTAAAACGAATGTCCACGATAGTCCTGTGAAACTATTTGTGTCCTATATTGTCAAGTTAGCCGACAAGTTCAAAAAAATGACTGTGTATATTCTTGCCCATAACGGGGCAAAATTTGACACACAGTTCCTTTATAAGGAGTAGCTTGAGCACGAGTCATCTGAGATATTTACAGGTGATCCATTGAGAAGAGGCAACAAATTAATACAGATGCAAATAAGAGGTAATGTACAGTTTAAAGACACTTTGTTATTCACACCTTGTAAATTAGCAAAGCTACCCAAGGTGATGGGAGTAGCAACTGAAGTTTCAAAAGGATACTTCCCTTACACATTCCTCACTAGCGGGACTTTAAACTACGTAGGCCTACCTCCACCCAAACATTATTTTAACTATGATTGTATGAGTGTAGATGAACGTGAAGACTTTGATCGATACTACAACAGTTTTAATGAACGTAATCCTTATAATATAGCTGATGAATGTGAGCGTTATTGCGTGAATGATGTACGAGTGCTTAGAGTATGTTTCCAGGCCTTTAGAAGGATGTACATAGGCCATTTCAAATGCGATCCGCTGCAAGTCGCAACCACCATCGCGTCATTATGTTTTACGGTGTTCAAGAATAACTTCATGCCCAAAGCCACCTTAGCCATTATTCACAGAAACAACCCCCGCCCGCCCTAAATCCGCCCCTGACCTGCGTTCATAAGACAGAGAAACGAGAGTAAAGAGTGGAAAAACGAGAGTAAAGAGCGAGAATAGAAGAAAGAGCGATAAAGTAAAAAGGCAAATAAGAAAGAAAAGAGGGTTTTTCACTACAATTCAGTTGACTTCCAAATTATTTAGGCTCCGCCTAATTATCCAGCATGCTAGAAAACCCGCATTTACTCGAATCCTTAACCTATAACAAAATTTGTTAGGACTCAACAAATTTAGTGGCTGGATAATGAAGTTCATGACATCAATCGTTCACAAGTTTTATCCATACAAAATAAAAGAAAGATTTTCTTTTCTTCTCAGTGGGTGTTACAAGAACGTGTCCCTTTGATTGGCTCTTAAAATTTCGTTCAAAAGAAAGTTCTTCCGTTTCCTTTAAAATCAATTTAAACTTAAATTCTTTTCCTCTAAACCACCTGTTCTTCTCAACTTCGTCTTTTCACATAAATGTAACCAAATTCTTCTCTACTTTAAGAAATACGAGAATAAATTCCAACTGACTTTGTCCAAAGGTATTTTATTTTAACAAGTGGAATCGAGGAATATGAGACCAAACTTCCTGAACCTGATAGGTTTCATTCCCCAAATAGAACTCGTTCTTGAAAAAGCATTGTTACAATATACAGTACTTAAGGATTAAATTCGCCTACACTGTTTCCCCTTTTCAGGCATCTGTTTTCATAGTGCACAAAGGTCAGCGCTATGGACTGCGTGGCGTATTTGCCATGAATACAAGGCATGCAGTGCATGCCTTCCTTTAGATAGAAAAAAAACATGCTGTATATTTCACAAACACGCACCAACATATATATATTACAAATATTATCATTATATTTTTTAAATTTATTAATTTTCTTTAATTTATAAATATCCCAGTAATATTAATCAATTTTCATTGTGCTGTCTTATTTATAACACTGCTAACCACAAAATATACATTCAGCCCATATGTATCATCATGAAAAAGAAAAAACTATAGTGTTTGTCATTTACCATTACTAATTTACTTATTCGGACTATAGTGGATTTAATTTTTCCAGAAGAGTTCCTTGTTCCATGCACGGTCTGTGTGTATCATATATATATATATATATATATATATATATATATATGTGCGCCTCAATGGTGTAGTGGTTAGCTTCGCTGACTACGAATCCATCGGCCCCAAGATCGAGACCCGGTGACGGCAAGTGGCGCGCAGCAAAACCCAGCTGTTCATTCTTCCACACAATAAAAAAAATTGGTTGGTAGATAAATGGGTACCCTGGGTAGCCTAATGGTTAAGACTGCGGGCTGCTGGCGGGGCGTGGTTCAGATTCCACGTTAAACTGTAGGTTTAAGGTAGCGTGACAAGCTTGAACAATTCGGGGAAGAAGCAAAACCAAGGTTAACCAAGGTTCTATATCTATAATGCTATACCTTCTACTGCATGCGTATGAAAACAATCACGCTACGCCACTGATGAACTGCATTCCTTCTCGGCACTATTTCGATTCTTAGATTTAAAACGGTTTAGTTCTTACATCGCGAAGTTAAAACTTTAAACACTTCGGGACACTTAATCCCTCCTTTTGTTGGGATTAAAAAAATTGGGGTTTATTAATAAATATAATGTATAGAATCTGAAATATATAAATGAAAATATAAGTTAGGTTTAAGTTAAAAAAAATTTGTGTAGGCCTATTATTGAAACGCGTGTGTATCTGCACTGGGATGAGGTAGCAAACAGTCAATAGAGAGATACGATTGTGGTCATATGATGTCATACCACGGAGTTGTCCAATCAGGAACAAACTAGCTGTCACGTGTTGTTAACCCCTCTTTTGGACCAATTAAATTGCAGGAAAAAATGTAGTTTTCAGTAAATGATAGATTTTTATAAATTTAGAATGTATTAAGGATAAATAGGGTACTTAAATGTATTACATAAAGTGGTATTTTATATTACGTTTACTTTATGATTTATAATTTTTATTTAAGTCTGTTTGACCTTTTTAACCACCATAGATAAAATTCAAACCTACGTTTCTCTGCTGTTTTCCACTTTTCTACTAGGGGAATAATTGAAAAGCCTTTTATAATAATAATGTATTCGTCAATGATTTTAACGCTAAACAAATTACAATGCAAAAATTAAATTTTGACATCAATTACTTCTGTTAAAGAAAAGACATTTGAGACAACTGACTTTTACCTTAAGAATTTTAGATTCAAAATTAATACAAGACAATTAAATGAAATTGCATAAGCAATTTAAAATATGACTGTTAGACAATTTTAATCTACAACTGGTAGTTATTTAACTGAATACAAACGTACTGTAATACGCAAGACCATTTAAAATGAATGGACCCATACATACTACAATTTATCTTTAGAGTAAATTGGTTTCTCTGCCCCGCCTTTTTACCGTCTTAGTTAGGTGCATAATACATTTTCATAGACTCAGTGAATCCTAACTGGTTAATTGACCATTTTAATTAAGTATACTACCGTATTATATGTCTAATGCATACCTTAATTGCAATGTTTACCTACTTCCTTTTTGACAGTGGTAAATATTCCCTTCTGAATCGGGTACTTTCTTGTAATTTTACACTATAATACTGTATACAATTCTGATATATTTATATACCGAATGTAAGGAACTCAATCCGTTTTCTAATTGGAGAAATGTATAGGCGAGCAGCCAAACCCCGATTTAAACAATTTTAATTCCCCCCCTTCTTTCTGTACAAGGGGGGGAATTAAAATTGTTTAAATCGGGGTTTGGCCGCTCGCCTATACATTTCTCCAATTAGAAAACGGATTGAGTTCCTTACATTCGGTATATAAATGAACACATTTTTAAGTGTTGTCCTCAGTTTTTGATGTGTAGTTGCCATGGAAACGCCAATATAAACACACCTAGAAAATACTTGAAACTTTATCCAGATGATAATTTGTTTTAGTTTCGAACTGAAATACTGTTAACTAATCAACCTATACTGTTTATTATAAGTGTTTACTATCTAGATACACAATTGACTTATCACATTATAGTAAAACGTAATACAATCATGTATTGTTATAAGCTAGGTCCAGTTTTAAATTTACTTCCTCCTTTCATTATCACAATATTAGAATAAGACAAATGTGTGCTGTGACAAATATTGTGCAAATGTGTGGTATTGTTGAAAACCACAGTTTAATTATTGTTATTTTTATTTCAGACGATCATCTATATCATGTATGGCAGAACCTGACTCAAGTCCATTAAAATTTGTACAGGCGAAGAAACAGAGGCTGTTAACAAATTGGGAGAAATGCGTTATATGTCAGCAGAGTCGCAAAGAAAAATTGGTTGTACCCACTATTCAAACATTATTGTCAACATCATTGTTACGGCAGGATGACCTTTTACAAGCTCGGAAGGACATTTCTATGCTTGCCAAAATTGAAGAAGACCTCATTGCAGCTGATGCTGTTTACCACAAATCCTGCATAGCAAGCTATACAAGCATGCATAACATCGGTGCTTCAAGGAAAATGGAAGAAGGAGAGAACATATACGAGAAGGCATTTATGGCACTAGTAGGAGAAATAGATGTTAATCTACAACAAAGAAAAGCTTATAAGTTGAAAACCCTGCTAGACAAATTCCAACAGCTGTTACCTGACCACATTGATACCCAAGCATACCGTGTAGAAAAACTTCAGCGCCGTCTCATGAAGCATTATGATGATAACATTGTTATTCATGCCCAGCGAGGACAGTCCAAGTCAAGCATTGTTGTCAGTAGCAGTGTCAGTTTAGGAGATGCTGTCAGAGCCTCTGCTCAACTGAAGGAAGATTTCAACTCTAATGAGATGACACTTGGTTCTGCTGAAGAACAATCAAATGTTCCAGTGAATTCAGAACGCTTACTTTATTCTGCCATTGGTATCCATAGACAAGAAATAGCACAAATTAAAAAGCCAACTGAGTACTACACAACTGCTGAACTCGGCCTGAAAACATCTGAAGAATTTGTTCCAGCACTTTAACAGAAGGCGTTTCTCTGGTTGCTGAGCAAAGAGGCATTTGAATCGTGTGATTCAAATTACCAGCCAGCAGAAAAATTACAACGTTGAGTCTTAGCTCTTGCAGAAAGTGTTATTCATAGCAGTGACAGCAATATTATAACCCCCCTTCATCTAGGACTTGCAGCGCAACTCCATCATGATCATGGAAAACGAGATATAATAGACACTCTCCATGTCCATGGTTTCACCATAAGCTATGATCAGCTTCGCCGTTTTTTAACTGCCCTAGGAAAAGATGAGCTTCAAAGGATCCAAGATCGCATATACATACCACATGGCTTAGTCTCACGACAACATGGAGGAAAGCTGATTCAAGACGGTGACGACAATATTGATATCAACTGTGCAACCATTGATGGGAAGGGAACATTTCATTCCATAGCCCATGTTGTATTTCAGGAACAGGCTATTGATTGTTAGAAAATCTAGAAGAGGAAGAACCATTGTTGTCCCAAGGCGATATGATGACTAAGCTGATTGATGCAGCATTGATTGTATATATTAAGTTAAGGTATATATATCCATCTCATAATTGTAAGGTTAGTGAAAAATTCACTTAATTTAGAGCTAGCATTTTTGGGCTCTTGTGGCATCATTGTTTGGTCACTCTGTTGGCATCATTTTGGGACGCTGCGCGTCCTTTCTACTCGTTTGTGGAATGCCGTACTTACAGGGTGTGGTCTTATAGAGAGCTCTCTTGCAATTCAGTTTGGTTGTTTAGATACAAGATTGTTGCATCGTGCAATAGTCCAGGTTGTGTTGTTGTTGCAAGGTTGAGAAAGAAGACCATAAAGAGTGCCCCTTTTGTTTTTATCTTAAATTCATGCAACTGAGGCCTAAGGTAGGCCCACATCGAGTCAGCAACCCTGAGGTAGGACCTAATAGGATCTCAAGTCCGTAAGTCTTAATTTTAGCTTAACTTGGGCTGTAGGTTGAACTGGCCCTTTAGAACTTGGCCGTTCACGGCTCAGCTGGGATTTTGAACCCAACAAATAAATAAATTAACATGGTCCTTCAGAACCGGATTCTAGCCCAAGACTGAGTCAGTGACTATTTTTCGGCAAAGTTCTGATTGTGCAAATTGTAGCCCAAGTTAGGCCTAGACGGGTTGAGCATTATTGAATTAAGGTCCCAGGGTAGAAAGTTTGGTCGCCCAATTGCGAAACTTGGCCACTCGTCTGTCGTTGTTTTTGGCTTACATTTTACCGGTTTGGTTAAATTTGGTTTATTATTGAATTAAGGTCCCAGGGTAGAAAGTTTGATCGCCCAATTGCGAAACTTGGCCACTCGTCTGTCGTTGTTTTTGGCCTACATTTTACCGGTTTGGTTAATTTGGTTTATTATTCGTAGGCGAAGGTTGCAGACTTCGGTGCGCCAGTTACTTGGGTGGAAAAATTGGTATTCCATACTGGTGGTGGTTAGTATCCCACCCAGCAATTCAGTTTATTTGAAAAAAGCAAAATTTGCGTTTGATCAGTTTGGTTAAGTATTTCTGCCAATTCAGCTCATTTGGCATCGAGCCCAATTGTTGTTTGCATTGAAGATGAGTGCATCTGAATTGAACAAGTTTAAAAAAAAGGAGAAGCGCCTACAAAGGTCTAATTACAAAGGTCATTGCCACTATAGATTCGGCCATAGAGCAAGAGGATTTAAGATTAGTGACTGCGCAGCTTTCCATATTAGAAACTAAAAAGGTTGCTCTAAGTGAAGTAAATGTTAAAATTGAGGCTCTTATAGAAGAGGATGAAATAGAAAATAGCATAATTTACTTTGAAGAGCTTATTGATGATATAATTAAAGTAGGCCACCGAGCAAAAGAGTTTAGCAGCTCATTACAGTTAGAGACCAGGTCTAATAATGAAACACAACACTCAACAAATGATGTTTGTGAAGTTAAGGTTAACAGATCTGCAGTTCAATTACCGAGGCTTGTACTCAAAACATTTTCTGGGAGCATTCAGGAATGGCAAGGATGGGCAGACAGTTTTCAATCAGCAGTTCATTCTAGTCAAGTGTTAAGTGCGGTGGAGAAGTTTAATTATTTGCAGTCCCTCTTGGAAGATGGAGGCAGCAAAGACAATAGCAGGATTAGCATTAACAGAGGCTAATTATAATGTGGCTTGGGATATATTAAAGAAACGGTTTGGTAAGCCAGAGATCTTAATTAAAAGCCACCTCCGTGAACTTTTAGCTATACCTCCTGTTAATAATCCCAATAGTGCCAAGGAGTTACGGCAGTTATATGATGAAGTTGAAGTTAGAACTAGGTCCCTGGACAACTTGGGTGTAGGAATGGAAAGGTATGGTATAATGTTGGTTACTATACTAGAGTCTAAATTGCCTAGCTCAATTTTGCTTGAATTAAGTAGGGGACACTCTACAGAACATGTGTACATCCCCCTTCAGCAGATGTTAAGTCTTTTAGGCACAGAATTAGCAAGACGAGAGGGAATTGAGTTTGCACAGGGGGATGTTAAACAAGGGGACAAAGGCAGGCACAGCACCAAAGTTTCTACAAAAAGGAATAGCCCAGGTACAGTGTCAGCTCTACATGCATCCTCTGAGAATAAATTAAAGGGAATCAAGGAATGCATATTTTGCGAAGGCAACCACAAGTCATATAAATGTGAGGTGGCTGAGGCTTTACCCTTTGAGGAGAGAAAGAACAGGGTAACTAAGTCCACAGCATGTTTTAAATGTTTTTTGAAAGGTCACAGAGCAAGGTTTTGTAAGTTTAAAATTTTGTGCAAAAAATGTCATGGCAGGCATCAGCCATTATTGTGTGAAAACACTCCTAGTAGGCCTACCCCAGAAGTAGAGACATCAGTGGCACATGCCACTGCTATGCAAGGGAGTAAAAGTAAAGGGGGATTATTGCAAACAACTGCAGCCTTATTAATTGGGAATGATGGAGAAGCTACTGTAAGAGTGTTGTTTGATAGTGGTAGCCAGTGTAGCTTTATTAAGACTAGAATTTCCAGAAAATTGAAGTTTAAAGAACTTAAGAGGGAAAATTTAAGAATTTCTGGGTTTGGGGGTTCCGTTCAAAACCGAACCAAATTTAAGAAGGTAGAAGTTCTGGTTAAGGGGTTGTTACCGCAAAGTCCCACTATCAAGGTCCAAGCTGTAGAGATTGAGGAACTTTGTGCTCCAGTCACTACTTGTTTAGATATGGCATGTGTCCAAGAATTGCAAGTTAAAGGAATTAATTTGGGCAATAATAAGTTGGAAGGAACAGAAGATATTAGTCTTTTGATTGGAGCTGACTATTATTGGGACTTCATCACTGGTAATATTGTCCTTACATCTCAAGGCCCGGTAGCTATTGAAAGTAAGCTAGGCTGGATGCTACATGGTAGCTATTGCAATGAAATGGAAGTTAAGACTCTTTCTGTTAAGATTGAGGAGAACAGCCATGGTTTGGAAAGGCATTTGAAAGCGTTTTGGGAACTTGAATCCATTGGCATAAAGGACAAACAGGCAAGTACAGTGAACAATGATGTTTTAGAGCAATTTGAAAAAGGGATTGGGTTTAGAGATGGTTGCTGTGAAGTTGGCCTTACTTGGAAGGATTCTTGCAAACCCGGTTCAAACCTTCAGCTAGCTAATCGGAGGTTGGAGACTTCATTGTACAGGCTAAGAAAAAATGAGGAGTTGTTAATTGAATACAATGAGGCCATCCTAAGCTATGTAAGGGAGGGCTATGCTGAAAGGGTGCAAGGTGAGCTGGTGAGCCAGGAGGCACATTATCTGCCACACCATGCAGTGGTACGGCGAGACAAAACTACCACCAAACTGAGGGTAGTTTTTGATGGCTCAGCCAAACACAAAGGTGGTGTGTCCTTGAATGACTGTTTGGATGCTGGGCCAAATTTAAATGCAGATTTATTTTCCTTGTTACTGAGATTCAGGTTTGGTAGAGTAGCATTGACTGCAGATGTGAAGCAAGCCTTTTTGCGGATAAAGTTAAAACCAGAGGACAGAGATGCAGTAAGGTATCTGTGGGTGGATACGAAAGACTTGTTGGAAAATGAACCTAAGGTTCAAGCATATAGAATGAAGTCAGTGTTGTTTGGCCTCAGCTCTAGTCCATTTCTGTTGGCAGCTACTATGCAGTACCATTTTAAGAAATATTCTGAAGTCTATCCTAACACTATTGAACACATAAGGAAAAATTTTTATGTTGATGGTTTGCTGTGTTCCGTGGATAATACATAAATGGCTAAACAGATATTTATGGAGGCTAGAGCTGTAATGAGGGAGGCTGGCATGGAGCTTAGGAAATGGCAGACCAATCATTCTCAATTACAAGAGTTTATGAGTCAGTCCTGTGTAGTACCTGATGCAGCAGAAAGTATTGAGGATTCTGGTATTAAGGAGTTGTGGGCAATAGACGCAAAGGTGCTAGGCATTGTTTGGCAGCAAGGAGATGATATGTTTACCTTCAATGGGAAATCTTTAGTAGAGCTGGCTGCAGTGATGTAGGTCTCGAGATCGGTCTCGGTCTCGAGACCGGTCTCGAGACCCAATTTGCAGATCTCGATCTCGATCTCGGTCTCCGCTATTTAGATCTCGGTCTCGATCTCGGTCTCGACAGACGCGGTCTCGGTTTTTCTCCCCAAGACCTTTCGAGACCGTAATGAAAAATACATGTTATTGGCATACTCATGATGGTGGCTTGGTTGAACAGACACAATTCAGAATGTTTATGAAAGTTTGTAAAAGTAAGGGACTCTAGGTATTTACTAATCAGTCACCCTGTTTTGAGTTGCCACGTTTGTCTTGCAGGGGGATGTGGGTCTGGATTTTTTTAGGTTAGCGCTACAAAAAAATTCCCCCCGCCCCTGTCAGATTAATTTTATTGAAAATGGGAACACTAAATAGAGAATTATATATATTATATATATAAGTATGCTATACAGGAAACTCAAGCACGGAGAATGAGCAGATACAGAGAGACAGCGCTCATTCTCACAGCAGCGATGACGAAATAAAACAGAGTCAAACCAAAGTTCCGAGACTAATGGCAAAATATCAAAGCTATCGGTCCAAGCAGAAGAACGTTGAAACTGGGAAGATTTTGAACCGCAGGGAACAGTTGCGACGGTACCTCTTAGAGATCGATGAATCTCATATTTTAGACAACTGCTCTCCAATAAAGTTTTGGCACCTGAAAAGGGATAAATTCCCATCACTGGCCAATATTGCCATGACTGTTTTAACAGTGCCTGCCTCTAGTGCTCCAATTGAGCGTGTATTTAGCCATGGAGGCATAATAATGAGGCCCCACAGAAGTCGAACTTCAGCAGATCTTCTGAGCATGCTGATGTTCCTTAACGGAAGTTAACGATAATCCGTTAACGATAACTATTTATTTACTAACATTTAAAAAAATCAAGGAAAAAAGCTTTAAAACCCATAGAAAATGTTTATTTATGCAAAATCCAACAATAAATAGGTATTTAACTGTATTTTTATCAAGTTTTGCAACTTTTTTGCTTAATAACTTTTTTTTTATTTTTAATAAAAAATGTACTGATTACATGTTTTGAAACCCTTGTAACCACTAACCATTAACTAAATTTTAATTTACCAGAGAATTATTATGGCGGGAACTGAAAGGTAAAATTAAATTTTAGGCACATTTATTAAAGACTATGACACAATGTGCTGGTTGCCCTTCAGAAAGACCAACTTCTCAAAGTTAGGCCCAACTGCCAGTCTTGACCTCTTGGGCCTCAGGATGTCCTTGCCGAGAGAGAAGAGCCGTTCCACTGCGGCAGAGGACGGAATTGGCGTATTGTACTTCAGGAAGAGGTTGATGAAGATCTGCTCCCCCATGAAGTCAGAGTCGGCCATGTCTACCTTCCCATCAGTGTCCAGCCAAGTGTCGACAAGTCTCTTGGCCTTCTGCTTGACACTGGTACTTGAGCCACCGGCCGTCCACCCAGCGAAGAGGTCGTCAGGCATGCTGCTGTCGCTAGAGCTGGTGGTACTGTCAACGTTCCGGTTCCTCAGTGCTCTCTCGACCTCGTCCTCCATGGCGGCCCTGACAGAGACAGTTTGGTCGCTGTCGAACCTGCGCAGCCAGTGGAGTTAACGTGTTAACGGACTTTAGCCCTTTCAGCCCTGAATTTTTTGTAGGGTTAAGTTATGAATGCGTGTATTTGAAACGTTAGCAATTGGCATCTTCAGTCCTTAAAGGGTTAACAGACTAAATATCGAGTTATCGGAAGTTAACTGGTCCGATAACGATAAATGGAAATTAACTTCCGTTAATAGTCCGTTAAAAAAAGTTAACTTCGTTAATTAACTGTTATCGGATTAACGCTTTAGTGCCCAACAATGTGTGATATATATATATATATATATATATATATATATATATATATATATATATATATATTCATTTGTTAATTTATAGGCTACACTTTTTGCATTCAACACACTACATCTGAAAAAGTAGTTATTAGTTTATTAATATACTTAACATAGTCTAATTTCCATAGTAGTGTAAAGCAAATTGAAAGGGCATGAGCTTGGTCTCGATCTCGATCTCGGTCTCGAATTTAAGGGTCTCGATCTCGTTAGGTAGATCTCGATCTCGAACCTTTGATCTCGGTCTCGATCTTGGTCTCACAGGATCAGGTCTCGGTCTCGGTCTCAGTCTCGGACTTGGTGGTCTCGACTACATCACTGGCTGGCTGAGAATAAGACAAAGTGGACAAAACGTACAGCTCTTAGTTTGGCTTCAAAGGTCTTTGATCCTCTTGGATTCCTGGCTCCATTTGTGATAAAGTCAAAAATTTGGTTTCAGAGCCTCTGGGAAATTGGACTTGGTTGGGACCAAGAGTTACCTGATCATATGGTGGTAAGGTGGAAATATTGGTTCAAAGAATTGGCACATCTTGGAGACATTGAAATCCCAAAATGGTACTTTGGGGAGTTGAACAATAGTCAGTGGCGTATCAAGGGAGGGG
Organism: Bathynomus jamesi; assembly: GCA_023014485.1. NCBI lineage: Eukaryota > Metazoa > Arthropoda > Malacostraca > Isopoda > Cirolanidae > Bathynomus > Bathynomus jamesi. The sequence continues at coordinate 1,024,804 of JAJOZX010000034.1, read as the reverse complement.
CGAGAGGGGCGACCGCCCCGAGCGGCACTTCCCGAGGGGCGGCAAATTACTGTCAGGCGGGCGCAATATGCAAAATTTTGGGTTTTTATGTTTTAAAATGCAACCCTCCAAAAAATTATATCTCATCATTGTCGCGCGTTATTTGTGTACAAAATATCCATGGTTTTGATGAAAAATCATCATTAAATGCTATATATGCCACCTCAATGCCACTATTTCCACAAATAGTTGCGTTAAATTTTCACATCGGAAAGGTTGCCAGCCCTATTTTTCAGACTTTCCCTATATTATTTAGGTTAGGCTTTGCATTCTTTGAGCTTTGATGATGTTAATAATTAATGGTTGTTTTATTTTGCAGATACCCTACTGAATTAGCAAACATGAGCAAACGACAGAGACTGAGTGGTGCTGCATACAAGAATCTTCGCGAAAAAAAGAGGAAGGCAAGCGTGCTGCTAAGCGATTTCATCAGTTAATGGGATTCTCAGACACACCTTCAGTGCCTTCTGGGAAGCAAGGAGATCAACCGCAATGTGATATATCTTTAGAGATAGATGTTCAAGCGGCAACTTCAAGTGAACCCCCAAATAATCAGGATCAACCCTCATCTACATCACAAAGTCACCCACCCACCCATCACCCACAGAGTCTGTTTAACGATTCTGGCAACTGGCCCTTTCTAATGACGGACAATTTGAGAATCGAACTCATTAAACGTGGACCATCACATTTGAAAAACATGAATGGACCCTTTCCAGCTGATTCAAACAATAGGTCAATGTCAAAAGTTTGGTATTTCAAAACTTTGGAAAATGGCGAAAAAATTGAAAGGTCATGGCTAATCTTCTCACCTTCAAAATGTAGCTTGCATTGCTTTTGCTGTCGTCTCTTCAACAACATCTCCAGTGCATTTGGAAAAGAAGAAGGATTTTTTGCCTGGAGGAAACTGAATCCAAGAGTACCTGAACATGAAAACAGTCCATATCATACCCGATGCTTTGAACAATGGAAAGAGTTGTCTATGCGCCTTCAGTTGAATGCTACAATAGATAATGCACATCAGTTGCAAATAAAACATGCTACTGCTAAGTGGAAACAAATACTGAGACGAATTTGTGACTGCATCATGTTCTTGGCAAAACAAGATCTTGCATTCCGAGGGCACCGAGAGAACTTAAATGAAGAAGCTGGGCTAGCTGGCAATTCTGGAAACTTTTTGGGGTTAATAAAACTAATGGGCAAATATGACCCAGTAATTAGGCAACATCTTACAAAAATACAAATGACTGACAAGATATCCACTACGTATTTGTCACCTAACATTCAAAATGAGTTCATCACACTAATCGGCTGTAATGTTCGAAAATGTATAATTGATAATGTGTCTAGTGCAAAGTACTTTGCAATAATTTTCGATAGTACACCAGATATATCGCATATTGATCAGATGTCTCAGGTAATTCGCTATGTGTCGATTAAAGATGGTAGTGTAGATGTGAAGGAAGACTGCTGAGGCAGTTACTGATCTCATTGTCTTTAAGCTCCGTGAGGATGGGCTGGATATCCAAAATTGTTATGGTCAAGGGTATGACAGTGCTGCTACGATGGCAGGTATTCATCTTGGAGTTCAACGCAGAATTCTTGATGTTAGCAAACACGCTGTTTTCATTCATTGCAATAACCACTCGCTGAACTTGGCTGGAGTTCATGCCGCGGGACTGAGTCCTAATGCTGTAACTTTCTTTGGAACAATTGAACGAATTTTCGTCTACTTTTCTTCCTCTACTCATCGTTGGGATGTCTTAACAAAACATTCCAAAATCACTGTCAAGCGAGTCTCTGATACGCGGTGGAGTGCTAAGTATGATGCTGTTTCTAGTCTTAAGAAGAACTTGACTCACGTTGTTAGTGCCTTGGAAGAACTGAGTGAAGGGGTCTCCGAAAATCTGGACACAAAGGGCGATGCTGAAGCTCTGTTGACCTCCATCATGTCATACATATTCATTTTGTACTTATTTTTCTGGGATCCAGTGCTGAAAGAAATCAATGATGCTCAGCTATATTTTCAAAGAAAGGGACTTGCTTTGGACCAGTGTGCATTAAAAATGAACTCTTTATCCGTGTTTTTAACTAATGAACGAGAGGCAGTAGTATCAAACGCTGCAGATGCCGCCGAAGAGTTCTGTAATGAAATGGATATCAGTATAGACCGCAGAGTCAGGAGACGGAGAAGAATGCCTGGAGAGCAAGCTCGTGATGCTGGATTGACCGTGCAAGAGGATGTACGCAGAGAATTTTTGAAATCATGGATCGTTTATTAGCAGAAATTGAAAAACGCACAGTTTGTCTTAAAAACATGAATGATCGCTTTGAATTTCTGTCTCCTTCGTACCTTTTGAATCAGTCCAAAGATGAAGAAATTAATACCAAGGTCAATAATTTTGCTTCCATCTTCAATGACATTAATCCAGGAAGTCTACTGGAAGAAATAAAGCGTTTGCGCAGACATTTGCTCAGTTTCGAAAGCATAAGCGTCGAAGATGATCCAAAGAACTGGGATATGTTAAAACTACTTCAGTGGATCGTTAAATGGGATCTAGTGGAATCTTTGCCTCATATAACAATTGCCCTCCGGATCTGTCTAACTACATGCATGTCCGTGGCAAGTTGCGAACGAAGTTTCTCGAAACTGAAACTTATAAAAACTTACCTCAGGTCAACTATAAGTCAATCTAGACTGAGCAATTTGGCGATTATTTCAATTGAACGCGAAGTTGCAGAGACAATGGACATAGAAAAAATCATTCATGAATTTTCTGTTATGAAAGTCCGAAAATTTAACTAGGCATTATACAGTATATAGTTATTGTTAAAATTATGTAGTGTATTATGTACGGTACATTATGTAGTATTGTTAAAATTGAAATTGCTTTATTTAAGTTTTTCTTCCAATAAAAGTTTTGTTTAGAAGTGTATTTTTGTAAAGGAATTGTTTTTAAAATTGAAAATTGTTGCGGGGGGGGGGGGGGGGGGGGGGCGTTGGCATCATCTTTTGTGATGCAAGTGAGGAAGCCTATGCAACTTGTATTTATATAAGAGGCGCATTGCAAGAGGAAGTAAGTTGCAAGTTGGTTGCTGCAAAGAGCAGAGTAGCACTTTTGAAAAAGCTTTCGGTTCCAAGGTTGGAATTGATGGGTGCAGTTATTGCTAGTCGGCTTGCAGTTACAGTGCAAAAGTCTTTGGCCCTCTATGAAATTCCAAGCTATTATTGGACAGACTCCACTATAGTTTGGCATTGGTTAAGAAGCCAGGCAAGGAAATGGAAACCATTTGTTGCCAATAGGGTGGAGGAAATTCAAGCGCACACAGATCCCACGCAATGGAAGCATTGTCCAGACACCCAAAACCCCGCTGATTTACCAACACGAGGAATTTCAGTGAAAGATCTTGCACAGTCAAGTTTGTGGTGGAATGGGCCAGAGAGGCTAAAACTTGGAAGTGAAAACTGGCCTTCTAATCAGCCTATTGTAGGAGAATGCCATGCTGAAGAAGCATGGGTGAGTGAGGTGAGAAAATGCACTGTGAACAGCTGTCAAGTTATGCAGCAGGACCCCATATTGAGGCTTGAGGACATTAGCAGTCTGAGAAGATTGTTAAGAGTGACAGCATGGGTATATAGATTTACCAACAATATTAAGGGAGAAACAAGAAGGGAAGGAATTCTGAACAGTAAGGAGATTCAGCAAGCCAGGAAATACTGGGTGGTATATGTGCAGAAGGAAAAATTTGGTGAAGAAAGGGAATTGCTCACCAGCCATCCATTACAGTTTCTACCAACAAATTCTGCTCTCAAGGGTTTGGATGTGTTTTTGGATCAGGATTTATTGAGAGTAGGAGGTAGACTACAGTTTTCTGTGCTTCCAGAGGAGAAAAGACATCCAATTTTGCTACCTTCTGGGGGGCACTTTGTGGACCTTTTGATCCTGGATACTCATCATAAGCTGTTACATGCTGGAGTTAGAGAAGTGATAATAGAGATCAGACAACAGTTTTGGATTCCCAAAATTAGACAAGTAGTAAAAAAGGTCTTGCATAAATGTGTGGTTTGCAAGCGTTGGAGTGCAAAGCCTTATTATGAAAAGGTGGCTCCACTTCCAAGAAAACGGTGTGTCTATACTGCCCCATTTGATGTAGTGGGAGTAGACTTTGCAGGTCCAATCTATGTGTATGAGCGAGGGGAGTCTAACAAAGGTTATATATGTCTTTTCACATGTGCTACCACCAGAGCAATCCATTTGGAGTTGGTAAGCAACTTAAGTAGTGATGTATTTCTTTTGGCCTTTAAAAGGTTTGTGAACAGAAGGGGTTTCCCAAATAAAATCATATCGGATAATGCAAAAACCTTCAAAAAGGCTGCAAAGGAACTCCAAGAAATTTGGTCCTTGTTAAAAGAGGAAGGATTCCAATCCTACTTTTCACACCAAGGGGTACAGTGGGAGTTTATTGTTGAGAGAGCACCATGGTGGGGAGGATTTTGGGAAAGGCTAGTGAGAAGTGTAAAGTGTCCATTAAAGAAACTTTTAGCTAATGCTCATTTGAGCAAAGAAGAATTCTGCACTGTTTTATGTGAAGTAGAAGCAATTATTGAAAAATTTATTGAAGAATTTATTATTTAGCTTGAGAGAGATTATTTTTATTTAGGTGTAATATTAAGGTTAAGTTTACTTTAAATAGACACAGTAATTATAGAAATAATAATAATGGCCTATTTAGACACTGTCAACATAGCTACAGACTTTTTCACTGTAGGTTGCAGTGGTTTTCAGGTTAAAATTTGGTCAGCAGCCAGATTACTAACTATGGTGAAGCTAAATTCATTAAAATTAATTTAGACTTACCAAAAATGAAGTTGCCAGTTGAACGTTACCCTTTCTGTTTCTAACTAATCCATAAGTTTCATTTAGTTTCCAGGTTTGAATTTTATTTGTTAAGTTTTAAGTTATTATTTAACACACTGCTAGGTTATTTATTTGTAGGGGCTATTTCCCAGACCTAGGTTTTGCAGGTTAAGTTAGGCTAGGGCTGTATTGCCCTTAAGTTTTTGTTTTTAAAGGTTTAAGGTTTAAGGTTTTGAGGGTTTTACTCAAGTTAAGTTAGGGCTATATTGCCTTTAAGTTTTAATAGGGGCTATAACAGCCATTTAATTATTGAGTTAGGGCAGTTGTAGCCCGGTTCGAGTTTCTTCTAGGTACCTAGTTTTTCTCTTACCTTAGTTATTTTCTTTAATTAACTTACTTATACCTAGTTCTGATAGGCCTCTATTTAGTTAAACAGGGTTTTTGTTTAATTGCAGTGGTTATTAAGGATAAGGTTTAAGGTTGTGAGGTTTAAAGGTTGACTAATTTGCCCGGTTAGTTGGGTAACCACGAGAATTTTATTTTACGAAAAAACTAGCCCGCTTCATGTAGTCAAAATTTTTCAAGAATGGACAAAGCTCCGTTTTTTTTTTTATCTCAGAAACTTTTTTTCTTTCTTCTTTTTGTTAATTAGGGACACCCAACTTCACTAGTTGGCTAGAAACGAGGGTTGTTATTTTTATTTATTTTGTTTATATTTTATTTGGAAATATATGCGGTTATTTCTAACCACTTTTTTTAACATTCCCCCAAGGGGAAAAAATTTACCCAGAATTATATTCTTGGGAAATTTTATTTATTTATTTATTTTGATGAATGAAAATGACATGCTCTACAGAAAAGTTCCTTTTAGGTGAAATATGAAAATGAAAGCGTCTTTTCTGTAGAACGTTAGTCCTAAGTTATAGCTATTTACAATTATTTACAATTTTCAATTTGTGGTCTTCACAAAGATCCACTGTATTTTCCTTTGCAGTTCTTCCCGAAATCTAACTGCAGCTTGTCTTTGTGGTCGGGGTTGAGTAGCGGCAGTAGTAGTGTCAGGAGAATCTACAGTTCCTGATTCTGTGGAAGAATTTTCCAGTTCTTCCAGGTCAATATTCGGTTTATCAGTTATTTCCAGTGGGTATAACCCTATAACCGATATAGGGTATTCTTTTTCCCTCAAACTACTCAAATATTCATATCGCCATCTTTTTTTGATTTCTTGGGATTGTTTAACTCCCTTATGAAAGTAATCCAGTATTTCCTTTCTTTCTTTGTCCTCTGTTGCTGTCATATAATCAGCATCCACCTGATCACCTTCATTAACAGCTTCTTGGGTATCATTAGTGGTTAAAAAGTTGAATTTGGTATTGTCATACCCAAAAAGCAACTTGAAAGGAGTTAGTAGATCAGAGGAGGGATCTTCATTTGAATTAACATAAGTGAGTGGTCTTGAATTAATTGTATTCATTATTTCAAGAACAATTGTTTTTAGTTCAGTTAAAGGGATTTTTCTTCCTTTTAGGGAGGTATAGAGGGCTCTTTTGACTAAACCCACCATTCTTTCAGCTATTCCTAAGGTTCTGGGTGAATAGGCTGCTGTAAATTTCCACTGGATACCATGATCAGAGAGGTACTGAGACACAAGAACATTTTGGAACCAATGTTTAAGGTAATCTTCAGATCTTTTGAAGGTGGCTTGATTGTCTGAAATCAAAACCTTTGGAAGGGAGTAGTTTAAGGACAAATGGTAAAGTTCTCTTAAAAAGGTTTTAGCAGAAAGGTCAGTGCAGATGTGAAGGCTGGTGAATCTGGTGGCGCAGCAAGTGAACAATAATAAGTAGACTTTCATGAATTGGTTATTCTCATCCTGGACAGAAATTGGACCAGCATAGTCAAGGGCAGTTTTTTCAAAGGGTTTTTCATAGCTTAAACGTTCCGTTACTAATGGTCCAGTAGTAGGCACTTCATAAGCCATGGCAAAGTATTTTTGGCAAAACAGACATTGTTTCAGAACCTTTTTAACTACTTGCCTTATTTTGGGGATCCAGAATTCCTGTCTGAGGAAATTGCATGTGGTAGCTAAGGTTGCATGACTGGCTTTTGCATGACATTCAGTTACGATTAACGTTGTTAAATGAGAATTTTCAGGCAGTAGTACAGGATACCTAGCAGAATAGTTAAGGTTGGTTGCATATTTATATCTCCCCATTGTTCTGACTAACCCTTCTTTGTCAATGAAGAGTTTTAGATTCTTTTGCAGCTTTGTTAGGTCCTCAACTTTTTCTCCTTTATTTAGTTTGTGATTATTTCTTTTTCTTTTGAGAAATGTTGTTGCTGGACTAATTTTAGCCAGTAATTTGTGGCCTTAGTTTTGTAAGCTGTATGATTTTTCTCCAAACAGCAATTTGTTCTTCCATTGTTAGGTTACATTTGGGGTTATATTGTGAGTGCGGAAGTACTTTAAGTTTTCTATGAACCGTAGAACATAGGCAGTGATTCTGACCAGTTTTTTCCTGTTAGAGAATCTTTCCATGTTTAACAAGGGAGTTTTTTCATTTATTTCTTTACAAGTTGTTTGACACACATTTATTGTTGTCTGTAAGGTTTCTTGGTGGGGGTTAAAAATTAAGTTGGTTGGCCATTCAATTTCATTTCTCAAAAATGTGGGACCATGTTGGTAAAAGGGAAGAAGTTTTTGAAATTTCTTGAAAGATATTGGTCTGGTGAGTAGGTCTGCTGGGTTGTCTTCTCCTGCTACATGTCTGAATTCCAGGTGATGGTTTAAGTTTCTTGTTGCTTCCTGAATGTCTTTCACTCTGTTTTTTACAAAGATGGATTTCATTTTTAGAGATTTTTGAGCAATCCAATTTAAAGCCACTGTGAGTCTGTCCAAATTATTGTTTTGAAGAACTTTTGGTTTTCTGAGTTTTCTTCTAGGTAGGTTTCTTTAAGGTATTCTAGTACTTTGGTTCCTAGGCAGATTGCCATTAATTCCAAGTTACAAATGGTCCAATTTTTTGATTTGGGGTTGACTCTTGATTTAGCGTAAATTAGTTCGGATTTTCCATTTCCAACTAGATAGCAACTTACTGCATAACCTTCTTGGCTGGCATCACAAAAGATGTGGAGTTGAAGATTTTCCATGAGAGGTTTGGGATTTTCAAAAGCTTGTCTAGGAAAATTCAGAAATTCCACTTTGTTTATTTCTTTACAAAGTTTTTTCCATTCACGCAGCATTTCAGGTTCTAGATATTCATCCCAATCTTTTTTGGTAGCTGTTACTTTCTGCATGAAGAGTTTTAATTTAAACACTAAGGGTGCAACAAATCCAATTGGATCAAACAATGATTGCACAGAACTTAGTATTTCTCTTTTAGTTTTGGCTTCTGAGTTCAAGTTTACAGTTTTTAGATGGAGTGTATCAGCATTTGTGTTCCAACCATATCCTAATAGTTTTACATTTTCTTTATCTTCTGAGGAGGCTATGTCATGTTTTTCAAATAGTCCTTGAAGTTCTGAGTGATTGGAGGCCCATTCATATAGCTTCAAATTATATTCAATTAAGGTGTTTACACTATAATTGTAAAGGTCTTTGAGTTCTGAGAGATTGTTGGCATTAATTAAAGCATTGTCCATGTAAAAGCGGTTAGCTAGGTAGTCTGCCACTTGGTTTTGTTGTTCATTAAAAATGTGTTGGAGAGATTGTTGTAGTAAAAATGGACTGCTTTTGTTGCCAAAGGTAACTCTTTTATATTTATAGCAGATCAGGTTGTCGTCATTTGGAGCCAATTGGGTATCTTTTAACCACAGAATTTTGTGGGCATTGCAGTCAAATTCTGTTTGATATTTAAGTTGTAAATATGCTTTTTGAATGTCTCCAATCATCAAATATTTACCATGCCTTAATTTAATGCACAATTTTGCTAAATGAGGTAGGAGTGAAGGGCAGTCCTCAGTAGCATCATTTACTGTTATTTCTTCTGGTTTGCTTTTACCCGAGGGATCTACTACAATCCTAACTTTAGTTGTTTGTACTCCAGGGCGAACTACTGGAAAATGAGGTAAAAAATTTCCTGCTTGTTTTAAGTTTCTGTTAGGCTACTTCTTCTATTATTCCTTCCTGGAATTGTTGTTCAAGGATGTCTGAATAAGGTTGCATTAAGTTATCTTTTTTTAATTTTTTGCAAGTGGACTTTAACCTGCTAATAGCATAGTTAAAGTTTGGTGAAATTTTATCTTTTTGGTCATTCCATGGTACCTTAACAGACAATCTTTCATCTTCTATTTTAACTTCCTTTTCGAAGTTTGCAATCAGATCTTTTTCTTTGTTTGAAAATGGTTCATCCCCAGAAATACCCAAGTTTTCTAGTTTGCTAAATTGTGCAATCTGGTGTTCAATTTTTTCTAGATCTTCATTAGAAGTTGTACTAGTAAGTAGCGGGTTGGTAATACAGAAGCTGATCTGATCTCTTATTGGTTCTTTTTCTTTTTCAGGGTAGTAATCTGAAGGGAAACCCAATAAAAGTATTCCATAGGGAGATTTATAACAAGAGGCAGTATGAATCTGATGAGTGCTGAGGGCAAAAAGTTTGTGGGTTGCAGCCCCAAAAATTAACATGAAGTCGCCACTTCATCAGCTTCAAAGTGATCTGCAAGCTGATAATTTAAGGATTTTAAATAAGTTTGAAGTTTCAGTAATCCCGGAACTTCATATTTAATATTAATATCATCAATTATGATGGCTTCTATTTCTTGGTAGTTTCCAGGGTTTCTAGAATCCTCCAATTTAATTATAGCTACTTCATAATTTGGTTGTTTCTTGTTGGCTATAAATCCTGTTATGGTTATGGATTCCTCGTAGTGTTTAGTTGGAAGATTTAATTTTTTCACAAGTTCCTTGGTAATGTAGCTGGCTTGACTACAATTATCCAAAAGTGCTCTGCATTTAATTGATTTTTCTGAGTTTCTTATTCTCATCTGCATGGAAGGAATTAATGCTACTTCTTGATCAGTGTTTTTTAAACTTAATAAGTTAGTAACTTGTTTCCCTTGTTTTGAGTTTTCTTTTTGGGTAGCTACTTCCGTACTGGTTTTGGTTTTCTTATCTTCCTCTGGTTTTCCTTTTTGTTTGGTACAAAGGAAGGATAAATGGTTAGAAAACCTACAAAATGAACAGGGTTGGAAAGAAATGGGGCATTCTTTGGCTTGGTGTTTAGATGAGGTACATTTAGTACAATAATTTAATTTAGCAAGTTTTTTCAGTTTATCCCAACTTTCAGGGAAAGAATCACATTTTGAGATTCTGTGTGAGTTTTTCTTACACAATTTGCAGTAAAGTTCTCTCTGGTCAGTATGTTGAGCTCTTCTTGAGGATTGTCTTTGGGTAGAAACTGCCAGAGCAGCTGTAGTTTGGCCAGAATACCATGGTTTTCTGGCTGGTTCTGGAGAGAAGTTTCTTTTTTGTTTAGGTATCAAGGTAGTTAACTCACTTTGTTCCAGATCAAAATTAACATTAGCTAAGGTTTTGGTAGCTTCAGCAATTGCTTCTTTAAACTTATCAAAGTGGTCATAGAGTTTAAAACCACAAGTTCTTAAAAATTCCTGAGTTTCTTGAGTTAGTTTATTATAATATACATACAAGAGTATATCTTCTAATTCTAATTTTTGAGTTTGCATTAAATTTATGGTAGAGTGCATATCTGCTTGAAAGTCATGAAGTGATTTAAAATTTTTGGTTATTATGGATTTGGTTAAAAGTGATTTTATTATGGAGAATTTAATTTGGCCTGGTGTTGCATAACAGCCCTCCAACTGCTGCCATGCTTCTTCATAAGATGTTTTACTTTCTTGCATGCAGTTTATTTGAATGGCAGGGTTTCCACTCAAATGTTGTTTTAGGTAGGCAAATTTCTCTTCTTCGGAAAGACCTATGTTATCATAAATGTTTCTGAATGAGGTCTTAAAGTTTTGAAATTTAGAGGGATTTCCATCAAATGGTAATATTTGAAGCTCAGGAATTTTAGTACTTATTCTTGGTTTAGGTTTGGCTTCGGCATTATTTTCTTTTTTAGTTGTTAATGCTTGTATCATTTGATCTATTTCAAGTGGTAATAACTATTTTTTTCATCTAGTTTTTCTTGTTTAGCCTCTGAGAAGCCTTCGGAACAAACATACATTCTAAGGATTTCCTCATCTAAATTTTGTAACTTGTCCAGTTGTGAGGACAAAAGCCGAGCATGTGAATTTTTTTGTTCCTCAGTCCAATCATCCATCTCTCTTTGATTGTAGCTAAAAGTTTAGTAGCTGAGGTTCTGATTGCTCCCCTCCTTTTTACCAATTTACTAGTTTCAAGTGCTTCCACATCACTTCCCAACCATTCTCCATACTTTTTCCTGGAGTGGCTTCAGTTTCATTAGCCATTTTTTAGGTTTAATATTATAAATGATATTATCAATGATATTTATAATTAAATTTTCAGATTATGTAAAAAATTTAATTCACTGGATTTAAAACTATTGTATCAGAAATAAAACAAAAAAGGGTAACTAACTTCTCGACTGCCCACCCGGGGGCGCCATATTGAAAAATTTATTGAAGAATTTATTATTTAGCTTGAGAGAGATTATTTTTATTTAGGTGTAATATTAAGGTTAAGTTTACTTTAAATAGACACAGTAATTATAGAAATAATAATGGCCTATTTAGACGCTGTCAACATAGCTACAGACTTTTTCACTGTAGGTTGCAGTGGTTTTCAGGTTAAAATTTGGTCAGCAGCCAGATTACTAACTATGGTGAAGCTAAATTCATTAAAATTAATTTAGACTTACCAAAAATGAAGTTGCCAGTTGAACGTTACCCTTTCTGTTTCTAACTAATCCATAAGTTTCATTTAGTTTCCAGGTTTGAATTTTATTTGTTAAGTTTTAAGTTATTATTTAACACATGCTAGGTTATTTATTTGTAGGGGCTATTTCCCAGACCTAGGTTTTGCAGGTTAAGTTAGGCTAGGGCTGTATTGCCCTTAAGTTTTTGTTTTTAAAGGTTTAAGGTTTAAGGTTTTGAGGGTTTTACTCAAGTTAAGTTAGGGCTATATTGCCTTTAAGTTTTAATAGGGGCTATAACAGCCATTTAATTATTGAGTTAGGGCAGTTGTAGCCGGTTCGAGTTTCTTCTAGGTACCTAGTTTTTCTCTTACCTTAGTTCTTTTCTTTAATTAACTTACTTACACCTAGTTCTGATAGGCCTCTATTTAGTTAAACAGGGTTTTTGTTTAATTGCAGTGGTTATTAAGGATAAGGTTTAAGGTTGTGAGGTTTAAAGGTTGACTAAGTTGCCCGGTTAGTTGGGTAACCACGAGAATTTTATTTTATGAAAAAACTAGCCCGCTTCATGCAGTCAAAATTTTTCAAGAATGGATAAAGCTCCGTTTTTTTTTATCTCAGAAACTTTTTTTCTTTCTTCTTTTTGTTAATTAGGGAAACCCAACTTCACTAGTTGGCTAGAAACGAGGGTTGTTATTTTTATTTATTTTGTTTAGATTTTATTTGGAAATATATGCGGTTATTTCTAACCACTTTTTTTAACAGCAATGGTGAAAAGTAGGCCTATCACTTTTGTTTATAACAGTATGCAGGATGCAGAGCCATTGACACCAAATCATTTTCTTTGTGGTAAACGATTAACATCAAGCCCCAGTGTGCCAGAAGACTTGCAGCCTATCCAGAGCACTCAAGGAGAGTTAACCAGACGGTTCAGGTACCTTGAAGAGCTACAAGATCAGTTATGGAAGAGGTGGCAGATGGAATACTTGCCAGAACTCAATTATTACCCATCAGGCAAGGTAAAGGGCTCCAATGCAAATTGTATCAAGGTGGGAGAAGTGGTAATGATTGGAGATGAAAGACCAAGGCAATGCTGGAAGCTTGGCATAATTGAAGAGTTGTTTGTTGGCAAAGACAATTTAGTTAGGTCTGCACTGGTAAAGACTTCAGGAGGAAAGTTAAAGAGACCTATACAAAAACTCTATGCTTTAGAAATCAGCAAAAACACAGATAGTCAAGATGAAACATTTGAGTTACAGCCTCATGGCTAACCTTGCAGAAGGTAATGACAACAATGCCTCTTCGGTGGGGAGTGTTAGAAAATCTAGAAGAGGAAGAACCATTGTTGTCCCAAGGCGATATGATGACTAAGCTGATTGATGCAGCATTGATTGTATATATTAAGTTAAGGTATATATATCCATCTCATAATTGTAAGGTTAGTGAAAAATTCACTTAATTTAGAGCTAGCATTTTTGGGCTCTTGTGGCATCATTGTTTGGTCACTCTGGTGGCATCATTTTGGGGCGCTGCGCGTCCTTTCTACTCGTTTGTGGAATGCCGTACTTACGTAGGCTGACCATTGTTAGAAAATCTAGAAGAGGAAGAACCATTGTTGTCCCAAGGCGATACGATGACTAAGCTGATTGATGCAGCATTGCTTGTATATATATTAAGTTAAGGTGTGTATATATATCCATCTCATATTTGTAAGGTTAGTGAAAAATTAAATTAATTTAGAGCTAGCATTTTTGAGCTCTTGTGGCATCATTGTTTGGTCACACTGTTGGCATCATTTTGAGACGCTGCGCGTCTTTCTACTCGTTTGTGGAAGGTCGTACGTAAAGGTGTGGTTTGATAGAGAGCTCTCTTGCAATTCAGTTTGGTTGTTTAGATACATGATTGTTGCATCGTGCAATAGTCCAGGTTGCGTTGTTGTTGCAAGGTTCATAAAGAAGACCACAAATAGTACCCTTTTGTTTACCTTTTAAGTTCATGTAATTTAAGGTCTAAGGTAGGCCCGCATCGAGTCAGCAACCCTGAGGTTACCCTGAGGTAGGACCTAATAGGATCTCAAATCCGTAAGTTTAATTTAGCTTAACTTGGGCTTTAGGTAGAACTTGCCCTTTAGAATTTGGCCGTTCACGGCTCAGCTGGGATTTCGAACCCGACAAATAAATAAAATAACATGGTCCTTCAGAACCGGATTTCTACCCCAAGACTGAGTCAGTGACCATTTTTCGGCAAAGTTCTGATTGTGCAAATTGTATCCCAAGTTAGGCCTAGACGGGTTGAGTATTATTGAGTTAAGGTCCCAGGGTAAAAAGTTTGGTCGCCCAATTGCGAAACTTGGCCAGTCGTCTGTCGTTTTTTGGCCTACTTTTTTTCCGGTTTGGTTAATTTTGGGTTATTATTGAGTTAAGGTCCCAGGGTAAAAAGTTTGGTCGCCCAATTGCGAAACTTGGCCAGTCGTCTGTCGTTTTTTGGCCTACTTTTTTTCCGGTTTGGTTAAATTTGGGTTATTATTGAATTAAGGTCCCAGGGTAAAGTTTGGTCGCCAAATTGCGAAACTTGGCCAGTCGTCGGTCGTTTTTTGGCCTATATTTTTCTGGTTTGGTTAATTTTGGGTCATTATTGAATTAAGGTCCTGGGGTGGAAAATTTGGTATTCCATACTGGTGTTTGGTTAGTACCCCACTCAGCAATTCAGTTTATTTGAAAGTAAAATTTGCGTTTGATCAGTTTGGTTAAGTATTTCTGCCAATTCAGCTCATTTGGTATTGAGCCCAAGGGTTGTTTACATTGAAGATGAGTGCATCTGAATTGAACAAATTTATAAAAAGGAGAAGTGCCTACAAAGGTCTAATTACAAAGGTCATTGCCACTATAGATTCTGCCATAGAGCAAGAGGATTTACGCTTAGTGACTGCGAAGCTTGCCATATTAGAAACTAAAAAGGTTGCTCTAAGTGAGGTAAATGTTAAAATTGAGGCTCTTATAGAAGAGGATGAAATAGAAAATAACATAATTTACTTTGAAGAGATTATTGATGATATGACTAACGTAGGCCTCCGAGCAAAAGAGTTTAGCAGCTCAGTACAGTTAGAGACCAGGTCTAATAATGAAACACAACACTCAACAAATGATGCTTGTGAAGTTAAGGTTAACAGATCTGTAGTTCAATTACCGAGGCTTGTACTCAAAACATTTTCTGGGAGTATTCAGGAATGGCAAGGATGGGCAGACAGTTTTCAATCAGCAGTTCATTCTAGTCAAGTGTTAAGTGCCGTGGAGAAGTTTAATTATTTGCGGTCCCTCTTGGAAGGGGAGGCAGCAAAGACTATAGCAGGATTAGCATTAACAGAGGCTAATTATAATGTGGCTTGGGATATATTAAAGAAACGGTTTGGTAAGCCAGAGATCTTAATTAAAAGCCACCTCCGTGCACTTTTAACTATACCTCCTGTTAATAATCCTAATAGTGTCAAGGAGTTACGGCAGTTATATGATGAATTTGAAATTAGAACTAGGTCTCTGGACAACTTGGGTGTAGGAATGGAAAAGTATGGTATAATGTTGGTTCCTACACTGGAATCTAAATTGCCTAGCTCAATTTTGCTTGAATTAAGTAGGGACACTCTGCAGAACATGTTACATCCCCCTTCAGCAGATGTTAAGTCTTTTAGGCACAGAATTAGCAAGACGAGAGGGAGTTGAGTTTGCACAGTGGGATGGTAAACAAGAGGACAAATGCAGGCACAGCACCAAAGTTTCCACAAAAAGGAATAGCCCAGGTACAGTGTCAGCTCTACATGCCTCCTCTGAGAATAAATTAAAGGGAATCAAGGAATGTATATTTTGCGAAGGCAACCACAAGTCATATAAATGTGAGGTGGCTGAGGCCTTACCCTTTGAGGAGAGAAAGGACAGGGTAACTAAGTCCACAGCATGTTTTAAATGTTTTTTGAAAGGTCATAGAGCAAGGTTTTGTAAGTTTAAAATTTTGTGCAAAAAATGTCATGGTAGGCATCAGCCATTATTGTGTGAAACACTCTTAGTAGGCCTACCCCAGAAGTAGAGACATCAGTGGCACATGCCACTGCTATGCAAGGGAGTAAAAGTAAAGGGGGATTATTGCAAACAACTGCAGCCTTATTAATTGGGAATGAGGGAGAAGCTACTGTAAGAGTGTTGTTTGATAGTGGTAGCCAGTGTAGTTTTATTAAGACCAGAATTTCTAGAAAATTGAAGTTTAAAGAACTTAAGAGGGAAAATTTAAGAATTTCTGGGTTTGGGGGTTCCGTTCAAAACCGAACCAAATTTAAGAAGGTAGAAGTTCTGGTTAAAGGGTTGTTACCGCAAAGTCCCACTATCAAGGTCCAAGCTGTAGAGATTGAAGAACTTTGTGCTCCAGTCACTACTTGTTTAGATATGGCATGTGTCCAAGAATTGCAAGTTAAAGGAATTAATTTGGGCAATAATAAGTTTGAGGGAACAGAAGATATTAGTCTTTTGATTGGAGCTGACTATTATTACTTCATCACTGGTAATATTGTCCGTACATCTCAAGGCCCAGTAGCTATTGAAAGTAAGCTAGGCTGGATGCTACATGGTAGTTATTGCAATGAAATGGAAGTTAAGGCTCTCTTTGTTAAGATTGAGGAGAACAGCCATGGTCTGGAAAGGCATTTGAAAGCATTTTGGGAACTTGAATCTATTGGTATAAAGGACAACCAGGCAAGTACAGTGAACAATGATGTTTTAGAGCACTTTGAAAAGGGATTGGGTTTAGAGATGGGTGCTATGAAGTTGGCCTACCATGGAAGGATTCTTGCAAACCCGGTTCAAACCTTCAGCTAGCTAATCGGAGGTTGGAGACTTCATTGTACAGGCTAAGAAAAAATGAGGAGTTGTTAATTGAATACGATGAGGCCATCCTAAGTTATGTAAGGGAGGGCTATGCTGAAAGGGTGCAAGGTGAGCTGGTGAGCCAGGAGGCACATTATCTGCCACACCATGCAGTGGTACGGCGAGACAAAACTATCACCAAACTGAGGGTAGTTTTTGATGGCTCAGCCAAGGACAAAGGTGGTGTGTCCTTGAATGACTGTTTGGATGCTGGGCCAAATTTAAATGCAGATTTATTTTCCTTGTTACTGAGATTCAGGTTTGGTAGAGTAGCATTGACTGCAGATGTGAAGCAAGCTTTTTTGCGGATAAAGTTAAAACCAGAGGACAGAGATGCAGTAAGGTATCTGTGGGTGGATACGAAAGACTTGTTGGAAAATGAACCTAAGGTTCAAGCATATAGAATGAAGTCAGTGTTGTTTGGCCTCAGCTCTAGTCCATTTCTGTTGGCAGCTACTATGCAGTACCATTTTAAGAAATATTCTGAAGTCTATCCTAACACTATTGAACACATAAGGAAAATTTTTATGTTGATGATTTGCTATGTTCCGTGGATAATACAGAAATGGCTAAACAGATATTCATGGAGGCTAGAGCTATAATGAGGGAGGCTGGCATGGAGCTCAGAAAATGGCAGACCAATCATTCGCAATTACAAGAGTTTATGAGTCATTCCTCTGCAGTACCTGATGCAGCAGAAAGTATTGAGGATTCTGGTATTAAGGAGTTGTGGGCAATAGACGCAAAGGTGCTAGGCATCATTTGGCAGCAAGATGATGATTTGTTTACCTTCAATGGGAAATCTTTAGTAGAGCTGGCTGAGAATGAGACAAGGTGGACAAAACGTACAGCTCTTAGTTTGGCTTCGAAGGTCTTTGATCCTCTTGGATTCCTGGCTCCATTTGTGATAAAGTCAAAAATTTGGTTTCAGAGCCTCTGGGAAATTGGACTTGGTTGGGACCAAGAGTTACCTGATCATATGGTGGTAAGGTGGAAATATTGGTTCAAAGAATTGGCACATCTTGGAGACATTGAAATCCCAAGATGGTACTTTGGAGAGTTGAACAATAGTCCAGACAATTTGGAGCTGCACATCTTTTGTGATGCAAGTGAGGAAGCCTATGCAACTTGTATTTATATAAAAGGCGCAATGCAAGAAGAAGTAAGTTGCAGGTTGGTTGCTGCAAAGAGTAGAGTAGCACCTTTGAAAAGGCTTTCTGTTCCAAGGTTGGAATTGATGGGTGCCGTTATTGCTAGTCGGCTTGCAATTACAGTGCGAAAGTCTTTGGCCCTCTATGAAATTCCAAGCTATTATTGGACAGACTCCACTATAGTTTGGCACTGGTTAAGAAGTCAGGCAAGGAAATGGAAACCATTTTTGCCAATAGGGTGGAGGAAATTCAAGCGCACACAGATCCCAAGCAATGGAAGCATTGTCCAGGCATCCAAAACCCCGCTGATTTACCAACACAAGGAATTTCGGTGAAAGATCTTTCACAATCAAGTTTGTGGTGGAATGGGCCAGAGTGGCTAAAACTTGGAAGTGAAAACTGGCCTTCTAATCAGCCTATTGTAGGAGAATGCCAGGCTGAAGAAGCATGGGTGAGTGAGGTGAGAAAATGCGCTGTGAACAGTTGTCAAGTTATGCAGCAGGACCCCATATTGAGGCTTGAGGACATTAGCAGTCTGAAAAGATTGTTAAGAGTGACAGCATGGATATATAGATTTACCAACAACATTAAGGGAGAAACAAGAAGGGAAGGAATTCTGAACAGTAATGAGATTCAGCAAGCCAGGAAATACTGGGTGGTATATATGCAGAAGAAAAAATTTGGTGAAGAGAGAGAATTGCTCACCAGCCATCCATTACAGGTTCTACCAACACATTCTGCGCTCAAGGGTTTGGATGTGTTTTTGGATCAGGATTTATTGAGAGTAGGAGGTAGACTACAGTTTTCTGGGCTTCCAGAGGAGAAAAGACATCCAATTTTGCTACCTTCTGGGGGGCACTTTGTGGACCTTTTGATCCTGGATACTCATCATAAGCTGTTACATGCTGGAGTTAGAGAAGTGATAATAGAGATTAGACAACAATTTTGGATTCTCAAAATTAGACAAGTAGTGAAAAAGGTCTTGCATAAATGTGTGGTTTGCAAGCGTTGGAGTGCAAAGCCTTATTATGAAAAGGTGGCTCCACTTCCAAGAGAACGGTGTGTCTATACTGCCCCATTTGATGTAGTGGGAGTAGACTTTGCAGGGCCAGTCTATGTGTATGAGCGAGGGGAGTCTAACAAAGGTTATATATGTCTTTTCACCTGTGCTACCACCAGAGCAATCCATTTGGAGTTGGTAAGCAACTTAAGTAGTGATGTATTTCTTTTGGCCTTTAAACGGTTTGTGAACAGAAGGGGTTTCCCAAATAAAATCATATCGGATAATGCAAAAACCTTCAAAAAGGCTGCAAAGGAACTCCAAGAAATTTGGTCCTTGCTAAAAGAGGAAGGATTCCAATCCTACTTTTCACACCAAGGGGTACAGTGGGAGTTTATTGTTGAGAGAGCACCATGGTGGGGAGGATTTTGGGAAAGGCTAGTGAGAAGTGTAAAGTGTCCATTAAAGAAACTTTTAGCTAATGCTCATTTGAGCAAAGAAGAATTCTCTACTGTTTTATGTGAAGTAGAAGCAATGGTGAACAGTAGGCCTATCACTTTTGTTTACAACAGTAGGCAGGATGCAGAGCCATTGACACCAAATCATTTTCTTTGTGGTAAACGATTAACATCAAACCCCAGTGTGCCAGAAGACTTGCAGCCCATCCAGAGCACTCAAGGAGAGTTAACCAGACGGTTCAGGTACCTTGAAGAGCTACAAGATCAGTTATGGAAGAGGTGGCAGATGGAATACTTGCCAGAACTCAATTATTACCCATCAGGCAAGGTAAAGGGCTCCAATGCAAATTGTATCAAGGTGGAAGAAGTGGTAATGATTGGAGATGAAAGACCAAGGCAATGCTGGAAGCTTGGCATAATTGAAGAGTTGTTTGTTGGCAAAGACAATTTAGTTAGGTCTGCACTGGTAAAGACTTCAGGAGGAAAGTTAAAGAGACCTATACAAAACTCTATGCTTTAGAAATCAGCAAAAACACAGATAGTCAAGATGAAACATTTGAGTTACAGCCTCATGAAGAAGGCTTGGCTAACCTTGCAGAAGGTAATGACAACAATGCCTCTTCGGTGGGGAGTGTTAGAAAATCTAGAAGAGGAAGAACCATTGTTGTCCCAAGGCGATACGATGACTAAGCTGATTGATGCAGCATTGCTTGTATATATATTAAGTTAAGGTGTGTATATATATCCATCTCATATTTGTAAGGTTAGTGAAAAATTAAATTAATTTAGAGCTAGCATTTTTGAGCTCTTGTGGCATCATTGTTTGGTCACACTGTTGGCATCATTTTGAGACGCTGCGCGTCTTTCTACTCGTTTGTGGAAGGTCGTACGTAAAGGTTGGTTTGATAGAGAGCTCTCTTGCAATTCAGTTTGGTTGTTTAGATACATGATTGTTGCATCGTGCAATAGTCCAGGTTGCGTTGTTGTTGCAAGGTTCATAAAGAAGACCACAAATAGTACCCTTTTGTTTACCTTTTAAGTTCATGTAATTTAAGGTCTAAGGTAGGCCCGCATCGAGTCAGCAACCCTGAGGTTACCCTGAGGTAGGACCTAATAGGATCTCAAATCCGTAAGTTTAATTTAGCTTAACTTGGGCTTTAGGTAGAACTTGCCCTTTAGAATTTGGCCGTTCACGGCTCAGCTGGGATTTCGAACCCGACAAATAAATAAAATAACAACCATATTTCCTTGAGACAAAAACGGGACATTGGGATGGCAAAAAAGGGACGGGGGTTATGTAATATTCTGTATTCATGAAAAAGTAAGTACATAAACCCGGACAAAATTGACATTTTTATTAAAACGACGGGACGGCCAGGAAATATAAAACAAACGGTACTGTCCCGTTCAAAACGGTACGTATGGTCAGCCTATACTTACAGGGTGTGGTCTTATAGAGAGCTGTCTTGCAATTCAGTTTGGTTGTTTAGATACAAGATTGTTGCATCGTGCAATAGTCCAGGTTGTGTTGTTGTTGCAAGGTTGAGAAAGAAGACCATAAAGAGTGCCCCTTTTGTTTTTATCTTAAATTCATGCAACTGAGGCCTAAGGTAGGCCCACATCGAGTCAGCAACCCTGAGGTAGGACCTAATAGGATCTCAAGTCCGTAAGTTTTAATTTTAGCTTAACTTGGGCTGTAGGTTGAACTGGCCCTTTAGAACTTGGCCGTTCACGGCTCAGCTGGGATTTTGAACCCAACAAATAAATAAATTAACATTGATAGAGCTGTTGGTCCATAGTTTGGACTGTACTGAGTTGTCCCATTGCTTTTGTCATTTCTTGACTTCTGATCATTGTTGTGTAGGCAGTTGATGGATCGGCAGGCTTTGCATCTATAACTGGAGCATAAGTGGCAACTGTGCGAGTGAGTTGCATTTTTGTCATCGATGCATTGTATCCAGTCCAGAAGGGAACTTTTTCAGTTGTATTGTAGTCAATACGTTGAGGAACAGAAAGGTTACCACGCGGAATCGCTCTCAGAAATATCCAAGCAAGATCCGCTACCTGCATGGCTGATCCAGCAATATGTAATGATTTCACCTTGATCTTCGCATCATCACGGCGAGGTGGCTCTGGTCGTTTCCTGGGCTTTTCATAATGCAATACATTCTTCAATGCCTTGGCATCATTACAGTCGAGAGGCAATGACTTTTCTTGGCCAATCTTCTCTCTGTCGACCAGGCCAGTCCCAACTGTATCAATAGCCTGTTCCTGAAATACAACATGGGTATTGATACAGATGAAAATAACTTCACGACGAAAATACAATCAGAAACAATTTGTTTTATGGCTGTGATTTCTTGAAAGCCAATAAGAAATAGAACCAAGTATGGCATAAAATTCATTCCCTTGTTTAGTAATAGCGTCTTTCGCATGCTAAGTTTTAGTCATCCTTCAAAATTTCGTTTTCTCTGTACATACTACGTTTTTTATGGAAATAGAGGGTAACATAAATATTATAATAGATTTGTATTTTTTTTTCGTCAAACAAGAAACAAAGACAAAATCTTTGATTAAAAAAAATGTTTTAGATTTAATTGTAGTATTTTTTAGCCTTTAGCTTTTGGTTTTACTGAGCTCACAATACTATATTATGAACGTACGAAGAATTTTTTCAGCAAATATGTTTTTAAGACATAATGAAATATAAAACATTATAATAATTATAATAATAATTATAATAATTATAATAATAATTATAATGATTATAATAATGGCATACTAACAAAAATCTAGGATTAATGCCCATCACTATTGTTTATTAATTTCTCGTGTGTAATCTAGTGTTAAAAACACATTTCTTGGGATTGTTCAGTTCTTATCTCTCATATATAATAATATTGGTTTCTTTGTATGGTATTGGTAGAATGCTTCAATGGTGACCTTGCATTTGTCATGTCAGTAGTGATAATTTAAGGTTAATACATACTTTAACTATTAATAATACTTATTTACTTATTATTTATTTATTACTAATTAATAACAACTAGCTGTTTATTTTTAATAAGAGCCCAGTAAAGCCGAAAGTTTAAGGGCCAAATTAAATAAAATAAATAGTCCAGCTTCACAATTATTCATGGCATTGTAACTTGTAAAACGAATGTATTTATTTTATGGAGCAATCCAAGAATAAGCACTAGGGCGGAGTGAAAACTCATTTTTCGAATTTTCAAATTGGCTAGTGTGGAAAGTGTGTGGAGTAGTGAGGAAATAAGCTGGTATAAATTTAAAATCATAACATTAATATCTTCAGGTGCCACAATGACCTTCAATATTGAAAAAAATTGAAAAAAGCAGATTTTAACCAATAATTACAGAAGAGTCCACGATGCACAATAGACAAGAATTTATTCACACTTGTATAAAAATAGCTCAGTCAACCTTTAAAAAAAGTTTCTATTCTCTAAAAACAGTTTTCTATAGTCAGCTCACTCAGCTGTCACGTGAGTACCTCGGTTCAGTGTAGCTGTCGCTCTCGTAGCAGGTGGGTGTTCTGTTGTTGGCGTTACTCAGATAGTCTAAACTATATTTCTTATATATTTTGCATTTCTGTATTGTGTTGCCCTAAGTTTGCCATGTACTATTAACTGAAATTAACGTATAATTGATATTAGCTCTTTCTTTTTCAGATTTGTATACTTTCAAAATGTTTCGAGTTTGTGCAAAATCAACCAGGGCCTCAACTGAGTGCCCCATGTTTGGTATGGGGGAAGATTTGTGGCACAGGAATCTTCCTACATACGAAGGAGTTTTTAAATATTACTTGTTTGTAAGAAACGATTTGAAACAGAATACTAATAAAGATCCTTCAATATCTCAAATATTAGAACAAGTTGTTGATAAATTGAAAACAATTTGGGAAAGTGCTTCCGTCCCAATTCTGTCAGACAGGCGAATTGAAACAATGTTCAGAAGCTACCACGAAAAGTATCGTGTCATTATGAAGCCATACCAAAGCAGAAAAAATTCTGAAGCTTACAAAGCAAAGATTGATATGTTCAAAAAAGAAGCACACACGAAACTTTTTGACATTGCAGCGTGCAGTGCAAAGTACTAACACAATGTTCTTGTCCCAAAGAAAAAACGGTTCCAAAGGAAGAAGTGACGTTCCTCTTAGATCAAAGGAGTGAAAGAAAACTGTTTATTGATAGAGTAGATATTACACTCTCAAAGAAAAAGCATCTACGTTGCTAAGAAAGCAAAAAGAAGCTGTGAAGCTCACCAAAGAATCTTCACAGGAGAAATTGCAGGATACAAATGTTGAATTATCATCATCGACATCAAATAGTGAAAGTGAATCTGGCGAAATATCAGACGATACATTTCCAGAGCCAGTTAGCTCGAAGAGAAAGCTCGAACAACCTGAAGAACAATTATTCAAGAAAAGGAAAACTACAAATCTACCTTCAGTGGCTACTGCTTGTGACAGGACTGCAGTTTCAGATCGAGCTGCAGCATTCATTGTTAGTGCAGTATTGCAAGATATTGGAGAAGTTTCTATTGACAATACATCTGAAGTAGTGGATAGGAGTAAAATCAGAAGAGAAAGACAAAAGAAGAGATCAGAAATTATGAAAGATCAAAATCAGGTCCCAATCAGAGGAATCTATTTTGATGGTCGAAAAGATTCTACACTCTTCCAAGAAAAAAAAGAGTCCAAAGTATATCAGAAGAAGGTAACAGAAGAATATATCACTTTAGTGAGAGAACCTGGTTCAGATTATTTGGGCCATTATTCTGTGAATTCTGGATCAGCTGAAGAAATATGTAAAGGAATGTTTGAGTATATTTGAAATAATGACATGAACCTGGAAAACCTTGTTGCCATTGGATGCGATGGTGCAGCAGTCAACACTGGAGAAAAGGGAGGCGTTATAAGGCTTATAGAATTGAAGCTGAAGAAGCCAGTTCAACATTTAGTGTGCCAGCTCCATGCCAATGAATTGCCATTACGCCATTTAGTTGCAAAGCTGGATGGAAAAACATCTGGCCCCGCGGATTCACCGGTCCTATTGGCAGGGAATTAGAGAACTGTGAGAGTCTTCCTATTGTCGAGTTTGAAAGGATTGATGCTGAGGAACCAACTGTAGACTGTGAAGATCTTAGCACCGACCAAAAATATCTAATTGATATTCATCAGGCCATAACAAAGGGATATTGCTCTCCAGATCTTGCTCATCGTAGTCCAGGCAAAATGGCACATTCACGATGGCTGACTACAGCAAATCGTTTGCTTCGTCTATACGTTTCAACTGTAAGTCCATCTGAGAACCTCATGAACATTGCTTCTTTTATAATGAAGGTCTACATCCCAATGTGGTTTTCTATTAAGCAAAGTACGTCTTTTGTCAATGGCTCAAAACATGTTTTCAAAACTATTGAACTAACAAGAACACTGAATGACGAAGTAAAGGATATTGTAAACCCTGTCATACAAAGCAATGCATTTTTTACAAATCCAGAAAATATTCTAGCATCAATGATTCATGATGACCGCAGCGCCATAAGAGAATTAGCGTGGAGGCGAATAAAGAAAGCAAGGCAAACAAACAAGGAAAAAGTTGTGAGGCGTTTCACAGTACCTGTTATTCAATTTGAAGCTACTGATTATACTGATTTAATTAATTGGCAAAAATGCATTGTCACTGAACCACCTGTGACAAGACACCTGACAGAAAATGAGATTGAAGAATTCATAGAAAACAAGAGTACCCCTCCATTCGAGAAATTCCCTTGTCATACACAAGTAGTAGAAAGAATGGTAAAATTAGTGACTGAAGCATCATCAAAAGTATTTGGATTGAACGCGCGAGATGGCTTCATAAGATCAACACTTCAGTCACGTAAAAAAATGCCATCATTCGAAAGTAAAGCTGAATATAAAGTTTAAATAAAACGTTAATAGAAAAAAACATGCGCAAGGATGGGTGGTTGGGAGGGCATGGGTGGAGCTCGACACGCAGCCACCTCCTCGTGGTGAGTTCTGGATTATTTAGATCATTAATCAAAAGAACATTGATCTAAATAAACTAAGAGCTGCGTAATTCAGTAACTATTTTGGTAATTGGAACACTTAATATATAATAATAACAAGTAAGTTTCAGTTATTGTACTAATGCAGAATATAAGAAAATCATTATATTTCACTTTTTTCGACGGCTTTGTGGCACCTGAAGATATAATTTCGCAGGACTAATATTTATGCACAGTCATTATCTATAGCACCCACATATTTTCCGCACTAGCCATATTTGAATTTCGAAAAAAAGTTTAAAAACCTCATTTTCGATCCGCCCTAATAAGCACCCCAAAGTCCCCAATCCAAGAAATCACTCCAATTAGACCCCAATCCAAGAAACAGCACCCCAGTTCGACCTCAATCCAAATTAAAGGATTTTAAAATATAAAATTTTAAAAAAAAATATTTTAATGTTTACGAAAGATATTGCGAAAAATGCTCTGTATGAATTGGTCCACAATTAACCCATCCCTTATTTCTCCAGTCTAACTATAGAGTAGATCAAGTCTAGCCTAGAGGGGTCAGCCTAGAGATTCCGGAAATGGTCCAGAGCGGGCAGATAAATTGAGGTCCACAGTAGGATTCCTCACCAAATTAGGTTAGGGCAATCTACCTTCACCTTTGTTAAGCTATGAGTTGATGCTGGGTCTTAGGCCACAATGTAGGCCTAAGTTGTCTGACCCAGCTTAATTTAATGAATCTATGTAAACCTGGGTTAAAAACACAATTAGTCACTTACTGCTAG
This sequence comes from Bathynomus jamesi, assembly GCA_023014485.1. Classification (NCBI taxonomy): domain Eukaryota; kingdom Metazoa; phylum Arthropoda; class Malacostraca; order Isopoda; family Cirolanidae; genus Bathynomus; species Bathynomus jamesi. The sequence goes on along the minus strand of JAJOZX010000034.1, from coordinate 998,736 downwards.
TTATTAAAGAGTCTCTTTTCTCCTTCCTGTTTAATTGTCGAGAGCGTACTTGCTGGTGGGGATCTTTCTTCGGTGTCTGTTCTCGTCCCTTCTCCCCGTTGCGTCCTCTCGCCCCGTTCCTCGTTTTCGTTCTCCCTTTGTTCTCCTTTTAGCGGGGCTTTTTCCACCAGCGTCGTCTTGGGTTTTTTTCCCGGTTGGTTGAGCGGTAATGTATATCTATTACCGAGCACGCTCTTGTCACACAGTATATAAATACTAGTGTGGAGAATAACTCTGGTGAGCAACCAATTGGTTTCATCCACCCAGTTATTGACATAAAAGGAATTTAATAATTGTTAGATTAACTACCTACCTACTCAGTGAACCATTTTCGTTACCTCCCAACTACCCACTCATCAGTTTTCCATAGATATTGCAATAAAAAAATTTAGAACATAATTAAAATAAAAATATTGAAATAAGATTAATTGACTGCCAGGTTAGGTCAACTGTACGTCCTTGACGATTGGTTAGGTTAAGTCCTGATATTTTCGTTAAAACTAACGAAAATTATAATAATTTCTCCATTTTCTCTCCATTTTTTTCCATTTTAACTCCATTTTATAGCAATCCAAGAATAAGCACCCTCGTTCGACCCCAATCTAAGAAAAAGCACCCTAAATTGATTTGGGGTGCTTATTTTTGAATTACTCCTATTTTATTATTAATAAAGGTTATTCAATTCAATTCAAAAATATAAAGTTTGGCATAAATTTACTTCATCTGGTGCGTCACTTTTCAATCTGAAACATTAGTTTCAGATTTGATGGTTACTTTTTTATTTATAATACTATTAGACAGAATTTGCGTCATTTTTCCTGTTTTCTATGGGCTTTGGAGACACTTCACTCCTCTTTTTAGAATTAGTGCATCACTTCTGCCAGACTTCTCAAACTGGTCCATAGCTGAAATCTGACAAAATCTGATGAATTCTGAGACAGATTTATCCTAAAATCTGAAGTAATTTGTCTATTTCTACATTTATAGTCAGTGTTAAAATAGGTCTACTGTGCTTTAGTTGAATAATATCTCTTTAACCTCGTTGTATTCCGTGCGTTGGTCTCTCTTCATACGAAGGTCAAGCAGGTGGCCCCGCCTCTAGGTCTGGCTTGGTGGAGGAGCGAGTTGCTTTCTTGCGCTCTCCACCGTACATAGCCAAGTACACCCGGTTTATCTGGTACCGCCCTGAGCCAGGCAGCTAGTCTTCTCTTGAAGACTTCAACTTTGACCACTGTAACGTTTCTGAGGTCTTCTGGAAGCTGGTTAAAAAGTCTTGGACCCCTGGGCCCTGACAACCAAGCTATTCTCCTTCAGTGTTGGGGAGGTCCCTTGTCGGGCCTTTAATTTGGGAACACTACACATTCTGCCTTTCCTATTTTCCAGTGTTGTTTGAATGGTAATTGGGTTTAGTTTTAGGTTTGGTACCAGTTTTTCGATCATTTTTCCATATGTAGATTATGGTGTACCTCTCTCCTCCACCAAGCCAGGCCTAGAGGCAGGGCCACCAGCTTGACCTTCGTGTGAAGAGAGACCAACGCACGGAACAGCAACGAGGTTAACGAGACATTATTCAACTAAAGCACAGTAGACCTATTTTTACACTCTGACTATAAATGTAAGGGATTCCAAAAAACCTTAGACCCCCCATTTGCAGCTTACATGTTTACTTATATCGAAATAGTTTTTAGTGATTATAAAAATATATAAAATTCTTTATTTATGGCAGGTATTAAAATGACTCTAGCTGATAAAGTGATAATATAATGGCTTCTCAATTAATTGGTGATTCGGAGAGGCAACGTGTGATAGATCGCATACGAGCAATAACACTTCGGCATTTCGGGAAGCTCGTGATGCTGAAGCCACCTTTATAACACGTTCATGGGTTGCCAAAAAGTTGCGAAGAAGTGAGGACTTCGTCAAAAGAAATTGGAATAAAACTTTGGATGAATGTGAAATGGATACAACCAAATCTGGGTGCCCAAATTTGCCACTCTCTCAGGAAACAAAGGACATTATTGAAAGCGGTACGCGTAAGCGGAAAAACAGCTGTGCTAATCTTTCTAGAGAGATCGAAGTGTTGAGAGGAAAGATCGTTAGTGGTGAGATCATTCGACTGTACCGTCATAGGCAAGGTTTAAAGCCTTGGCATGAACTTCCAAAGCCAAGAAAAACTCAACTTAACATCGATGACAGAATGTGGTTTGCCCATTATCTTGAAGATTGGGATGTGGATGATTTCATGCATTTAGCTGTCTCCGATGAATTTTTTGTTTACGTAACACGTCGGCCTAACTACCAAAATGATCGAGTGTGGGCCACAACACCAGATGAAATCGATGACAATGAACATTATCGCGAATTATTAAAAAGTCCAGACTGTGTTGGTGTGTTTGTTTTGTTCACTGCAAAGAAGCTCATGTGGGTGCTGAAGCCAAATGGTCAGAGTTGGGATGGACAGTATTTTCGTGATATTATTCTATCCCAGCATGTCATTCCTTTTCTAAGAAACCCAAACAATGTTATGGATGTCGATCAGGTCACACTTCTGCACGATAAGGCCCCCTGCTTTAAGGCATTAGCCACTCAACAGTTGTTGCGGAACCATGAGATCGATTTCTTTGGAAATGAAGAATGGCCAGGAAATTCTCCTGACCTGAATGTCTGTGAACACATTGGATCAGTTTAAAGGACAAGGTTGAATGTCTCTTGTTTCAAGAACCTGCAGCAAATCGATTTTCGAAGGATACAATGACGCAACACATTGAAACTGTTTTAGCAAATTTGCGTAACGATCAAGATCTATTCACGTCACTTTTGGCAAGCTACCCAAAGCGAATTCAGGCTGCCTTGGAAGCCAATGGCGGGAACACCAAGTTTTAATTGTTTCTCATTAATTGCAGGATTAAATTCTCTTTTGTAAGGTATGTTTAGTTTTACTGTACCTCTAATGGTTTAGGCCATGCGTCGGTAATTACATTTTTCGCAGAAATGAACAGCCGTTCACTTCGTACGCTTATTGGTGACGTGGTGAGATATTTGCGAGCAAGTACTAATAATGGTTTAGGCCATGGGCTAAGGTTTATTGGAGCCCCGTAGAAATAGACAAATTACTTCAGATTTTAGGATATATCTGTCTCAGAATTCATCAGATTTTGTCAGATTTCAGCTATGGACCAGTTTGAGAAGTCTGGCAGAAGTGATGCACTGATTCTAAAAAGAGGAGTGAAGTGTCTTCAAAGCCCATAGAAAACAGGAAAAATGACGCAAATTCTCTGTCTAATAGTAGTATAAATAAAAAAGTGACTTCATCAAATCTGAAACTAATGTTTCAGATTGAAAAGTGACGCACCAGATGAAGTAAATTTATGCCAAACTTTATATTTTTTAATTGAATTGAATTGAATAACCTTTATTAATAATAAAATAGGAGGAATTCAAAAATAAGCACCCCAAATCAATTTAGGGTGCTTTTTCTTGGATTGGGGTCGAACGAGGGTGCTTATTCTTGGATATATATATATATATATATATATTAGGGATGTACCGAATATTTGTATTTGATATTCGGTAAAAAATGAGGATATTCGGTATTCGGCCGAATAGTTTTTATATGTTCTTACGTTTTTACCCGAACAATTGGGGTAAATAACGTGATTTAAGAAATGAACTTAAATTGTATTTTTCAAAGAATAATTACAAACAAATCCAACTTTGTACAGGTAGTAATAATAATTACCGCAAAAACAGAACCTAATAATTTAAGGCAAATAGACTCGTGTAGAAAAATTAGTCGTTCAGCAGCATCAGGAGCGTTACGTGCATCGGTAATTACATTTTTCGCAGAAATGAACAGCCGTTCACTTCGTACGCTTATTAGTGACGTGGTGAGATATTTGCGAGCAAGTACTAATAATTTCAGAAATCTTTCGCCAATTTGGCGCCACTAGTCAAGAAGGTTCGTGTTACGACTGACTCGTGGTTCCTTTGAATAGATGTCTTATTCTTTTTGACAATTTTGTCGGCTACTTTTGATAGGTGGAAGCATAGGCGTAAATCCAGATGGGACAGGGGGTACATGTACCCCTGACTTTTTGAAGGCCGGGGACAAAGTATCAATTGTAACCCCCCCCCACACACACACACACACTATTAGGGAACTATTAGGAACTCTTTGTAGGTTAACGGTATTCCAAAGTAATGAAAGGAATTATAATACATGAATAAATATTATTATTTATTATTATTTTTATATTTATATGCCATTGAGACTCATGACCAGTATGCGGTGTTTATTTTCGAGACGATTTCCGCGACGAGTATTTCAATTTCCGCGCGCGGTTATGGCCACCAGTCATGAGAATGGGCGTTTCAAGCAAGTTCTAAGAAACTAATAAGAAGGAATAATATTGCTTCTTATTAGTTTCAGTTGTTCTCATTAGGTAGTGCTCACGTGATCCACAACGATATTATCATTTCATTTTTGTTACGATATTTTAAATGCACTTACTAAAAATCCATTAATTCTGATATCCAAATGTACCCCCTTACCTTTTGATAGCGATTTGCGCCCATGGATGGAGGCACATCTGATTGTGAAGACGTAGCAACCTCATCGAAATAGCTCCATAAGTGAACCTTTGGCTTCTTTTTCGATGGTTCGGTTCTTGATCTTCTCGTGAAACAAAGGTAGTTACTTCATGCCACGAGTTATATTACGTGTAGGACTAGCCAGGGCCGTGGCCACGGTTTGCGGGGCTGGCGATTAATATTTGGCAGGGTTTTCTAATTGTTAATAACGCGTATTTACTTATATTCCCGTTCAGTTTCAATAAAAAAAATTAATATTAAAAATAAGAAAATTCAAGTCTATTTTAGCTATTTATTTTATCAATTAATAATACTCGTAATATAATCAATGTACAAAAATAACTAATCTTAAAATAACCATAAAATTCTCATAATATAAAATAAAATGCAATTCTTTTAGTCATATAGAAAAAATTTGGTATTATTATTATAGGAACAAGAATATTAGGTACACGTTACATTATACAATCACAAAAACTTGAACACAACACTCTCAAAACAACATAAAATAGAATTCTTTTTTTAGTGATATAAAGGAACAACAATATTAGGTACCTATAGTAGTGTTACAAACACTAAACTCTTTTTGCTTTTAGTGAAGAAAAGTAGGAAATGACATCAGAGGGGCCGTTCAAAAATTACGTAACGCTATTTTTTGCTAAAACTTGACACCCCCACCCCCTTGTAACGTTCCGTAACGCTAGACCAGATACCCACTAAGATGTTATGTAACTCCTAATAGGGGTGTCTGGTCTAGCGGCGTTCTTACGGAACGTTATAAGGGGGTGGGGGTGTCAAGTTTTAGCAAAACTAGCGTTACGTAATTTTTGAACGGCCCCAGAGTAGGATAAGCCTAGCCAAGTAGAGTCAGCCTAGAGATTCCGGAAATGGTCCAGAGTGGGTAGATTAAATTGAAATCCACAGTAGGATTCCTCACAAGAGTAGGCTAGGGCAGTCTACCGTAGCCATTTTAAACTATAAATTAATGCTGGGTCTTAGACCACAATGTAGGTCTAATCCAGTGGTTCCCAATCTTTTTTAGGCCAACGCCTCCTGTAGTGATTTTTGAAAACGGTCTTTTCTTCTACTCTTCGCTTTCTTTTCATTATTTGCCTTTTCTTACTATTATCACTCGTTTTCTCTGTCTTTATACGGACGCGGGTAGACCGCTTGAGCCGGTGGACACCATAAAAGTTTCGAACAAAGCAACGGGACCGGGGATAATTACACACTAATTTTTACTATTTACTAACTTTTTATTTATGCCGAAACAATTGAACAAACGGGATAAAGCGAGTGCAGACCCATCGTTAACCTTTAAACGCGGAGAGATACAATTAACTATTCTAAATTCACACTAACATATTACTAACAAACACCTAACGAGGACGCCCGCCCGAAGACTGAATTGCCAAAATTGGGCATTTCACTTTGTCTCGGCCCATTGCAGGTGTTGCCAATTAATATTTTATATTTTTAATTTCAAACAAAACATTATTAATTTCTTATTTACGTACAAACCATAATTACATTTCTTATTAAACATTATTATCATTATTATTAAACAAAACTAATACACGACACTCGCATCATCCCCTTGAAAATAAGTTTTCGCTAGGAAAACTTATTTATTTCATTTATTTTCTTTTAACAAATTTATTTCTTTATTCAACCAATTTATTTATTTTTCAGGTTTTTTTTTTCAACGTTAACAATTTCAAAGTTAGAACAGACAAGAAATCATTTCAATGACAAATTCCACACATTAGATATTTTGTATCATTTCATAAAAATCGAAAAAAAATTAAAATTTTCGCGTTTGCATAAAATAACATTTCATACTAATAATCAACTGTACAACCTGTAACAAGCTGTTATGTAAAAAATAAAGGATAATTTCCTTAAAACTGGTTACGACAAATTTCAAGTTCATAATCTATTCCAGCGATTTCTCATCAAAGATCGTTTTACATTCGAGAAATATTCAAGGCAGATAGAAATATTCTTCAGCACCTTATCACTGTATACCAAGCTGGGAGGAAGGTCGATCTTCACAAAGTTTTACAACATGAGCCTATGTAGAGCCTATGTAGGCCTATGTAGTGGCCTTTGTAGACACAAATGGTGATCTGCGGACAGGCAACCAAGGCACTTTTAGCTGATGTGTTGACACGTGGGGTTGAATGTCCACTAGAGGTTACTTCCTGCCTAGTGATTGATAGACAAGAATTTGTTGTGGCCATGGGGAAACCTTCAGGAGTCACAACATTTGGGGAATTAGGAGACATGTTTGTCAGATTTGTGCTTCGTATTGGAAGATCCTTTGACAGGATTGACATAACATTTGGTCAGTACCAAAAGCATTCCATAAAGGCTGGCACCAGAAAGAGACGCTCCAAGCATTCGCGTCCTATCAGAAGAGTTGTTGAAGAAGGAACTGTTCCCTTACCAAACAACTTGGTAGATTTTTGGCCCTTCCAGTAACCAAATCAGACCTAACTAGTTTCCTTTCACATCATCTTCTGGATAATGCACCAACAAACAAAACAGTTGTTGTCACTGGGGAATTCAGGAGGGAAAATAAAATGCGGACTTCCAATCCTTCCACTGATGTTCAACATCTTCAGGCACACCACGAAGAAGCAGACACTCGGATTCTTCTGCACTGCAGGCACACAGATGTAGTTGTTTCTGCACGTGACACTGATGTGCTGATCCTGTCGACATCACATTTTGATTAAATGGGATGCATCAAGTTATGGATGAAGGCAGGGACCTCCAAGAGACAAAAATACATCCCTGTACATGATATCTTTCAGAAGCCGTCCTTCATTCAACTTGTTTTGGAGACACTTCTCCCCTTCCATGCACTTACGGGCTTTGATACAGTATCCCACTTTGCTGAGCACAGCAAGAAGACTGCCTGGAAGATATTTAACACTGACATCACCTGCTGCAAGACCTTGGTAAAGGTGAGCTGAATGTACAGTGCTTACAAGAAGTCTCACGCCTCTGTCTCGTCCCAAGCTAGTCTGTTAGGTATAAAATGGGCGGTCCTTATGGCAGCAGAGGTGTGTTCGGATTGGTGCACATAATTGCTCTAACCCCATCAATGACGTCCACATTATCTTTGTGTTAATCACTCTATCTATTTATATATAGAGACATATTGTATATACAGAGATGGGCAGTAACGCGTTACATGTAACGACGTTACGTAACGAACGTTACAAAAGTAACGAGTAACGGTAACGCCTGAAAGATTTTCATATGTATCAATGTAATGGTAACGCTTTGCAAATTTTTTATCATTGTAACGGATTTTTTCGTTACTCGTTACATGTATAAAGCTTATAAACCCGAGGAAAAGTTGGTACACACGGAAATTACGAAAAAAACTTTCTATCAAAATTTAACTAACTCGCTTGAAACTGCTGTAAGGAAAATAGTAAGAATTTATAAATCAAAACGTGTATCTTCGCCGCGTACGCTCACTGCCCAACTGTAAAGACGTAATAATACTATAGTGCTTTGTGCTGACGTGTTCGGCTTCATAATCATAAATAATGTCGAGCTTCATATTCTATCATATGTATCATATGTAACTATTGAATCGTGTTTACAAACTAACAATAATAAATCGATACTTGAATTTGAATTTGATAACATTGCCATTCCATTCATGACGACTATTAAATGTAATTTACTATTCCGTGTTAGTGGCAACAACTAAATTTATATTTTCTAGGTCTCATCATCTTTCCCAAAAATCATTGGGGTGTAAATTATTGTGCAATATATCGTTCTTAAGAGAACAACATTTATATAGTCAATAATAGTAGCTATTAGAATTTATGTGGTATGGCTGCCATTTGTAAGTTTATCTGTAGTTTCAAAATACGTGTAAAGGCACACACAAATATCAAATGTAACTAGTTACTTGTAACGTCGTTACCTACATGTATCGAGTAACGGTAACGCTTTAAGGATTTTCAAAAGTAACGATGTAACGGTAACGGTGCCCATCACTGTGTATATACATATATATATAGAGTATGCAGGGGATAACGTGTCTCAGTCCCAGCTATAGTAGTTGTCTTACAATTAACAGTCCCAAGTGCAAGTTACGTTAACACCTCCATATAAACTACCCTGGACTAAAATAACATACGTGAAGCCCTTACCCAGAAACCATTTAAAAGGTGTGATTTAAAAGCTCTCTCTCTCTCTCTCTCTCTCTCTCTCTCTCTCTGATCACACCGCATCCCATCAGAGGTTTTCAGCAGGGACATCTGCAATGTATCCATATAACGTTAATAATAACCGAAACTCGGGGAAAATATACTCTCTGCCTTCCGCTCTATCCCTCTTAATACAAACTAATCTATCATATTTTGCAACTTTTTAACTCTGGTAGGATTCAATTCCATTCCTATAGTGTAAGAGATGCTTAAATTCATGTGTGTATTATGCCATATGATGTGCGTAATAAATAATCATTTTTAAATAGTTGGAGCGTTCAAGGTCATCTGTAATAATCTATAGACTACCCCTCAAGCCCACTCTCAACACTTAGATTCCCCTAAGACACAGGCGTCTTCAAGTAACATGAATGCGTAGAGATCTAAGGTGTTAGATTCCATATTATATAATTTATGTGCTAGGTTTAAGAACGCTGGCATTGAAGGATGGAAGGAAGGGACAGTAAAAGCGATAGTAGGTTTAATGAAGGAAGAGGAATGAGGATGGATCTTTTCTTGCAATGTCTACGCTCGTGGAGATGATAATATATGCATTGTTGAAACAAACTATGAGAAGGTAATAGTTTCAGGAAAAAAATAAAAACTGGCAACATCGAGGCTATCACATGTTTATGGGAATTGTCATATAATATGCTACCAATAAACTCCTATATACTACTATATACAGTATACTATATTACGTAATAATTACGATGAACAAATCAAATGCAAATTTCTCTGATTCACGGCCCACCAGTCTTGCTTTAGACTAATGACTTTCATAAGATGGAATAGGTTACCACTTAAAACAATGTTTAAACTATCTATTAGTGAGACGACCGTGACTTCCTCGAAATGCGAGCGCGTGAGAGGTTCACTGAGGAATTTGGTCATTAGATTCTTCACGTAGGATATGTATCACAAACAACAATATTGACAATTCCCAACAATTACTTAATATCAATAATTGCATTTGAGCAAATAATTTAGACCTGCGTCAAAATAACTTAGGTATCATGCCATGATTTGGGATATTTGCCGAATTAGTCGTTCTCTACAGTATAGTCTACAGTATATATTGAGACGGTATAATGTAATGCCCAGCTAATATTATGATGACTAGGATTGCTCCATAACCATCCCAACATCCCGAAACTTGCTCCATTCTGCTTCTTAATCATTTGTATTTTAAACACTAAAATGTAGCAGAAGTGACGTAATAATGGACGTCATTGATTGTGTTAGAGCAGTTATGTGCACCAATCCGAACACACCTCCGCTGCCATAAGGACCGCCCATTTTATACCTAACAGACTAGCTTGGGACGAGACAGAAGCGTGAGACTTCTTGTAAGCACTGTACATATCCTCAAGCATGCGGAAATTTTTTTTTTTTACAAAATGTACACTGTATCATGCCACTAGCTCCAATTCCTGGACATGTGAAGAGATAATTTCCTGTTCCTACACAAAAGGACGCACTTCACAGAGATGTACACGCAGAAAAGGAAAACTGTATTGCACAGGTGCCTGCAAGTGTAGAGATGGAAGCACCATCTGCAGAAGCAAGACAGACTAGAAAGAGGGTCAAGTTCCATAAACATAAAATTGTCTTTAATTAATTGTTTGTAATTGTCTCTGTTTAATTAGTCTTTAACATATTGCACTCCTATTATTCTCTATTCATTTCGTGCAGTTTTGTACAGTACATAAACTTCATTTTAATGTTTAAATAATTATGATAACATGTTTAAGAACTCAATGGAAAAATAAACTTAATATCTTAACTGTATATGTACTCCTTTTGTTGTGTTTTTACTTCAGATAACCTTGTTTATAATGTTTTAGGTATTACCAATGGAATTACCCCCTTTAAAATATGTCCACTGAGTTCCTTGGTATGGAAAATGTGGGTACAGACCCAAAGATCGCCTTTTTATCATCACACATTACCAAGATATGGACGTTTTAGGATTCCAGGGGGCGACCATTTTGTTTTTCGGCAATCTGAGGCTTTAAACAATAAAAAACTCCAGCTTGGTAAACTAAATATTTGAATTCAACACTCCAAATTCTTTAGAAAAAGTTGTTTACCCGTTTTTCTTTAAAAATGCCTACAACATTACACTCTTGTGAAAATGGGTCTAGTCTATATATAATAAATCAGTAATTCAATAAATGTGACACTGAATTAAATAATAAAATAACTAATATTAATTTTAAAATATTTTATATAATTAATGGAATTATAAACAGAAACACAATTAAAAAGGCAAAATATATCATTATATTTTTAAATTAATTGTCAAACACACTTTTTTTTTAATTCCATCATTACTATATATATATTAGGCCGGGTCGAAATTCTATATTGAAAAGGTACATATTGTGAGGGGTTTGAATGGAACACAGGAACCCCTTCATAAATTATTTTCGCTGTTTAAAGCCTCCTACCCCTGGCACAATTTTTCACTTTTTTACCTATACTGAAGAATATTCCATTTATACGAGACTTACTCTACATTCAGGTTTTATGATGACATGTCTTTTTTAACATATAATATTTTATTTAATAATGTACAGTATTAGGAAAATTAATTAAGTACAACAATATATTCAGAAGAAAAATTAGAGGCATAATAAATGTGCTAAAATTCAATTCACCTTTTCATTTTTCCTTATCACATCAAAAGGGAAGAAATTTTCAATATTATTAGGAAATTTTATTTCATATGTTTCTTACTCATTCCATTGGGCCTTCCATTCAAACTTATGCAGTTCTCGCCTTGATTCTAATGAGTTTAAGATAAACTTTTGACGGTTGTCATATCCTATTCTTTCCTGACATGCCTTTGTTACTAGGTTCACTGCCCTTTCCACACTTTGACTGTGGCATGGAAAAGAAGCTATCTCCAGTGGCTTACATCGAGCCTGTAGTAGTTCATCGTCGCTAAAATTGTTTAGCAGCGGTGGAAAAGTAATGATCTCTTTTTGCCAATCGATCATCTCGGTGTAGTCAGTAGATTGGAAATTGAGGGTTCGAGGCAACTCAAAGTTTCTGGTACCTCAAAATCCTGTTCTTGAAAGGATGATTTTTTGAATATCTTGCTCCCCAATTTTTAGTCTTTTGTCAGATACCATTGATGAGTATATTTTCTGGGTGGGCAAAGTAGGCGTTATTCTTTAATACTGGTTCTATGATTGATCTATGTTGTTCATCTAAATTTCGAAGCAAGCACATTAAATGCCAAAGTTATATGCACCATCGGTTGCATTAGGATGAGATTTTATCCAAAACCACCCTGGAGCATAGAACTGCATAATAATCTTGACTATATCTTGAAGGTTTTTATCGGGATTTGGCGTTGAGATATATAATCGAAGGACCCTATTGGCTAGAGTTAGCCAGCGAGCATGGTGAAGGGTACCTGGGGATCGAATGGACAGATCTTGAGAAGTGTCTCCAGTTTGCACTGCCAAACACATATCAGAGATATCTTTGATCACTGCTTACCCGGTAGGGTGGATCACTTTTCACTTTTTTTTTTAAATTATAGCTGATCAAAGTTTTTCCCATGAGTTGGTTCAGTGGAAGTACACTGACACCATTTTTACCAAAATCGATCAATATTTAGGGGTCGCGCATCGACCTTGAAAATTTCAATTTTGGAAATTTGGCCAAATTGACAATTTTTTACTGAATAAAGATAAATCATCAAATGACAATATTTTCTGAATCCTCTCAGTGAAAGAAATCCTCTCAGATACTTACCAAGTTGATCGGAGAAGTGGTTTAGAAGTTACACTCACCTAGAAATAACATTAAAATTTAAAATACCGTATTTGTCCCCCGTTATGGACGTAATCATAGCATCAGTAGCTGGCGCATCCTAAAATCCCAATTACACACACACGCTATGTCTATGACCAATATTTTTACTAATCACAGTTTGCTTTTTACAGATCAACTGTGTCAATTGATTCTTGTTTGATAAGTCTAGACTTTAGTACAATGGATAAACTGTTAACAACCAGGAGTGGGAAGACTCTGAAAGTTACTTATTCTGGAAAAGAGAAAGCAGCAACAACAGCACCACCTTCTCTAAGGTCAGCCACGGACGTCTTCTTAATTGGTCAGCCATCTTCCTCGATCGGTGGTGCCAAATTGCCAACCACCCATCAAGTTCTCCAGTACTTCTTCTATGCCAAGCAGGAAACTACTGACAGGAAGGCCGCCGTAAAAGACACGGTGGCCAATGTTCTGGCATTTTAGAACATGGCACGTATAACGACGATCACGAGGCGTAACTGCGAAAGAAAACTGGAGTTACTGTGGGAAGAGTGGTGCTCGCTGCAGAAGAGCAAGATGAGAGACAGTGACGCGGGAAAAGGCAGGGAGAAGTTTTCAGAAAATCTGAACAAGCTCTAGGACATCGGAGCTCCCGATGCTATTGAAGAGATACAGAAAAGTCGACTGCTCTCACAACAAACAAGAAGATATTAAATTTTATGAGGATCAACGGGGCCTGCGCCAGGCAACAATGAGTGGGAATGATAAAGTGTTCGTTGTCAAGAGAAAACGGCAACTCTCAAGACAACAATCTCGTGATGAGCCAGGCACCTCAAAAACGAAATTAGGAACCGAAGCTGAGAGCGACGATGAATCTATAGAAAGCAGACATCGAGCAACTCCGAATCACAGCTAGAACCACCATACCGACAGCCGAGAGAATCAACTGTATCAATCAGCCTTCCTCACCGCATCCTCAATGCACCGGCTGTTATTGAAGTGGCTGATCGCTTCCGGATGTCCAATAATCAGGTGTGTGTGTATCAGTAATGATCTTTCCTTGACAAAGATATAATAGACGTAACGACGGAAAATTTAGTGATTATTTTGTCACATAAAAACCATACGCATCCTTGTCAATTTCCTTTCAATTTCGCACATAGGTGGCAAGTGTCGTGGCGGCAGTCCTACGTTCGGCAGATCCGCCCGCAGACCTGGACAAATTCAATCTCGAAGGACACGTCTCGCCGTGGAAGAGTGGCACATCGTTGTGAAGTGTCGACAGCTGTGCAGAAATCCTTCGTATCTCCGAGGCATGCTGTCGTCCACTGGGACGGTAAAGTAATCAAGGTCAGTTTTGCCCTCACCGTGGACGACAGTGAATTAACATGTTCCAGTGACGACAGTGGATTGACATATTCCAGTGGACGATAATGGATTGGCATGTATGACATACGTTTCAGGACTCTCTTGGATCATTGGAGCACCGCCAGGCGATTCTCATCTCCGGAGCTCCCCAATGCACAGAAGGAAAGTTGCTGGCCGTTCCGACTGTTGCTGACGGCACCGGTCTGTCCCAGGCCCAGGCGACCTTTCGTGCTCTCAAAGACTGGGGATGCGAGAACAACGTGATTGGACTGTGCTTCGACACAACTTCCTCCAATACGGGGAGGGTGCAGGGTGCGGTGGTCCGGCTGGAGAACATGCTTGGTAAACCGCTCTTCCAGCTGGGCTGTCGCCATCACGTTATGGAGCTCATCGTGGGGGCAGTGGTCATCACCGCGTTTGGAAGAACCACAGCACCAACTGAACCTTTGTTCCAGTATCTGAGGAGAAGGTGAATTTCAAGTCTAAGGCGCATTTGTTTTCTCCAATGATTTTTTGCCTTCAGAGCAATTGAGATATCAGCGTCCTTCTACTAATGATGTTAATAGCAGTCGAAAAGGGAAACTTCAGTCGTTTTCATGCAATATTTTCATAACTCCCCTTTCAGGTGGGACAAGCTCGACCTCTCGACTTATCGCGAGCTGGAGATCGAGCATTTGGCGGAGGTGACGTGGCTGATGGAGCTCCGAGATGAGGCAGTCAAGTTCCTCGGCACCGCTTCTGGTCTTGTCAGAGAAGACTACCGAGAAGTGGCGGAGATTACACTCCTGATACTCGGGGCCCAGCCACGTCGTGGCACACACTTCATGCGCCCAGGAGCCTACCATCATGCGAGGTGGATGGCCAAGGTTGGTATTTTGAATTAGAAGTTAAATATTGTATTGCCTTCTGCAAACAGCCATTTGAAGTCCCTACCAGAAAAAAATAGATAAATAATTTACCATTAAACAAACTTATATGGAGTGGTATCGGTATTTATACATCACAGTGCGTATTCGTTTCAGATCATCTACTACACGAAGCTCCTGATGTTCAGCGGTCAGCTGGAGTTCGACGACGAGCTGGTACAGAAACTTCAGAGAGTGGTACTATTTACTGCACTCCTCTACGCACCTGCCTGGCTGGCGGCTCCTGTCGCAGCTGATGCCCCGTGAATGACCTTGTGTTGTACCAGCGTCTTCTGCAGTACAGGGCTGTGGATCGCGAGATTGCAGAGGCTTCACTGGCAGTGATCAGGTGGCACTTGTGGTATCTGAGGCCTCAGACCGTCGTTTTCGCCCTCTGCAGTGACAAAGTGGAAGACACTGTGAAGCACGAGATGGCAAAGAAGCTGTGCCGCCTCGCTGTGCCCGAGGACTTCACGTATGACAACGTCTCGGTTGATGACACGACGCGCCTTCCGGACCTGATCGATGAGTCATCGTGGTTCGTGTTCACAG
The DNA here is from genome assembly GCA_023014485.1 of Bathynomus jamesi. NCBI lineage: Eukaryota > Metazoa > Arthropoda > Malacostraca > Isopoda > Cirolanidae > Bathynomus > Bathynomus jamesi. Next base: position 983,252 of record JAJOZX010000034.1, on the reverse strand, counting down.
GCCTGCAGGTGTGCGCGTCTACGTGGCTCACTCTGCCGGTGAATAAGTGGGATCAAGATAAGAACTACTGTGATCTGAAGAATGTCATCTCACATCTGAAAGTTACCAACGACGTGGCAGAGAGAGGGATAAAACTGATAGAAGATTACGCGAACACTGTCACAAAAGACGAGTCACAGCTGCAGGGTCTTCTTCAGCTCGTGGAAAAGAGCCGGAAAGAACTCGGTGACTTCAAGAAGTCGTCACTTGCCAAGATGACGTAGCGCAAAGGGAAAGGGAGTTAGCAGAGAGAGTACATGGCGCACGCCTTAAGATGACGTGTGTTCTAACCACGATTCATACAGTTTTTAACCTAGTTAGGGGCACCGGAGTAAGTGCCTTTAGTGATATCGGTAAACCGTTTTAATACAAAATACATTTGATCTTTCCTTATTCGTTTTATCTTATCCTAAAAAGCAGACAATGGCAGACAGCATATGGAGTACGGGGACAAATACGGTATTTTAAATTTTAATGCTATCTCAAGGTGAGTATAACTTCTAAACCACTTGTCCTATCAACTTGGTAAGTATCTGAGAGGATTTCTTTCACTGAGAGGATTCAGAAAATATGGTCATTTGATGATTTATCTATTCAGTAACAAATTGTCAATTTGGCCAAATTTCCAAAATTGAAATTTTCAAGGTCGATGCGCGACCCCTAAATATTGATCGATTTTGATAAAAATGGTGTCAGTGTACTTCCACTGAACCAAATCATGGGAAAAACCTTGACCAGCTATAATTTTTTGAAAAAAGTAAAAAGTGATCCACCCTATAATGTACATTGCCTCTTATCTGCATCTGTATTAATTTGCCTCTTTTCAAGGGATCAACTGTAAATATCTCAGAGGATTCGTGCTCAAGCAAATCCTTATAAAGGAACTGTGTGTCAAATTTTGCCCCGTTATGGGCGAGAATGTACAGTCATTTTTTTTAACTTGTCCGCCAACTTGACAATATAGAACACAAAGAGCTTTACAGGGCTATCGTGGGCATTCGTTTTGAAAACGTTTTTCCGTTTACCACATTTGTGGCACTCATCACACTCGATGTCCATACACTCATCACAGATAGTCTGACTCACAAGTAAATGTGGAATTACCTCTTTGGTTTCAGCGTTCGTGTATGTTTCTATATCGTAGTATACAGTTATACAAGGGTTGTTTTTAGGCTTGGCATCTTTCATATAACACACATGTTTTACTCCGTCCGCCTTATATTCCTCCTGGCATGTAGAACAGTGAATTTCATCACATTTATGCCTAAATTTTCCCCAATTATCCATCATGTGAAACATACCACATTCACAGATTCTCATTTTCCTGCACGTGCCAATTGATTTATGGAGTTCAAAACATCTATTATTGAAAAATGTGCGTCTACACACATCACACTCTCTCTTCTCAGCTTCAACTACACGGTTTTCACATTTGGTGCTTTTACACTGTTCACATACCATGTGACATTCTTTACAATGTTTCACTATATCATCCGCAAACTCGAGACACCCCTTACACAAGTCATGATGTCGCCCATATTTTCGACTTTTGTCATAACTCGCGTAAAGCCACCTTATATTACGGATGGGGAGATATGTTGTCCCTGACAATCCTAAAATAAGTAGGGGTCTTGTACGATCTCTCACACAGCTTTTAAAAACATACACAGTTCTACGACGATCATCCAGTCCAAATACAACTATACGAACATTCATTTCCTGCTCTACCCTTCTCAGCTCTTCAGGCCCAATAGCACAGTCAAACTCAAGTTCACAGTCTACAGCTAGTTTACGGGCACGCTCTACTACCGTAGGCAACCAAATTTTTGTGGCCTGTGTATTTAGTACAGTAAACATACGAGCTAAGACTACTGCTATAAAGCCGCAACCACGATCGACGTTTATATGCTTTCGGTAAATAATCGGAGAATTGAAGTTAAGAGTATACGGTATGGCACTATGTCCCGCAACACGGAATACACGGTCAATATTTATCGTGAAGGTGTCCATATTGAAGGCTATACTACTTTGTGAAGCCTGCATTATACGTCCTAATATATACTCTACATCTTCAGCTGTCAGACGCCTGAATGGCACTACTACCCAATAATCATCTACATCACCGTTATCTGACCCGAATCCGAAGGACAGCCTCGTCCTGACTTCACGCTCGTCACGGTTCTGAAGGGCAAACGCCACAACACGCTTTACCACGCGCCATAGTCCGTGTTCAATACCACTGCTATACATGGATCTAGGATCAACCCTGACTATAAACCGATTTCTAGTCAAGGCCGGGGTGGGAGTTGCGGTGCGCACCAACTCGAATGTTATGTCATCCCCAACAGAACGGGGAGCTGCTGTGGAGGTTGTATCAGGCGCTATATTTGAGGGAGTTACTATTGTGAGGCTTGTGTCGTAAGACGTAGAGGGTTGGGGCTCTATTACTTTAGCCTCAACAGAACGGGGAGCTGCTGTGGAGGATAAATAAGGGGATATATTGGCGGAAGGTGCTGTTGGGGGGCTTGTTGCGTAAGACGTTTGGGGTTGGGGCTCTATTACTGGTGTTCTGGCACCCCTGACGCGCTTTACACCTGACGTGGGGACTCTTCATCATACCTCCGCTTTGAACGTGCTACCGGTGTCGCTGGTGGGGGTTCGTCGGCGGGGGAGGATTCTATGATCACAACTACACTGTCGTCGGGGTCATCCGTAATGTCGATGATGGGGTGCTGTACTTCATCGTCATTCACGGTTCTGTGGGAGAAGAGAAAAACAAGACTGTAGAATATAAGGAACAGCACTCAATATTTGTAATATTTTGTAAATGATCCACTTAGGAGTGTGACGTGTTAGAAATGGACTCTGTAGAAAAATTCAGATTCACGAGCCCATCCACATGTATTATATCTGGACCTACAGGATGTGGTAAAACTGTGTTTATGCTTAAAATCATTAAAGAAAAGGGAGAGATGTTCTCAAAATTTGTGCATAAAGTTATATGGTGCTATTCGACGTATCAATCAGTGTTCAACGAGTACCAAGATGATATTTTGCTCCACAAAGGTGTATATGACGTTAATTCGTTAAAGAGAAATGAACATACAGTCATTGTAATTGACGATCTCATGTTGGAGATGGATAAAACGTTTGCCGAGACATTTACAGTATTTTCCCACCATCTTAACATAAGCGTGTTCTTCATCAATCAGAATCTATTTTTCAAAAATAGATACATGCGCGATATGTCGTTAAATACACAATATCTAGTCTTATTCGCACAACGTAGAGATGTATCACAAATTGGGGTATTAGCCAATCAAATGTTCCCGAATCAGCGTAAGGAGTTTTTGGAAGTTTATAAAGAAGCTACAAGCACGCGTTACGGATATTTGCTTTGCGACCTTCATCCGCGAAACACGTTTTGGGTGCTTCTAAGAACGAATATATTTCCAAACGAGCCTGAAACGGTGTATATTCCAGAATGACAAAGAGACTAAAGAAATACCGTGAATTAATAAAAATCTATCATCGACTGCTCCCGGCAATGCAGCAGATGTTTATTAAAAATATCGACTCCGACTTTTTAAAATGCATCTGTGAAATCTGTCTTAACGTTATAAATTGCAATGTATCAATGAAACCACCTCAGAAGGCTCGCCTACGCCGTTACAAGAACATAATACGCGCACTCGCTCGTAAAAGTCAGACTATAACGAAGAAAAAACGAATTATTGTACAAACAGGAGGGTCATTTCTCCCCATCTTATTTTCAGCTTTGGGTCCTTTACTGACTAGATTAATATAATGAAGAAAGTGGTAGTGATTCCACACGAGGTGTACGCTTCACTGCAAAGGAATCCAGACACGGATCTAGATCCCCGTAAAAGCAGACTTAAAAGAATGGAAAGCGAATTGCTAGCCCTATTAAACAGTGAAAAAACAGCTGATGAGAAAAGAATCTTATACCAAGAAGCTCTGCAGAAATTTCTTCACGAGTACGAAAATTATAAGAACCCGACAGATATTCCTGTGGTTATTAGGCACAGCACAGGGAACGATGGACATGATGACATTGGACCTGTACCCGACGATACAGCTGACCAACCAAAGATTAAGGGGTCGGCCACACAACATATCGAGCATGTTTAAAAAGCACCCTCCCACATACATTGAGGAATAAAGGTTTAAGTCTTTATAATCTATTGAATGAGGACCCAGCCATACAATGGATCGATACAGGTGAGATCATTGTGGAAGGATCAAAAGTACAGGGGTCGAATATCGTAGACATCGTCCATGATCTGATGAGAAAGTGGGATAGGCCTTCACCATCAGGATGGAAGCATATTAAAGCAAGACTACAGCAAATAAATGTCCCCAAAACGTTGATAGGAAATCTGAACAGGTTAAAAGACTTCGAACATGCAACTCACGTGACACAGTTGAAGACGCCGTCACCCCCGGCGGTAACATCTTTTGTAGTAATGCTTAGTTAAGAATATAAATTTCTGTTTTGTTTAATTAAGATAATGTTTAATGTAAATCATTTACTAATAATTATGAGATTACGAGAAAGCATGTTTGTTAGATTGTAAATTGTTTAAAATGGGTAAAGTTGGTAGTCCTGGACAGAGGAACCCAAAAGAGCGGACTACCCTCAAAACGGAGTCAGTCTTGAGGCAGGCGCGTTACGCGTAAGGTTGACGAAATGTAACGTAAATTAATTAGTGTGTGTCCCTCTCCGACCTAAATTATTATAATAGAAATTTCATACTCGCATACCCCTAACTTAACTAAACCATTTTCGAATAATAAAGTGTTAACAAGCGTTGAAAAAGAGTGTTAATGAACCCCCCTTCCCCCTTGCATTAGGCTAACGGTTTTCTGCTAGCTCGGCTACCTACCACGCGTTATAAAGTATTGTGGAAATGAGTAAAGAGAAATGCAATAGAGAGCAGAAATTAGAGTAAATAATGAAGTATAATAAATAATAAAACGTATTCACTACATCTGGTGGCGAGCGGTGGTCTTACATCATATTTTGTGAGGCTTACCCACGTGATTAGTATTTGATTAAAATTCTTCAAACCCGGTAATAACCAATAGCGTTAATGAATATTTTATTTCGATTATTAAAATATCTAAATGCAAAGTTGATCCCGTTTGCAGGCAAATTTCGATTTCCATTCCTTAAAATTTCATTGTAAATATAAATTCAAGATGGCGCATCGCCTTCGCATCCTGATAGCGTCCCTGACAAACTTCGCGCCTAAAAATTTAATGTTTTTTTTCTTTCTTTTCGTGAGAGTTCGTTGGATTCTGAAATGTTCGTTTGTTCATTCTGAAATGTTCTTGTTCCATCGGTTCCGTTACTTTTCGCAGTCTAGTGACTCAAAAACTTATTTTAGTCGTTAGAGTCAGTAGAAAAACTTGTCCGACTGAATAGTGCGAGTCATTATTACGTTAAATTTCGTTCATTTGGGTTGGAGAAGGCATAGTTTTGAAAATTATCGTGCTGCCTGAAGACTCAATTTTTCTTTTTTTTTCGTCTCTTCCACTGTATGCCTGTTTCAGCTTACCTTTTTACTTTTTGTTTAAAATTTGAATTAGTAGTAATTGTGATATAATAATAGCGATTAATATAGAAAAAATTTGTACGTAAGTCAATTGTTAGTTTAAATACAGTATGATACACATTTTATATGGTCCTTTCAAAATGTTTTAGCGAAAATTTGTACCGATTCAAAAACATTTCATGAACATGAGAAATTTTCTGGGTTTCATTAGCAGATTTTTGATTATATTTCGATTGCCTGTATATAATAATAGGATTATTTTGTTTATATAGATTTACGGGCTTTTTGCTTCGCTCGCTTCGCGCTATATAGGTTAAGTTACAGTTAATTGACAGTCGAAAGGTAATCTTAAACATATTAAATTTGTCAGATTATAAGTCGCCGTATAGGATTGTGTAAAATTTCAAAATAAGCAGAATTCGTTTAACTGAAATAGAGAAATTGTGTTGTGAAATTTTCTATAAGTTTTTTTGGATTTTTTTTATATACTCATTAATTATATACTTACTTATTAACTTATACGTATTTATTAGTTATATATATAATTATATATATTTATATACTCATAAACTTTGGTAGGTAAGCTGATTATCTATTTTTTTCTCCTCTGTTCCTTTCGTTCATTTCACGACAATTCCGACATATTTGGTAAAATGGCTATTGTATTGTAAAGAGATTTCTTGTAGGCCTATCGTAAAATATTGTTCGGAGATTAACCGTTATTACGGTATGTCTATTGAGTAGTAAATTCTTAGTTATTTAACAAAATTTTAATTGGTTTAACATAAATAATCATAGGATTTTTCTTTAATAAGCACAAATGTTATGCATAAAATTCTAAATTGTTCTTTCCGCGCATAACATTGAATTTATTAATTATAGGCCTAAAAGTGCGCAGTAAATTTTATTTTTATTTTGGGCCTATGTGAGTTACGGTACACATATTTTACTAAATCTGGATATTATAATTTTTTTTGAATTACAGAAATTTGTGTAGAAATTCTTTTCATATATTTTCTTTACGTTTTATAAATTCATTCAATAATCAATTTTATTTGTACAGGTAGGCCGATTTTTATTTTTTTTCCAGTTCAATGACAATGGTAAAATTTTTAGTTCAAATTTAGATTGTATTCTAAAAAGGATGTTTTAATTTGATATTTTAATTTGGGTATTAGAAATGAAAAATGTCTTTTTTTTAGTTCGAGCGTTTGCATGGAAAAATTACGAAATTATGTTAGGATATAATGCAAGTTCATTCGGTTAGGGATATTTGTATAGAGGTTCGCTTACAAACAAAGCGACCGCTCTTAATTATGCAAGTGTTGTTTTTGTTTACAGTGGATTGCGTGTATTTTTGAGTGCATATGATCTATTCTTATTTAGTATAACTATGCAAATTTGTAGTTTCACTTGGAAACGATAAATTACTGAGATTTTTGTGATTTGCAAACCATACTGGGGTTTCTGTTGAAGGAGAGAGTTGTATCTCAGATGTAATTTGCTAATTGCGAGTTCAATTCGTATGAAATTTGACGTTTCAAGTTGGAATTACTGTATTAAAATGATTTTTGGTAGTAATATTTAAATTTTTTTTACTTTTTAATAACTGTTTAGAAAATTATTATTGTTTAAACCTTCAGTCGGAGTTAACTAATGCATTTGAAACATTGACTCAAGTGTACACTCGGAAATGGAGCCTTCTAGATAGCCAGTAACGTTTTTGTGGCGTCTTTGTGTGCTCCTCCTCAAAGCAAGAGGGTTCATGATTGTCAGAGAATGGATGACATGAAGTTTCTGGGGTTCATTTTTGTCTTTTGTATTTAGAGGTATTGAGGTGATTTCTGACGATAGTTTGAACAATAATATTCTTAAATTATACTAACAGTTACTATGTATGGGCGCTTTTATATTTATACTGTACAATTTTGTTTAGCGTTTTATGACTTTTTTTATCTTCTCTGCTGTAACTGCCATAAGTGACCTTATTGGTAGCTAGATTTGATTAAATTTTTGCGAAATTTTGAGATGTGTAATTTTTTTTCTTTCCGTGAATTTGGCCAGAGCAAATGTGTAGTTAGTATTTCGAAGTGAACTGTCGAGAAAATTCGATAAATTAAATATGAAATGATAAGCAGTACAGAAACACGTTTCGAATAAACTTTTTTTTTCAAAATTTCAAAGGCTCGGTTTGGGAGTCAACCAAGTTGAATCCGAGTTCCATCAAGTGAGTTTAGTCGACCGGATAGGTGATCGATCACCAGATGAGAGAGAGAGAAAAAACTGCGCAGGGACTTGGCGCAGGATGGTTTCGGAAGAGAAGAGAAGAGAGAGGAACCGAATGCGCATGGACTTGGCGCAGGACAGTTTCGGAAGAGAAGAGAAATTTACGTGTGCAGGGTCTTGGCACACGAAAGTTTCGATCGAAGATGGTCTACTGGTATTTTTCGGGCAGTAGCTGGTCACGCTGCTCGAATGCTTCGCTAAATATGTGTCGCAGCACGCGGTAGACAAGCCACGCGAGCTTGAACGGGTGCCTACGACTGTACTGTCCATACAGACATACAGTAGGTTCGTTGGGAAACGGCCTACGGCGGAGTCATCGTTTGATTGTTGCCAGTAGAAGAGTCTTTCAGCTGGACGTAGGAAGAGCAGCGTTCACCGACAAAAGTGGAGATGAGACAAGGCGAGTTTCTTCATCGACTTCTAGAATTGCAAATTCCGTCCAATTCCAGCGCGTGGTCCCGCTTTCAGATATCTCCCCCCCTGATCCTTTTAGAATTGGACGTCTCTTGTTTTTTTTTTCGCCATTGGAGAGAGAGCGGAACCATTATAGCGTGCTGCCCTGTTGCATGTTGATTGATGCAATCCCTTGCATTCTAGCGAAGTGAGCAGGAGAGCTGCAATTGAAAAGTGTCATCTAAACAACGTCCAGCAAATTGATGTACTGATTATTATGTAATGAAATTATAAGTGAAAGGGTGCGATTATTGCCCATATTTGTGTTTTTTCGTGAAATAGTATGTGCGCTCTTGGTCAGTATTTTATGTAAACTTTTTCTTATTTTTTTCTATGTTGCCCTGATAGTAACTGTATAACTATACAAATAATTGTTTCAAATGTAAAGCGATCGTTGATGAAATCGCGGGAATAGATTGTGAACTTGAGATTTGTGTAGCCACTGTAAGAAAATTTTCGTTTTTTTTTTTGGCATGTATAGATTAGTTACAGGTTGTAATTTAATTATTAGAGTGAAATGTTATTTTATGCAAATGTGAAAATTATAAAGTTTTCGGTTTTTTAATATGATACAAAATATGTGTGGAATTTGTCATTCTATTATTTCTTGTCTAAACTTTGAATTGTTAAAGAAAAAAAAAAAAAAAAAAAAATTGCAAAATATATAAATTTGTTGAATAAATTATTGAAATTGTTAAACGATATTAATAAGTTTTCTAATGAAAAACTTATTTTCAAGGGGGTGATGCGAGTGTAGTAATGCCTAGTTAAGAATATTAATTTTGTTTAATTAAGATAATGTTTAATGTAAATCATTTACTAATAATTATGAATTACGAAAAAGTATGTTTGTTAGATTTAAATTGTTTAAAATGGTTAGAGTTGGCAATCCTGAACAGAGGCCCACAGAGCAGACTACCCCCACAAGGGAGTCAGTCTTCTAGGCAACGCGTTACGCGTAAGGTTGGCGTCATGTAACGTAAAGTTTAATTAATTGTTTGTGTTCCTCTCCGACATAAAATGTTATCGTAAAATTCCGTACTCGCACCCCCCTAAATTACTTAAACCATTTTCGGAGTTAAATAAATAATAAAAAGTGTTAAAAGAGTGTTAATAAACTCCCCCTTTGTTTTGTAACGACTTTCATAGTCTTGGCTCGGCGTGGCTACCATGAATATAATTGTAAAGTAGTGTTGAAATGAGTAGAGAAAGCAAGTGATAAATGAAATAAAGAGCCGATAGAGTAGTAAATAAAAAAGAGAAAGTAAAATAATAAAGGGTGATCACTATAATATATATATATATATATAAGGAATGACAAAATTAAATAGACAGTTAATATGATTCTTTATATATATATACGTGATATATATATATATATATATATATATATATATATATATATATATATATATATATATATAATATAATATATAAGGTAAGGAGAAAGTTGTCTAATTGTGTGTGTGTGTGTTTCGTCTGAACTATTATTTTGACGATTGTACGTTCCGTATTATATTATTTTTTGTGCAGTAGAAGGCAAATTCTATTTATTTACAATAATTAATAAACATATTGAATTTTTTATTGTCAATTTTGGTTTCAGAAAGTACGTTTGCTTTGGTAACGAATTAAAATAAATGGTGGTGTTTAGCAACTCACCCTAATAATGTATCCCTGTACAAAATAAAAAAAAATGGTATCTGGCAACTCAACCCTCCTCTATATAAGGCCCGCCTCGCTTCAGAGCGGCCAGTTTGATGATGACTGCGGCTGAATAAAGAGCTCTCTCCTTCCTTCTTAGGTTAAGACTTGGGTTATGTTTTCCTTTGTGAGGTTAGGACATCCCACCTTGTCCCCCCAAAGCCCTCCTGCTTCTATCCTTTTTCTTTCTCTCTTAGGTTAAGGCAACCCTTTTGGGGGGAGCTCATCCTTCTTTCTCCCCCCGAAGCTCCCTCCCCTCTACCCCCTCCCCCTTCAATGCATACCCCTCCCCCCTTCAATGCATACCCCTTCCCCTTCATTGCATACCCCTCCCCTTTGCAACATACCCCCCACCCACCCCATTTGCATATGGCGCTTTTATATTTATACTGTACAATTTTGTTTAACGTTTTATGACTTTTTTTTATCTTCTCTGCTGTAACTGCCATAAGTGACGTTATTGGTAGCTAGATTTGATTAAATTTTTGCGAAATTTTGAGGTGTGTAATTTTTTTTCTTTCCGTGAATTTGGCCAGAGCAAATGTGTAGTTAGTATTTCGAAGTGAACTGTCGAGAAAATTCGATAAATTAAATATGAAAGGATAAGCAGTACAGAAACACGTTTCGAATAAACTTTTTTTTTCAAAATTTCAAAAGGCTCGGTTTGGAAGCAACCAAGTTGAATCCGAGTTCCATCCAGTGAGTTTAGTCGACCGGATAGGTGATCGATCACCGATGATGAGAGAGAAGAGAAACCAACTGCGCAGGGACTTGGCGCAGGATGGTTTCGGAAGAGAAGAGATAGAAGAGAGGAACCGACTGCGCAGGGACTTGGCGCAGGACAGTTTCTGAAGAGAAGAGAAATTTACGTGTGCAGGGTCTTGGCACACGAAAGTTTCGATCGAAGATGGTCTACTGGTATTTTTCGGGCAGTAGCTGGTCACGCTGCTCGAATGCTTCGCTAAATATGTGTCGTAGCACGCGGTAGACAAGCCACGCGAGCTTGAACGGGTGTTTACGACTGTACTGTCCATACAGACATACAGTAGGTTCGTTGGGAAACGGCCTACGGCGGAGTGATCGTTTGATTGTTGCAAGTAGAAGAGTCTTTCAGCTGGACGTAGGAAGAGCAGCGTTCACCGACAAAAGTGGAGATGAGACAAGGCGAGTTTCTTCATCGGCTTCTAGAATTGCAAATTTCGTCCAATTCCAGCGCGTGGTCCCGCTTTCAGTATATCTCCCCCCCTGATCCTTTTAGAATTGGACGTCTCTTGTTTTTTTTTCGCCATTGGAGAGAGAGCGGAACCATTATAGCGTGCTGCCCTGTTGCATGTTGATTGATGCAATCCCTTGCATTCTAGCGAAGTGAGCAGGAGAGCTGCAATTGAAAATTATCTAAACAACGTCCAGCAAATTAATGTACTGATTATTATGTAATGAAATTATAAGTGAAAGGGTGCGATTATTGCCCATATTTGTTGTATTTTTCGTGAAGTAGTATGTGCGCTCTTGGTCAGTATTTTATGTAAACTTTTTCTTAGTTTTTCTATGTCGCCCTGATAGTAACTGTATAACTATACAATAATTGTTTCAAATGTAAAGCGATCTTTGATGAGAAATCGCTGGAATAGATTGTGAACTTGAGATTTGTGTAGCCACTGTAAGAAAATTTTCCGTTTTTTTTTTTTGGCATGTATAGATTAGTTACAGGTTGTAATTTAATTATTAGTGTGAAATGTTATTTTATGCAAATGTGAAAATTATAAAGTTTTCGGTTTTAATATGATACAAAATATATGTGTGGAATTTGTCATTCTAATTATTTCTTGTCTATCAACTTTGAAATTGTTAAAGAAAAAAAAAAAAAAAAAAAAAATTGCAAAATATATAAATTTGTTGAATAAATTTATTAAAATTGTTAAACGATATTAATACGTTTTCCTAATTAAAAACTTATTTTCAAGGGGGTGATGCGAGTGTAGTAATGCCTAGTTAAGAATATGAATTTTTGTTTAATTAAGATAATGTTTAATGTAAATCATTTACTAATAATTATGGAATTACGAAAAAGTATGTTTGTTAGATTTAAATTGTTTAAAATGGTTAGAGTTGGCAATCCTGAACAGAGGCCCACAGAGCAGACTACCCCCACAAGGGAGTCAGTCTTCTAGGCAACGCGTTACGCGTAAGGTTGGCGTCATGTAACGTAAAGTTTAATTAATTGTTTGTGTTCCTCTCCGACGTAAAATGTTATCGTAAAATTCCGTACTCGCACCCCCCTAAATTACTTAAACCATTTTCGGAGTTAAATAAATAATAAAAAGTGTTAAAAGAGTGTTAATAAACTCCCCCTTTGTTTTGTAACGACTTTCATAGTCTTGGCTCGGCGTGGCTACCATGAATATAATTGTAAAGTAGTGTTGAAATGAGTAGAGAAAGCAAGTGATAAATGAAATAAAGAGCCGATAGAGTAGTAAATAAAAAAGAGAAAGTAAAATAATAAAGGGTGATCACTATATATATATATATATATATATATAAGGAATGACAAAATTAAATAGACAGTTAATATGATTCTTTATATATATATACGTGTATATATATATATATATATATATATATATATATATATATAAGGTAAGGAGAAAGTTGTTCAATTGTGTGTGTGTGTGTTTCGTCTGAACTATTATTTTGACGATTGTACGTTCCGTATTATATTATTTTTTGTGCAGTAGAAGGCAAATTCTATTTATTTACAATAATTAATAAACATATTGAATTTTTTATTGTCAATTTTGGTTTCAGAAAGTACGTTTGCTTTGGTAACGAATTAAAATAAATGGTGGTGTTTAGCAACTCACCCTAATAATGTATCCCTGTACAATTAAAATAAAAAATGGTATCTGGCAACTCAATCCTCCTCTATATAAGGCCCGCCTCGCTTCAGAGCGGCCAGTTTGATGATGACTGCGGCTGAATAAAGAGCTCTCTCCTTCCTTCTTAGGTTAAGACTTGGGTTATGTTTTCCTTTGTGAGGTTAGGACATCCCACCTTGTCCCCCCAAAGCCCTCCTGCTTCTATCCTTTTTCTTTCTCTCTTAGGTTAAGGCAACCCTTTTGGGGGGAGCTCATCCTTCTTTCTCCCCCCGAAGCTCCCTCCCTCTACCCCCTCCCCCTTCAATGCATACCCCTCCCCCCTTCAATGCATACCCCTTCCCCTTCATTGCATACCCCTCCCCTTTGCAACATACCCCCCACCCACCCCATTTGCAACATTGATCATTAGCTCTTGCGACATTCCTGCACTCTAACCTTTTTCGGCTATACTACTGGTGTGGTCAAGGCTCCCCATATCTTTTAAAGCTGCAGTGACTATTGCAGCTGCAGCTCTACAACTTACACGATAACGATCTGCTGTTAATGCTAGGTTTTTATCGGAGTGCCTGTTCTGAATATTCTCAGTCAATTCTAAATCGGCCTCATAATCTCCATCCTGACTTTCTGAATCTACATCCATGTCTTCTTCGATATTTTCTATAAATTGCGATGGTAAAACATTGGTGGCTTCGGTCATTTCTTCTTGTGCTTTTAGTTGACTGTTTTGTGCTTCTTGGGCTCTTGCTAAAGATCTCTTCTTTGTTGAACTAGTTATGCGATCAATTGGTCCTAACTGAATTTTTCTTTGTTTTTGACCCACAAAAGACTCCCATTCTGCCATTGGTATTTTATCCTTGCACCTGCAAGATTTCCTATCAATTCCCTTATCTTAGCATTCACAAAAAGATATATCAAACATTTCACCTTACTGAGCTACTTTTAAGGCAAAACTTTCATTTCTTCGATGTAACGGCACCTTGTTCAGTTTTGAGGCTTCTTCTATTAGTCGACTGACTTTAAGATAGATACCTTTAGTGTTAATCGTAGGAAAAGAAAATTTCATCCAAATGTCTTCAATATCTTTTACAACAACCCTGTAACAATCATTAGCAGTTGCTGATCCTTTTAATTTAGCTTCTTCACGACGGCGCACAAAAAGGTAATGTCTCACAACGTCTGCTTTTGAAGGAGTCATGGCTGCTGGGAATTCCGTAGGATATCCAAAGGCTGCATTTGAGGACTTGCTTCTAGTTGCCATAGTTTATATTCAGAAGTAAAATCAAATTATATGTAATTTATAATTTATGATAATTTAAATTATAATTAAAGCAAATGCAAATTATTTCTATTTATCTGAAAAATTATTTCTATTTATCTGAAACATAAAAATATCAAGCATTAAACAAACAACTTATCACGTAACATATAACAACATTAAACATATGCAAATATGAAGGTAAAAAAGGGAGGAGGGCCATGTGATAGGATTTTTTAATATTTTGTTAAAGTGATAAAAAAAAATTTCTCACATTGTGTACTTTTTAAGAAATAACGTTTTTTCCCATTTAAATATATGCAAATATGAGGGTAAAAAAGGAGGGGGTATGTGCTAGGGGTTAGCAGGGGTAGCACATGCTTGATATTTTAATATTTTGTTAAGATGATAAAATGAAAATTCTCACATGGTGTACTTTTTAAGAAATAAAAAAAATTTCCCATTTTCGACCCGGCCTAATATATATATATAGACGTAATTTACTACAGGGTGGTCAAGAAGTACCTATCTACACATCTATTCACATTATCATTATTTCTGCATAATAGATAGGAACTTTTCGGACATTCCGAATACTGAACCGTTTGTAATTGTTCCCATCTGTCGTTACAAGCAGATGAATCTACTCACGATATATCATTACATGCGTTGTGTGTGTGTGTGTGTATATATATACACCTCGGTGGTGTAGTGGTTAGCGTCGCTGACTACGAATCCATCGGCCCCGGGTTCGAGACCCGACGGCAGCCGGCGCGCAGCAAAACCCAGCTGTTCATCCTTCCACACAATAAAGAAAGTGGTTGGTAGATAAATGGGTACCCTAGGTGGTCTAGTGGTTAAGACGCTGGGCTGCTGATGGGGCGTGGTTCGGATTCCACGTTAAACTGTAGGTCTAAGGTGGAGTGAAAAGCTTGACCTTCGTCAGAATGAACAATTCGGGCGGAAGCTAACCAAAGGTCATATATATATATATATATATATATATGAAAAGTAGGGAAATGGATATATAATTTCCTTAGTGAGCGGCGGCAAGTCGTTACAGTACAAGAAGTATCTTCATCAGAATCAGAGGTCCTCAGCTCGGTACCACAAGGAACAGTATTAGCTCCACTACTCTTCATAATCATGCTAACTGACATAGATGAGGACGTTACCAGAGATAGCACAGTAACATCCTTTGGCGATGACACAAAGATCAGTAGAAAAATAAAAAACCCAGAAGATGCATGATCTCTACAAACCAACATGAACAGAATCTACAAGTGGACGGAAGAAAACAATAAGAAGTTTAACACTGAGAAATTTCAGCTATTACGGTACGGAAAAAGAGAAGACCTAAATTCCATGGAATATTATACCCCAAATGGACAGGAAATTCAGAGAAATTCTAGAGCAAAAGATTTAAGGCTTGTAATGACTGATGATGCGAAATTTGAAACACAAATAAGTAAACAGAGCAAAGAGAATAACTGGGCAAAAACTAAATAACTGGGAAAGGTTACGCGAATTAAACCTATATTCACTGGAAAGGAGAAGAGAGAGATACACCATTATTTACACTTGGAAAATAATGAAGAAACTAGTCCCTAATCTTACTTTCAACCCTGTAACTCCACAAACAACGGTGGAAAGTAGAAAAGGAAGAGTGTCGTGTTCTCAAATTAAAGGCGAGACAGGGATCATCCTTAACCCTGAAAGAAAATAGTTTTGTTGTGGAGGACCAAAACTGTTTAACCAGCTGTCCAAAGACCAAAGGAACACGAATGGTGTTGCAGTGGACATCTTCAAAAGAAGATTAGACGCCTGGCTCAGAACAATCCCCGATGAGCCGGGCGTACCTGGCTATGTGAGGTGGAGAGTACAAGAAACCAACCCACTACTTCACCAGGCTAACTCGAGAGGAGGAGCGACAAGCTTGACCTTCGTGAAATGAGGAATCATCGCACGGAACCTCTGAAAGGTTGAAAAGAAAGGAAAGGTGTATGTATATATATATATATATATATATATATATATATATATAATGCAATCCACAAGGAAAGAGAAAAATGATTCCAAGGCCTTTCATGTATTCAGAAGTACACCTCGTCAGGGTGTACTTCTGACGAGATGTACTTCTGAATACACGAAAAGCCTTGGAATCATTTTTCTTTTTCCTTGTGGGTTTGCATCATTCATTCATTTCACGTGTTTAATTGTAAAATTCATCATATATATATATATATATATATATACTTTGTATATACATACATACATGCGATACTTATTTATACAGTGATAACTCGTATACATTCTATACATTTTAAGTATTTTATAATAACACTGTGAAATGAGGAGTTTTAACTCAAAATATGTCGCTTATCGCACCATTTATATTTGTCTTTTGCCAGCGAAATAACTCCACCCATCCAGTCAAAAAATGTAAAGAATGGATGATGTCATCCTGACAGTGATTAATTTCTATAATTCTGTATAGCAGATTATAGCGTTTTAATGTGCCGGTGGCATAGTTGTTACCATCGCTAACTACAAAGCCACCCATACACTTAATCAGACTACGGACAGCTCACAACATCATTACCAAGTATATTGAGGGTCAACGTAGTAACGAAACTTCCCAATACGTGGTTGTTCACTGTGTCGACATACGTACGAGTAAACTAACTGCTTGCTACGATGCCACAATTCAAATTAAGACATTAATACAGTTATTAAATAGTTGCGAATTAAAATTCGTAAAATTATCGTAGATTTACTTTTATATAACTACATACAACTGCCTAACCCGAGTACCTAAAGCTTTAGCTCATAAAAGGAGAAATCATTTAAAAAAGAAAAAACGTACTGTAGACGAACGCATTCACATAACACACACACACACACACACACCACACACACACACAATTAGAACATATGTACTCTTTATGGAACGAATAAAACACTTCATTTTGATAGTGGCAGCATACAGTCACTCCATGACGTGGCTGGAGGCACGCAGGTTAGGGAATGCATACATGAGTACTTCGATACTTGGGGAATGGTGGAGTTCATAGACGTTTTCTCCTGCTGGACCATTAACAAAAAGCGTGTTTATAAAAACAGTCAATTTAATAAATGTGCATTCGGAAATCTAATAACAAGGTACGCTTAATTTATATGACATGAACATACAGTGATGACATGGGCACCATTTTAAAATCGTAATAAAAAGAACAGAAAGTTATATATATAGACGATATATATATATATAGAGAGAGAGAGAGAGAGAGAGAGAGATACAGAGAGACAGACAGACACAAAGATGTGTATGACTGTGGGTGTGTGTGTGTATGTGTGTGTGTGGATAAGAAACGCCAACATCAACATTATGAAGATTTAATATGAAACGTTTTGGAAATTAAACTTTGAGCATGAAAAGGTTAAAACAAAAAATAACTAAACTAAATAAAAATAAAAACTTTCAAAGTACTAATTTCACAGTTACAACAACAGAATTAAGAAGTAAAAAAATAAAAGGAAAAAAATTCTACAAAAGTTATAATTGAGTTACAATGTTAATTTTACAATTTCAAATTTGAATTAAGATTAATGCTCATATATACAAAATTTAAATTGTTTTTATCCTCCTTTTCATCCTGAAACGTCGGTTACCAGGGAGGTGTTTTTCAAACTTTTTTCCTCGCTACTCAGTGGAAGAAAACCACTTATCCCCGCGACCCAAAACAAAACCATCTTCTGACAACTTTTTTCCTTTAGAATCACAATAAAGGACAATGCATATTAGTTTTAACCACTTCACTTCAAGTAATAACGAGACATCGAAGTTACTTGAAAAACATTTTAATTACAGTATAAATACAGTAAATAAAAATGAGGCATTTCCTTTTACGCAACAACCTCAAATAACTATTTTTATATTCATTTCAAATAACTGTTTTCTACACCTAGTGCCCCACTGATTAATATTTCGCAATCCTAGTACTAGGTCGCGACCCATACTGAAAACCATTACTCTAGGAGCAGTTCATTTTGTGCGTTTTATTATATATATATATATATATATATATATATATATATATAATTTAAATTATGTAAAAAGGGTGAAAATAAATCTTTCAAAATAACCAAATAAATAAATAAAAAATTTAAGATATTTTAAGCTATAACGTGATTTTTTTTTCTTATTAATCTGTCAACAAACTTGGTGAGTACCTACTTCGGCATTAAAGTGAGAGAGAGAGATGTTCTTTACTTTCACTGAAGTGAAAATAAATGAGCGGTATATTAATACACGACTAGAAATCAATACATAATTTGTCTTTATATATATATATATATAATATATACCTTATTTCCCGCAAGGGGGTTCTAAGCTCGTGCTCTTGAGTGCTGTTTGTGCTCGTTTGTACGTACTTGTTCCAAGAGGTTTCACGTGCGCCCTCCCGGCCCTAGCACCCAAGGATGATGGGACTCGACCTTGCAGTCCTTGTCATCCTTGGTCTTTTTCCACTTCGACTGTCCCCTCCACCCTTTCTTTTTCCTCTGTCTTTCCTCTCACTTTTTCTTTGTTTTTCCGTCGAGATATGCCCTTTTAAATAGAGGCGAATCGGTTCTTCCCGAACTTAATAAAAAAAATATATATATACCTTACAACCTTACAAAGATTTCGCGCGATGATTCCTCATTTTGCGAAGGTCAAGCTTGTCGCCTCTCCTCTCGAGTTGGCCTGGTGAAGTAGTGAGTTGATTTCTTGCGCTCTCCACCTCATAGCCAGGTACGCCCGGCTCATCGGGGATTGTTCTGAGCCAGGCGTCTAGTCTTCTTTTGAAGATTTCCACTGCAACTCCCTTCGTGTTTCTTAGGTCTTTGGGCAACTGATTAAACAGTTTTGGTCCTCTCACTACAAAACTATTTTCTTTCAGGGTTAAGGATGTTCCCTGTCTCGCCTTTAATTTGGGAATACGACACAGTCTACCGTTTCTACCTTCCACCGTTGTTTTGGGAGTTACAGGGTTCAGAGTAAGATTAGGGACTAGTTTCTCCATTATTTTCCAAGTGTAAATAATGGTGTATCTCTCTCTTCTTCTTTCCAGTGAATATAGGTCTAGTTCGCGTAACCTATATATATAGGGTGTCCCATAAGTCCGGTCGCATAGGAAAATTAAGTGAGTTACACTCGTGAGGAAAAGGCGGAGGCCTTCCTTTTCTTCACGAGTGCAACTCACTTTCATATTAGCCACTGTGTTATTCTACCTGGAACAAAAAAAAAGTCCCAAAAGAAGACATCAATTTGAACATTTGTTTTAGTTCTAATCTATTATTTTTGTAACTTTTGTAATTTTAAATTAATTTTCCTACTAGACCGGACTTACGGGACACTATATATATATATATATATATATATATATATATATATAAGACTTAATATATATATATATATATAATTTCAATTGTTTTTCTTTTGATTAAAAGGTGACTGTGCACATTTTTTATAGCTTTTAAAAAGTTCACCAAATCTTAAATTATATTTTATAAAAAACTAAATATCACGTTTATTATTTTTTATAAAATTTTCCAACAATATTTCCTTATTTTTATTTTTATATGAAAAAATAAAATTGGTAATTTTTTTTAAATAGGCCTATATATATATATATATATATATATATATATATATATATATATATATATATATATACAGGCCCGGATTTAGCTATAGGCGAACTAGGCGATCGCCTAGGGCCTCGCGCCAAAGGGGGCCTCGCTCAAGCCGTTTTGCGCGTTCTGTTCAAGTGATATTAATGATTTAGAACTATATGAAGAACTTAAAGTACTTTGCAGGTTTATACCTGAGAAAACAGATCTCGGAAATGCCTTGTTTATATAGTGCAAAAACAACTAAGTGAGATTTATCCTAATGTTTATGTTGCACTTCGAATAGTATTAACCATCCCAGTTACTGTTGCTTCGGCTGAAAGAAGTTTCTCGCGTCTCAAACTTATTAAAACATATTTGCGTTCCACCATGTCTCAAGCGAGATTGCAATCATTAGCTATGTTATCAATAGAAAACGATATAACAAATTCATTAGATTATTCTCAATTAATTGAAGAGTTTAGCTCGAAGAAAAGTAGAAAAGCATTGCTGTAATATTCAAGGAGCATCTGAACCAAATATTAAAGCATTAATATTTAGCCTGATAAGTCGATCGCTCACTATTATAAAAAATGAAATGTCAACATCTCTTATACATCACATATGAAAAACGTTTGTATACTATGGAAAGTCATTACCTATAATATTATATAAATCTTAGAAATCATTGTCTTATATTTTCGATACAAATCTTGATTCATATTATAATTTATACTTATTAGTATGGTTTATTTATATTTCTTATACAATTTCCATGCGTGATTATTTTGGTTTGGTTTAATTTTTAAGTGCTGGCATAGTTCTGTCTATGCGGGATTCTAATATTGCTGGTATAGTACCGATAATTAAGTCCATATTTTCATATATATATAGGCCTATGGCCTCGCAATTTCTAGATCTGCCTAGGGCCTCGCAACTTCTAGATCCGGCCCTGTATATATATATATCCTCGGTGGTGTAGTGGTCAGCGTCGCTGACTACGAAACCATCGGCCCCGGGATCGAGACTCGGTGACGGCAGCCGGCGCGCAGCAAAACCCAGTTGTTCATCCTTCCACACAATAAAGAAAGTCGTTGGTAGATAAATAGGTACCCTGGGTGGCCTAGTGATTAAGACGCTGGGCTGCTACTGCTGCTGGTGGGGCGTGGTTCGGATTCCACGTTAAACTGTAGGTCTAAGGTGGAGTGAAAAACTTGACCTTCGTCAGAATGAACAATTCGGGCGGAAGCAAACCAAAGGTAATATATAGGGGCCCTATATTTTTTTTAGGTTTTAAAATATGTTTACACGATGCGTTTAAAATGTGTTTTTATACGTCTTTCTGCTCTTTCTCCGCAAACGTGCAAGCATGCATGGGTTCGAACACGCTTTATACTATTCCAACATAATACCGTTTGAGGTCCTTTAACCTCCTCCTTAACGGATCATGACGGAGGGGACCTACAACTTTACGCGAGGTCCGAACCACTAACCCATCGAGGAAGACGAAGCGAAACGCCCTAATCACTGAAACCCGAGCTCCGAGCCGAGAATCGAACTGCGGACCCGAAGATTAACTGCCAGGGATTCTACCACTACAGCTGTAGCTATTAAACGACGACACACGCAGGCAAAATGGGTGACATTAATTTCGTGGAATGAAAGAAAAGAGCAATACCATTAATTATTAATTATTAATTGCTCTTGTAATTGTTAACAAGTTAACAATCATTCGCTCTTTATCAATTCAATCTTTTTTCAAATCTCGACCACTTACAGTCCTGCAACGTAACTCGGTTATATATATATATATATATATATGAAAATTATTTCACGAAAGTGACACGTGGAAAATATTTATGATGAATAAAACCACGAAGGGAAAAGAAACACAAAGTGGTGCTCAAGCGCTTTCGTCTAATGACGAGGATGTCATTAGACGAAAGCGCTTGAGCACCACTTTGTGTTTCTTTTCCCTTCGTGGTTTTATTCATCATATATATATATATAT
Source organism: Bathynomus jamesi (assembly GCA_023014485.1). Classification (NCBI taxonomy): domain Eukaryota; kingdom Metazoa; phylum Arthropoda; class Malacostraca; order Isopoda; family Cirolanidae; genus Bathynomus; species Bathynomus jamesi. Next base: position 961,394 of record JAJOZX010000034.1, on the reverse strand, counting down.
ATATATATATTCAATTAAGTTATTTCACATATCTTACAAAAAGGTTAAAAAAAACATTTTTGAAGGAATTTTTAATTAAATTTCGTGATTTTTTTCTGCCATTTATTTTTTTTGTTTTAATAATAATAATAATTAGACTTTCAACCTAAAACATGAAATTATTTTATTTATATATATATATATGTGTGTGTGTGTGTGTGCGTATGTAATTTAACTCTTGGTACTCCCATTATATGTGGATACCATTGCATCTGGTGTGCCTTATATAATTCAACACCCAGGAATATACACACTGTCATTGTTTTCATAAGTGCATTCGTACATGCGTACACGCGAGAGAACACACGTTCACTTCCTTTTTACGAAGAAATTCACTTCGTGTTTTTATTATAGGCCTAATGCGATTCCGTAATGGCTGATGACGCGTGTAATATTAATTTAAGTATGTAAATGCGTAAACATTTTTCATTCACGAGACGTATATATATATACACATAATGATCACGTACACACGAAGTACGTTCACAACATTATTGAGAAATGGTTCGAATTTGTCCGCGAGGAGACGCAACCAGCGAACGAAGCGAGTCAGGGTCTCGCGATGGCCGCTGACGTTCATCAATAATAGGGACCTTCAGATGGCAACACTCGTTCCCAAATTACGTCCATGGTGTGTATGATTTTGTTACGCTCACGAAATAATGTATACTCTACACATATACATATCCATTACGCGCGAGTGTATATACTCTGTAGGAAAATACACACATTGTGTTGCGTTTATAGGCCCTAACTCTTCGTTACGTTTTGTTTCTCTTGTCACGCTCAAAATTTGTTTTTAATTATTGTTTTTAACAAAATACATTACATCTACGTTCAGTTTACATTTACACATACACAAACGTACGCATGTACGAGTGTAACTTCACGTCACACACACACACACATAAATATATATATATATATATATATATATATATATATATATATATATATATATCCAAGAAGTTTTTTAAAAACCTTTTCAAAGTACATTTGAGTTTATTTCAATTCTTCTTCTTTCCTTGAGGAAAAATTTCAAATAAACTTGAAAATATTCTCTGAAGGATTGTTGTGCTTCCCTTGTGGCTCAAATTAATATTAAATACTTTAGTTTTTTTCTCATTTCAACATTATATATATATATATATATATATATATATATATATATATTTTATGAGGATTCAGAAATGTTTTTGTTGATTTTAATCTACGAGAAATCACTCAAATAGTGACTAAAAATATTTTTTTTTTAAATAAATAAATAAATAAAAAGATATTTAAAAAAAATAAATAAATAAAAATAAAAATTGTTAAAAAGGGAAGAAATCCGACGTAGCGTTTTGCGATAGCGGGAAGGAGTGTTCTCTCACTTGATTTTTTTTTAACTGGTTCTCTCTCTTATATCCTGAAATTATTCTTTCTTTTTTTCTTTCTTTCTTTCTTTCTTTCTTTCTTATATATCTTCAAATTATTCTTTATTATTCTCACGTCCTCCAATTATTCTTTGTTATGTTATCCAAATTATTTTTCTTCCTTATTTCGTAAAGTTATCCTTTCTTCCGTCATCCACTTATTCTTTTATTCTTTTGAACCTTTTAATTCGGATCACTTTTCATTTGAAGTTTCTGTAATTTTTCACCTTTTGCTTATTTACTCGTAAAATTTCAATTAGGATCACTATTTAAAACCACTCATTTTTAACATTTTTTCAATTTTGTATATTTGTGTAATGCTCAGGTCTCTCTCTCTCTCTCTCTGTTATATATATATATATAACATCATGAAAATCTGTTTTCATTGCGTAAATTTTTATATTTATTTATCTATTTATTGTTAGACAATTAAAATGTCAAATTAAAGTTTCTTATTTCCATGTATGTAATCAGTTTATCTAAAATGAAAAAAATAAATTTGTATAGATAACGAAAATAAACTCTCATTATCAACATTTATTTTTAAATCTCAACACTAATGGTTCATTAAAATAATTATTAAAAAAAATCATTAAAAGTCTACGAGTGTAGAAAAATCTTAATTTTAAAAATAATAAAATATTAAAAAATATAATTTTCGTTTCGTGGTTAATAATATACTCACTGGCAACTCACCAACTTTACATACGCTCCGCCCCTTTTTCCATCCCCCCCCCCCCCCCCCATCCCCTTTCTTTGATTCCCCTTACCCCTTACCCCAATCCATTTCTGCACCATCCCCTACCTCCTACTCGGTTTCCTCGTTTAGACTTTGAGCTTTGTATTACTTATTTTTTAATATATATATATATATATATATATATATACACACACACACACACAATGGTTCTGATATTAACCAAAAGCAAAATTATATAATTATATAATGCCAAACAGATTATAACGTCGAGAGAGAGAGAGAGAGAGAGAGAGAGACTGTGTTCATAAGTTTAAATGAAATTTAGAATTTAATATTATTTGATAAAATTATAAATAATATAAGTTGTGTGTTACTGTTTACACATTTCACGTTATAAAATAGTATGCGAGGTTTTTTCTTCAATTAATTATGTAGAAAACGAATTATTTATTCTTAATTTTTTTTTTTTAGAATTCTGAAGTTGAAATATTTTTTTAACTCAAAATTAAAATGTTAATTGTAAAAAAAAAATTATGTATAATTTCTCAATTATCTTTAAATCATTTATCCGTGAGAGACTACGTACGACCTATTTGAAATCATTTATCCGTGAGAGACAACGTACGACCTATTTGAAGTCATTTATCCGTGAGACAACGTAATCATTTATCCGTGAGACATTACGTACGACCTATTTGAAATAATTTATCCATGAAAGACACTATGTATGACCTATTTGAATAATTTATCCGTGAGACATTACGTACGACCTATTTGAAATCATTTATCCGTGAGAGACAACGTACGACCTACTTGAAATCATTTATCCGTGAGAGACATTACGTACGACCTATTTGAAATAATTTATCCATGAAAGACTATGTATGACCTATTTTAATAATTTATCCGTGAGAGACATTACGTACGACCTATTTGAATGTTTTATAGGTTGATAAGAAGTTACTAGTTTCTTGTAACAATGTTTATATATATGTACCGTCAGTATATAGGCCTAATAATTTTTTATTTGCGGGGGAAAAAAAAGGATTACTTCTTGCAAGTATGTAAAACTATTTACTCGATCTATAAAACCATAATATGTTGGTGTATCATTTACAGTCTACTTCAACCTTATTTGTATACATTGCACACATACACACACGTACATACATACATACATGATACACACACCCGGGTACGCATCTTCACATAAGTGAGGTACCGACTTTTTAAATTCCACGTATCTAAAAAACTAATTAACCTAATTTAACCTAACATAACCTTAGTGGCATCGAACCGAGAAGTGTTTGGGGCACGAATGAGGGCTCGAATGGTGTTTTTTGGTTGGCATTAAATAATGAGGTACTAGCCAATCCATCCTAATCCATCCATCCTTACGTTATCAGGACCAACATATACTTTTTCTGACACTAAAAATGTTTCTAAATTTTTTATACATTTTTTAATGTTCCGAGGTACCAAAATAAATTACCTCACTACATCTGTGAATTATCACGCACACTCGACCTCATTTGCGCCTAGTTGCCTGCGCGCGCACACACACACACAGTTACTGTCTCACACACACACACGCTGCAAATACCCACGTACACACAATCCAAATTCTTATCATTTGAGAGACCATATAGGAGCGATGTGGAATAGTGTCTTTGTACGTGTCTAAAATCGTCTCAGACTAACCTGGACCGCCGTATTTGACCTAAAATGATGATCGCATACAAAGAGTAGGCTAACTTATTTTATCTTAGATAAGTGTCATGCTGATTAAAGTCAAGTATATACGTAGAGAGAGACAGACAGCTATATGACATGACATGCTATCAAGGACTTTAACAAGAGTTCTCTTATTCAGGATAAACATGCTGAAATATGAAGAGGATCTTATTTTCACACAGCTTCACTTTTGCATCGTTTTTCTGCCTTTTTCTCTCGTCATCACATTTCAGGTCTATATATGATCCACTCTCTCTCTCTCTCTCTCACACACACACACACACACACTTAAATATAATGTAATTCTTTCAATCGTATATAAAATATAATTTTGTTATATTAAACATTTCCAATTAAAGCCTTTGTTAAGGATTCACAGTTGAAGAGAAAATTGAATATATTTTCTGTATGGACTCGCGGATCTCTATATCATTATAAATTAATAATAGAGTATTATCATAATTCTATACGATTAAACGTGCATACCAATATATATATAATATATATATAATTATATATTATTTATATATATATATATATATATATATATATATATATATATATATATATAAAACGCGAATTTTATATTTTAAAGATTTTTTTTAACATAAATTTGAAATCTTATCTTCCCAAAGTTTTCGGAATTTTCTTTTTTTTACGTTTCGTTCACGCATTTTGGTTTAAGATTGATAGAAAATGGGATTGAAACGTAGAAAATCTTAAGATAATTTTAGATCTTATCTTAAAGCTGATTAAGGTTGTAAATAATTTATTATTGATAAAATGTTTACGCCATTCACCTATCATAAATAATGATAATAAACATATATTCATGTCAGAATAATTAAGGTTATAAACGTTTAAAATTGTGCCCGTTATGTGCGTGTAATTATGCACACATGTATGTATTTTATTGACTTAATGTATGTAAATGAAACACAAACAGAGAAGTTATACAAAAACATACTAACACATATCGGAATATTGTATTTTTCTTTCGTACCTCAGGGAACGGCAGCAAACCATAAAACTCGAAGCTATATCATCATCAGAATCGGAAGTATGTAGCTCAGACCCACAAGGAACAGTATTAGCCCACTCCTTTTCATTATCATGCTGACAGACATAAACACTGAAGTAGACGACAACAGTTTTGGAACATCCTTTGTTGACGATACAAAGATCAGCAGAAAAATCGGCAGTGCTGAAGAGGGGAAGCCCTACAGAGGGACACAAACAATATACAAATGGTCAGAAGACAATAACATGAATTTTAACACCGAGAAATTTCAACTCTTGATAAATAGAAGAAATGAAGAACTTAGACAGCATACTATGCCCCAGATAGACAGGAAATTCAGAGAAGCACGAAAGCAAAAAGATTTAGAGGTAATATTGACTGATGGTGCAATTTTGAAACACAGAATCAGATAGCGATAAACAAGACAAAAAGAGTTACGGGACAGCTACTGAGAACCTTCAAAAGAAGGGACGAGAAGGTAATGATTCCTCTGCTGAAAACACGGATCATACCAAAACTTGAATACTGCTCAGTCTTCACATCCCCTTAAAAAAAAAAAAAAAATTAATAAACAAAGTTCAGAGGAATTTCACAGCCAAGATTGATGGCTGCAAAGAAATCAACTACTGGTAAAGACTACGTAAACTAAATCGGATCACCTGAAGATCAGGGGCCCCCAGCCTTCGTTAGTTAGCCTTATAAGGCTAATTAACAAAAATATCAAGACTTAACCTAACCAATCGTCAAGGGCGTACAGTTGATCTAACGAGTGGTTAGGTTAAGTCGTGATATTTTCGTTAGTTAGCCTTATAAGGCTAACTAACGAAGGCTGGGGGCCCTGATCTTCAGGTGATCCGATTTAGTTTACGTAGTCTTTCCCAGTAGTTGATTTCTTTGCAGCCATACTAGATTTCGGAACCACCAAAATGTTCTGAATTAGGAGGAATTCCGAATTGCGGAGCGATTGCTGTACTGATTAACCCTTGCGTTAACGAGTTACAAGTAGTGACAAAGAGTTACAAGGAAAAGAGGAAGCCTGAAAGATATTTTCGGTCCACTCAGGGAGATTCCTTTTATTAAAATGGTACATTTTTAACATATTCTAGCAGTAGTAGAAATGGATAGCATGTGGGGGGCACAATCAATTAGAGACGTCCTTCTAAAGTTAGGAGGGTGGGGGGATTAAGTGTGGAGAAGTGTTTAAACAAATTCCAGAGGGTTACGTTGGACGGAAAAAGAATAAGAATGTGTCGAAAGTCTGGTGCTGCGTGCTCTCCTTAAAGGAGGAGGTATGCAGTTAGAGAGTTCAGAAGAACAGTGTCCGTTACAATAGCGACAGTAAAGAGAGAGTGAGGCAACACTGCGGCAAAGAGAGGGGGGATTGAGAACAGTGAGTAAGAGGGGGGTTAATTAATGAGACGAAAAGCCTTTGATTCCATCCGGTCAAGTAGAGCTGTGTGGGTTCAGCACACGGCTCACTCAATCGACATGAGAAGCGTACTCCATACAGAGGCGGACAAGACCCCTGTACAGAGACACCAACTGAGTGGGGTTGAAGAAACTGCAGAGCCGGTACAACACGCCTAACTTCTTAGAAGCTGTTTTGGAAAGAGAAGAGGAAGGATTGAGTTGTGTATTATTGAAAGTAAGGCGATAGTTTGGGGAAGATTGTGACGAGTAAACAGATGAAGGAACTGAGTTTTTGAGGCATTGAAAGCCACAAGATTTTCTCTGTCCCAGTTAAAGATAGTTGAAAGATTAGAGATCAGGTGCATCATAGCCATCCCACGCGAAGCATTGAGTGACTGTTGAGAAGGACGCTTTGTGAAGAGGGTGGAGAAGTGAAAAGTGGAATCATCGGCATAGGAGTGGATAGGACAGAAAGTGCGACTTATTAGAACATTCATAAATAAAAGGAAAAGAGTGAGTGACAGGACAGAGCCCTGAGGAACACCATTATTAATTGCTTCAAGAGAAGAACAGTGGCCATCTACAACTGCAGCTACAGATCGTCCAAATAGGAAATCAAAGATGAAGGCACGGATAGAAGGACAGAAACCGAAGGAGGGCAGTTTGGAAATTCGGGATTTGTGCCAGACTCTATCAAAACCTTTTGAGATGTGTAACAAAATAGCAAAGGTTTCACCGAAATTCCGAAAGAAGGATGACCAAGAGTCAGAGAGATACGCAAGATCGCCAGTAGAGCATCCCTTGCGGAACCCATATTGACGATCTGAAAGAAGATTGTGAGAAGAGAGGTGTTTAAGAATCTTCCTATTAAGGAAAGATTCAAAAATTTTAAAGGCAAGAAATCAAACCAATTGGAGGATAGTTGGAGGGTTGAGAGCGGTCACCCTCGTTTGGGACAGGCTGAATGAAAGCGAACTTCCAGCAGGAAGGAAAGTACCAGATGAAGGACAAAGACAAAAGACTTTGCAGGGATAGGGTCAGTACAGAAGCACAATTCTTGAAAACTACAGGATGGACACCATCAGGACCGTACGCCTTCCTAGAGTTGAGCCCAGATAGGGCAGAAAAAACATCTTTGGAAGAGATTCTAATTTCAGAAATAATAAAGTTAGAGGAAGGAGGAGATGGAGGAACAGCACCGGAATCGTTCAAGGTTGAGTTGGAGGCGAAAATTTGAGCGGGGAGTTCAGCTTTATCAGGAGAAGAGACGGCAACTAAGCTGTCAGAATGGAAAAGAAGAGGGAAAGAAGAAGTAAAGTTGTTGGAGAGGTTCTTGGCTAGGTGCCAGAAAGAACGAGAAGAATTAAAATTGGATAGGTTTTCTCAGTTTTGTCTGATAAGGTTATTTTTGTCGAGTCGAAGAACAATTTTGCACGATTTCGGGCAGAAATATAAGCTGAGTGAGAGTCAGGAGTCGGATGGCAACGGTACCTTCTGAAAGCTTCCCCTGTATTGCGGATAACGTTAAAACAATCAAAGTTAAACCAAGGTTTTTTGCATTAGTAGTAGGAATAGAATATGGAACATACGCCTTCATGCCCGAGAGAATCACCTCCGTGATGCACTCTGCGCACTCGCAGCGGCCCGGCCAATGAAACAGTAATCATTCCATGAGAAATCAGAGAAGTACTGCCTAAGGGGTCATTCAAAAACCACGTAGTCCTTTTTTGGGTGGTTTTCAAACCCGTCTCCCCCCCTTGTGGTAATTTGTGGCCAATGATATACTCACTGATATACCCCCCTCCAAAACCACGTGACCTTCTGATGTCACCCCAACCCCTTCTTAATCGTATGTAAATTAAAATGCAAATTAAAATAAAGCAAATTAAAAATAATCAAATTAAAAGTATGGCAAATTTGTTTCATGAACGTTAAAGATTCAAATCTTCTGGAATTTTCCGAAATAAAACGACAGCGAATTTGTATTTATAAAGATTCGAGTCTCTGCAATTTTCTGGAGTTTACGAAATATATATATATATATATATATATATATATATATATATATAAACCTTTAACCTTTGGTTAGCTTCCAACCGATTTGTTCATTCTGACGAAGGTCAAGCTTTTCACTCCACCTTAGACCTACAGTTTAACGTGGAATCCGAATCACGCCCCATCAGCAGCCCAGCGCCTTAACCACTTGGCCACCTAGGGTACCCATTTATCTACCAACCACTTTCTTTATTGTGTGGAAGGATGAACAGCTGGGTTTTGCTGCGCGCCGGCTGCCGTCGGGTCTCGAACCTGGGGCCGATGGATTAGTAGTCAGCGACGCTAACCACTACACCACCGAGGCGCATGCATATATATATATATATATATATAAACTGCAAGAATTCAATCACTGAGCCCCTATACTGGATATGGAGACGATCACTAGACACGGGAGAAATATCGGGCATCCTGAAGAGCGCGAACATAGTCCCAATATATAAAGGAGGAGATCGATCCGAGGCCAAAAACTATAGGCCAGTGTCGCTTACATCTCATCTCACCAAAATATTTGAAAGAATTGTTAGACAAAAAATCTATGACTTTTTGGAACTCAGAAAAAATTCAATGATAACCAACACGGGCTTCGGTCATGCAGATCATGCCTATCACAACTTGTGGAACACTACAACAACATTATTGATTCACTTGAAAGTAATGAAAACTATGATGTACTATACACAGATTTTGCTAAAGCGTTCGACAAGTGTGACCACGGAATCATAATACATAAACTGAAATATATGGGAATAACAGGAAAAGTAGGGAAATGGATATATAATTTCCTTAGTGAGCGGCGGCAAGTCGTTACAGTACAAGGAGTACCTTCATCAGAATCAGAGGTCCTCAGCTCAGTACCACAAGGAACAGTATTAGCTCCACTACTCTTCATAATCATGCTAACTGACATAGATGAGGACGTTACCAGAGACAGCACAGTAACATCCTTTGCGGATGACACAAAGATCAGTAGAAAAATAAGAAACCCAGAAGACATAGGATCTCTACAAACCGACATAAACAGAATCTACAAGTGGACGGAAGACAACAATATGAAGTTTAACACCGAGAAATTTCAGCTATTCCGGTACGGAAAAAGAGAAGACCTAAAATCCATGGAATATTATACCCCAAATGGACAGGAAATTCAGAGAAATTCCAGAGCAAAAGATTTAGGAGTTGTAATGACAGATGATGCGAAATTTGAAACACAAAATAAGATAGCAGTAAACAGAGCAAAGAGAATAACGGGTCAGATATTGAGAACCTTTAAACGAAGGGATAGGAATGTAATGATTCCTCTACTGAAAACCCTGATAATACCCAAATTGGAATACTGCTAGGTCCTAACATCCCCATATAAAAAAGAAGACATTAGACAACTGGAAGGGATCCGAAGAAGCTTCACAGCCAAGATCAATGGGTGCAAAGAACTAAATTACTGGGAAAGGTTACGAGAACTAGACCTATATTCACTGGAAAGGAGAAGAGAGAGATACACCATTATTTACACTTGGAAAATAATGGAGAAACTAGTCCCTAATCTTACCCTGAATCCTATAACTAGCCAAACAACGGTGGAAAGTAGAAGCGGTAGACTGTGTCGTATTCCCAAATTGAAGGCGAGACACGGAACATCCTTAACCCTGAAAGAAAATAGTTTTGTAGTGAGAGGACCAAAACTGTTTAATCAGTTGCCCAAAGACCTAAGAAACACGAAGGGAGTTGCAGTGGAAATCTTCAAAAGAAGACTAGACGCCTGGCTCAGAACAATCCCCGATGAGCCGGGCGTACCTGGCTATGTGAGGTGGAGAGCGCAAGAATCCAACTCACTACTTCACCAGGCCAACTCGAGAGGAGGGGCGACAAGCTTGACCTTCGCGAAATGAGAAATCATCGCGCGAAACCTTTGTAAGGTTGTAAGGTAAGGTAAGGTGTATATATATAAAATATGATAAACAATATTATAAACAGGATATTTTAATGCTTAGTATTGGCCACGTAGTTAAACGTCAAGACCCCCTCCCTCCCCCATGTGGCCTTTGGTGGTCAAATAAGGAACCACCCCCTTAAAGACCACGTGGTTTTTGAATGGCCCCTAAGAGGTCTTTCAGTCAGCGGCGCTGAAATAAAGGCGTCTCTTGGGAGGATCCAAAGGGCGAAATGGAGCGATAGTACAGGAGACAGTTATAAGATTATGGTTGGAGGAGCCGAACGGAGAGAAAAAAGTTTGACAGAGTAAGAAAAAGGATGAGCGGTGAGAAATAAATCGAGAATGTTGGGCCTATCTCCAAGACGATCGGGGATACGAGTAGGTTCCTGTACAATCTGCTCTCGGTCATTTAGGATAGAAAAGTTGTAAGCTAGTTCACCAGAGATGTTAGTGAAATGGGAGGAAAACCAAAGGTGATGGTGAACATTGAGATCTCCTAAAATGGAAATTTCAGCAAAGGGAGAGCGAGATAGAATGGAAGTAATCAAAGTGTTTTGGATAGTCAGTAGAATTAGGAGAAAGGTAGACAGCGCGCAGGTATTTAGTAGCCTGTAGCATGTAAGCCGTAGCCAGAGGGTATAGAATTCAGAGAATTCAAGTTTGGGCATACGAGAGCAAGTTAGGTCGTTGCGTACTGGTGCTTTGTGTAAAACGGCGAAGCGTTTCCTACCACTAATACTTACACTATAATAATAATAATAATAATAATAATAATGTTACAAAAACTAAGGTTATGCAATTTCATCATAAAAGCTGTAATCAGCCAGCTGATATAAAGTTTAAAATGAATGGTGAAGTAATTGAGGAAGTACAAGAGTTTAAGTATTTGGGTCAAACTATTACCAGTTCCTTGAGTGATGACTCGGATATAAGAAAACAATCTCGAAGCCTCTGTGCTAAAGCGAATATGACCATAAGGAATTTTCGATTATGTACGAGTGAAACTAAAGACACACTCTTTCGTACTTTCTGCAGTAATATATACGGACAGCAACTGTGGGTGATTTATAAAAAAGGTTCTGGCAGAACCCTAAATTTGCCGTACAACGGGTCTTTTAGACTCTTACATAAATTACCCCCGAGATGCTCAGCTTCGCAAATGTTTGCTACCCGCAATGTCCCGAGCTTCCCGGAGGTAACAAGACGTGCTCAACACAGTCTAATGCGAAGAATTAAAAAATCAACCAACCCGATCATCCAAGCTATCCATGTGTCCTGCCATTTATCCTTGTCTGTAGCTCCACTTAACTTCGACATTACAGTATTATTTCTAATCAATTGTATAATAATTATATTTCTATCCTTAGTATATGAACTGTCATTGTATTAATAATATTTGGCATATGGACTATAGCCTGCCAATAAACCTTTTCATTTTCATTTCAATAATAATAATAATAATAATAATAATAATAATTCTTTATTGATAAAATAAATGTTAGAATATTACAGGTTTTGCCATGGTGCAACAATTTTAACAAAGCATTTAAACATTTGTTTATTTGGACTATTTATTTTATTTCATTTGGCCCTTAAACTTTAGGCTATTTGTCGTGAAATTAAGTGTTTATTATTTACTTTTCTTTACTCTTACACTAATTATCACTCTTAATACTTATTTATACTGATTTCTCTATATTTTATATTGGAATAGCGTGGCCGGTTCTCAACTGACATGGAGCCTGCGGCCATGCTATCCATTTATAAAATATACAGAACTCGGTATAAATAAGTATTGAGAGGGATAATAATGTAATAGTAAAGAAAAGTAAATAATAAACACTTAATTTCACGACATTTTTTTTTTTTAATCCTAAAAACACCAGAGTTAAATTCTAAATAGGCCTACAGTAAATGCGGGATTCGAAAAACTGAACATAAGCCCATTAAGTTTGTAAGAGAGCTAGTCAGTTCGAAAAATCGCGTACCATACGCTCTCTCTCTCTCTCTCTCTCTCTCTCTCTCCTAATTAAAATATACAGAGGACGTTCGTTTTTAAGCATTTCATGCTGGGGTTATTTAGTGTAATAACATTCGCCCTTACCCGAAAGAACTGAGTCCTAGTTTTAGTTGGTTGTTTTAATAAACATAAAAAAAAATCCAACTGGTAAATTATTTCGTCTCCTTAAGGTTTGTGTCAGTGAAAAGTCGTCTGGTAACGTTTGACAAGTCGACAACTATTCATTTATCCGTTGTACTATTAATATATCGGCGAAATCGACCATTCAATAAATAAACCAGTGCATTTCACTGGAATCTCAGTTTAATTAACTCATAATTTATCAGATCAAAGGTAATGATTCAATAATATATAAACCGTGACTAAAAAGTATTAATAATTTAGAATGCTCAAATAAATTAACAATTTATAAATTTATAAATTAACAAATTATATAATACAGTATTTATTAAATCTTGAAATTGGTAATTATAGCTACGATATAAAATGCAACACGAAGAATTAATAATTAAATACAAAAAAATGAAACCACTAAAATACAATAATATACATTTATTCCCAAATTTTTTATCACATTATTCTATTCTTAAAATAGATTACAATTTGTTTTTAAACCAATTTACATAAGAAATATTTTTAATATCAGCACTTCAATCACACTATAGAATTTAGCCCATGGAAACTGGGTGATTTTTGGGCTGAAGAGAATCTAAAGCGAAGAGTAACGTGCTTTGATCTATTTCTAGTCTCATGTGAGGGAATTTCTTAATGAGTTACAAAATATTTATTGATCCACTCAAGTTCATATAGGATCTATGTAAATGACAATCAAATGGGCCTAGTTTCATTTGTGGCTAAAACATTGAATATATATATATATATATATATATATAAGCCTCCGTAGTGTAGTGGTTAGCGTCGCTGACTACGAATACATCGGCCCCGGGATCGATACCCGGTGACGGTAGGCGGCGCGCAGCAAAACCAAGCTGTTCATCCTTCCACACAATAAAAAAATTGGTTCGTAGATAAATGGATACCCTGGGTAGCCCAGTGGTTAAGACGCTGGGTTGCACTCCACTTGTGGAGTGACAAGCTTGACCTTCATCAGAATGAACAATCGGGGCGGAAGCAAAACGAAGGTTAACCAAGGTAAGCCTTCCGAAACACAACCATGGGGAAGAGTGGGAGGGGCGGTTGTGTTACTAAAACCTTTCCTGGTTCTCCCTTAAAATGTATACTAATTTAGTGCATATTACCATATTACCCAAGTCGCTTAGGCGTGTATAACGAATATAGAACAGACAGACAGACAGACAGACAGACACGATCATCATCACCATCATCTCAGTTTAACACTGAGAAATTTCAACTGTTACAGTACGGAAAAAGGGAGGACCTAAAATCCATGGAATATTATACCCCAAATGGACAGGAAATTCAGAGAAATTCTAGAGCAAAAGATTTAGGGGTTGTATTGACTGATGATGCGAAATTTGAAACACAAAATAAGATAGCAGTAAACAGAGCAAAGAGAGTAACTGGGCAGATACTGAGAACCTTTAAACGAAGGGATAGGAATATAATGATTTCTCTACTGAAAACACTGATCATACCCAAATTGGAATACTGCTCGGTCCTAACATCCCTATATAAAAAAGAAGACATTAGACAACTAGAAGGGATTCAGAGAAGCTTCACAGCCAAGATCAATGGGTGCAAAGAACTAAATTACTGGGAAAGGTTACGCGAATTAAACCTATATTCACTGGAAAGGAGAAGAGAAAGATACACCATTATTTACAGTACACTTGGAAAATAATGGAGAAACTAATCCCTCATCTTACTCTGAACCCTGTAACTCCCCAAACAACGGTGGAAAGTAGAAAAGGAAGACTGTGTCGTGTTCCCAAATCAAAGGCTAGACAGGGAACATCCTTAACCCTGAAAGAAAATAGTTTTGTTGTGAGAGGACCAACACCGTTTAATCAGCTGCCCAAAGACCTAAGGAACACGAGTGGTATTGCGGTGGACATCTTCAAGAAGATTAGACGCCTGGCTCAGAACAATCTCTGATGAGCCGGGTGTACCTGACTATGTGAGGTGGAGAGTACACGAAACGAACTCACTACTTCACCAGGCCAACTCGAGAGAAGGGGCGACAAGCTTGACTCATGAAATGAGGAATCATCGCACGGAACATTTGAAAGGTTGAAAGGTGTATATATATATATATATATATATATATATGAATAGAAACGACATAAGTATTAAGGAACGTTTCTGCACACGAGGAGGAGAGATAACGAAATAATGAAAAATGAGGCGAACCGCCTCATTTTTCATTATTTCGTTATCTCTCCTCCTCGTGTGCAGAAACGTTCCTTAATACTTATGTCGTTTCTATTCATTTATATACTGCGCGGTCATGCAGTTATTTGCATATATATATATATATATATATCAGTAGTATGTAAGAGTATTTGTGGCGTAGGCCTATGTACGTAACCAATACAAAGAAGCATGAAGCGTGCAGACACACATACTTACCCCTCCAAGAACATCTGTCCCATGTGATCCATGAGGGCTCTTTCCCCATGCCTCATTCACGCATCCACTGGTCCTGAATCTATTTTATATGTACATCCAGTATACATCAATGTATACTGAATAATATATGTTTACGATGTGTTTATATTACCATATATACTCTGCATATTATATTAGTTATTTTAATTAATATGCAGATCAGAATAATATGATGATCAGTAAAATTACTCTCTCCTCTCTCTCTCTCTCTCTCTGTGCGTGTGTGTGATTGCCTGTGCAATTTGAAAATTATGACTAGTATGTACTTGCAAGACCACCAGAATTTTTTACAATCTATCAAATATATATATATATATATATATATATATATATATATATATATATATATATAAGGATAGATAGTATCAGTGTGACATTAAAAATCAACAATTTTATTAATATCGGAAAGTAAAACCAAAATTGACAACATCAATGAATCTAAAAGTATTTGAAAATTTATTTATGCAAAAGTACATAAAGTTGTTTCTCATCACAAATTGAAGAGAGCAAATATTAAAAATAATCTTTATTACCTGGGACAGAAAGGCGTAGATAGACTATCGAAAGAAACGTAGGGTATTCAAATTCAATCTTTATTGATATATGCATATATGTCAATTTAATCAGCGTAACTTTAGTACAAAAAAATTACAAAATCTTCAAACGAAAAACGATTTTATTTTACTAAAGCGTAAGGTCTATAATGACATACTTCAGAAACTAGATCCCTCAAAGCTGTTCTAATCTCTTATCGCTTGAGCTTTACACAGGCACATCTCACCAAAAAGGTACATATTTTGACCCTTAAATTATTAAGTAATAGAGGGTGTTTTACTATATCGGGTAAACGACCAAATGTCACCCGAGTGTACCATTGCTATAAAGGTGAATTTACCTGCGAAACCTTAGAAAAAAAAAAAATGTATCCAAATGGTACAGTGTCATTAAAGCGCAATAAGAGTTATAATGCCATGAAAAAATACGAAATTTTGTCCTTATGGTACGGCAGCCTTTATGCCGTGGAGGCTTTTCATGCATACATAATTTTGTTTTATGTGTTGAGACACAAGTATGAATGTGTTAATGTTTTTTTTTAATAAAAATGGTTGGTCGTCGGATGATGCATACGGAAAAAGAGACAATAATACCAAAAGGAAGTGTATAATAAAAAATTTCCAAACCCAACCAACATTATATATATATATATTATATATATATATATATATATAATACTGTATATATATATATATATGAATAATTCTTTATTTATAAAATAAGTAGGGCCTAATTGTCAGTTGAACTATTTATTTTATTTTATTTCGCCCTTGAGCTTTAGGCTTATAATAACTCTAGAACTATCCTCAGTTGGGCATAAAAAATAATACCATAAACCTATAGGCATATAGGGTTCATAGGGAAATACAGTTTTAAAAAAATACACCATAGATCTGTCGATTTATGAGTCTAGCCTACACACACACACACATATATATAAATATATATACTATACAGGGTGTTGTAAAATTAGGTAGTAAACTTTTATATGTCTGTGGATGAGTAGTGGAACGTTGTGAAGAATGTGTTGAAGTTGAAGGAAGCCACTTTGAACATTTAAAATAAACAATTATTTTCCTTTTCTTATTCTTGCTCTATTTCAAATAAAATTGTTCAATATCGCACAATTTTGGTTGACATTTTGCATTTATATAAAAGTTTACTACGTAATTTTAGGACACCCTGTATAATTACTTAAAAAGTTTCCTTTGCACAATTTATTATTAATTTGTGGCGATTTTCCACTTCATGCCTTCAAAGTAAATTATATCAAATTTTTATTTCAATATTTTAAATAAAAATTAAGTTATATATATATATATATATATATATTATATATATATATATATATATATGATACAATTCAGAATGGTCCCCTGAGAAATTTTGTTACACACAGACCGTGCCATTATGCACGGTCTGTGTGTAACATATATATATATATATATATATATTGTGTATATGTTTCCTAATATAGAGTTTTCACGGCATTCTAGATAAGGAGGATAAGAGAGATGAAATGTTTTTTTACGTTGTCTGTAAATTACAATAGAAATTAAGGGTTATTGAAAGAGAGAGAGAGAGAGAGAGAGGAGAGAGAGGAGAGAGAGAGAAGGGTGGATATATGGAGAGAAGGGGTTTGGGGGATTGGGGGATACCATTGAATCGGTGGGGTTAAAAAGAGGATCTGAGTTGTTACAGAAAAAAAAAACGATAAAAGAAGCGCTTTTGAGTTTAAACGGTTTTTATGACTCCATCGAGTTCTCAAAAACAGCCCCTAAAGCGCTGTAGCTTAGAGACTATTTTTCCTTAGAGTTTAAACCTCTAAGGGCTCCTTTGGCGCGCACTCAAAGACCAACGGAGAAGCAGCACAACTAGGGAGGAAGGGTGATAAAACAGAGAGAGAGAGAGAGAGAGAGAGAGAAGAGAAGGAGAAGAGAGAGAGAGAGGAGAAGAGAGAGAGGGAGAGAGAGAGAGAAGGAACTTTTTAGAATTAAACAAAGGAAAGCAGAGAACAGAGATTGTATAAAATATTTACAATATATATATTATATATATATATTGAAATAGAAGAGTAAAAAATAAGTTATTCCTATGATGTGTGTACGTGTGTGGGTGTATGTATGTATGTATGTAAGTGTAGGCAAGAGCGAAAGAGATGAGAAGAGATATAGGAAGGTATATTATAAAGGGAGGCAAAAAGAAAAATAAAAAGAAAAATATTTCACGAAGAAAAAGTTATTGTATAAAAAAGGATGTTATTTATACGCCGCCATCATAACATTCATATTCATGTGTACGTGTGCCTGTGTACACATTATACACAATGTTTTGCGTACATATACGCACACAAGCATTCATATTAATACAATATTTTCCTTAAATAAGAAAATATTCAACATTTTTTAAAGTATAAAAAGGTACATTGACTTATTGGAATATATATATATATATATATATATACGCGAGCTTCAAATGTTATGAGTTTAACTTTCTGGAGGCATTTGGCAGTATTTCAGTCTTTGGGTGCAATAAGGCTCAATATGGCTGAAAATACTTTATGAAAACTGGAGATACGCCCTTATTGATCTATAGAGAAAAGCACCATTATAGAGCAAAGAAAATTAGTTCTTAGTTATAATGGAAAAAATATTGTCAGTTTTCTTATATATATATATATATTCTTATTATATATATCTATATGGATTGATTGTTACATCAAAACAAGAAGTGAATGAAATTATTTTAACGAAACTCTCCACCAGAATGATGTAAAATAGTATTATTTACATATCCTACTTCCAAGCAAACAAATTATTTAAAATTTGTTTTTCTTTCGTAACTGTAATGCGTAGAAGTTTATTTTATGCGTAAGTGTAATGGCTTCTCTCTTTACATCACGATATGTTTTCATTAAGAAAGCTTATTGCTCTTTTCTTGCTTGAAGTAAGATTAGCTTCTTAAAGTAGATTAATGCTTGTTTTCGCCCAGTAATCCCCCCCCCCCTCGCAGTAACTATTTCACTAATTAATTTAAAGAAATCCTCTTTCTGATTGACTCGAAGATTATATGGGTGTGTATAAACATCTTCAGGGAATCACATTTTTTAATTCGTGGACCTTCATTTTATATTCTGTTTTTCTCATTATTGAAGTTTATAAAGAACACTCGTTTTGCAGCCAGAAAACCTGACCATTTCTTTCAGATTTCAACTGTAACATACTCGCAGATGGAGTTAAAAGTAAGAAAAAACATGAAAGCGATAGGGATGAGATGGATTTTCAGTCAAAGATCCTCGAGAGAGAGAGAGAGAGAGAGAGAGAGAGAGAGAGAGAGAGAGAGCACATAAAACGAAGGAACCCATGCAGAAAAAGATAGCAATTATATAAACCAAAATTAAAGAGTAAAGAGGAATTCTCATTT